>JAJLSQ010000029.1:60841-153089 GCA_030567715.1 Nakazawaea wyomingensis
GGGGGGGGGGGCAGAGAGGCGGGCAAACATCTGTTTCTTTTCTTTTTTTCTTTTTGCTTCTGTTATTGCCCCTTTTTTACTCTCCATTGAGCGAAGGAGGAGGAACATGATGATATCAATCAATCAAGTCAATCATTACAAAGTTTGTAAGTACTTAGTAAATGATAGAAGAGATGGGGAATAGGCATACAAAGACCGATCATAATCTTACATCTATTATTAATGTATACAGTAAGACCAGTTTATATTACTATATATTTATGTATATAAGTAAGAGCATATCATTATTATTACTACTAATAATAAAGAATATTATTAAATTGCTGTTGTTGTTGTTTTTTGTTGACTGTAATTTTACTTCCGTTTCCCGCTCAGATTTTGTCAATAAAAAAAAAAAGAACATAAAACAAAATTCTCATCCCATTTATTTTCTCGATTTTTCGATTCAACAATTGACTTTATATAAACTTAACATCATATTTAATTCCAATTTATTCCAATAAAACTATCTATCTATCTATCTATATATATATAGATGCTTGCTTATTAACAATATTCAGGTGGTTTATACGAATTATTAAAAAAAAAACAACTAAAAGAAATATTACACGCTTATACAGAGACACACATTTAGTTAAGACTCGACTCACTCACTCACATTCAAACTTTAAGCCAAAGCCCAAAAAAAAATTTACATACACAAACACAACTTAAAAAAGGAAAAGAGATTTGTTAATAGTATTAAATTTGTTGTTTTCAACTAAACACAAAAAGCAAACTCTTTATCGTTTCTTCAAAGGTAAAATATCATATTAATATCTTATCATACCGTCCAAATGAAGTCGATATTCAACAAACACAAGAGACATCAACAGAGTAATATCTTGGACAAACAACTGGAACTGGAAGAAGAGAAAAATAATGGTTGTGGCTCAAGTAACTCACCGCAGGGTACCAATTCTCATATATCACATACTTCAATCCCAGCTATTACATCATCTACCAACCCTCCACTTTATCAACAACAACAACAACAACAGGATGAGATGAATTGTTTAAATAATTCGAGATCACAAAATCTGTCTGTATCAAGTGTCACTAATACAAGTTATGCTTCATCTTCATTATTAGAAAATAATGGACTGAATAATAATAATAGTTCATCTGGGGATACTTCAGTATCCCCTCTGTCAATACCCATGATATCACATCCACATTCAAAACATTCACATCATCACCAACAACAATCACAACAACAACAACAACAACAACAGGTGCGACCACATTATCATCATTCTACTTCTTTCCCCTTGGTTTCAAATAATCAATCAAGTCATCTCTTTACATTATTACCAAACCCAAGTTCGAATTCTCCAACTACTTCACAACAACCACCAACTTTAGTTACCGGTGAGGGAACTACCCCTAATGTACAATTTAATCAACAACATCAACTGAATCAACCACCAATTTTACAACAACCTCAAGCAATGTTGGCAACTACTCAACAACAACAACAACATACAATTCCATTGAAAGTTATTGCTACTTCAACATCGGAAGATTCGAGTTTAAGTTCCCAACTCAAAGTTTCTACCGATGAAACTAGTACTGCTACATCTAAAGTTGATGATGATGAAGATTTAAATAGACGCAGAACTTTGAGATATAATTGGACCGATTATGAAGATCGTTTACTTTTAAAAATCATCTTGTCAAATCATGCCACTATACATAATTTGAGATATAAACCTTTGAAAAGATTTTGGGAATTGGTTGCTGAACTGATTAAAAATTTTTCGGTGAATACCAAAATATCTAGAACTCATCGTCAATGTCGTGAAAGATTTTATGTCTTGTATAGTAAGCTGGTGAAATTTGCAGAACAATTGGGTATTGATCCAATAGCTCTGCATAGACGGTTAAGTCAAGGTTTAAGTTTTACAGAACTGGAGGAGTTGTATTTGAAAATTTTACAAGTTTTACGGTTGGAGGATGGATTTAAATTGGTTGTCAATGAAGATTTTTATAATGATCCAAAGGCTGTTGAAGAATTGGATAGATCTGTATCATTGACAAAGACCAACACCACGAAGACGAATTATCCATTGACAACAACAACAACAACAAAGGATGATAACGATACCACTGTCTCACTGGTTTCTTCTTCTACCAAATCAGGTGATCAAGTCAAGATTGAAAATGATGATGATAACAAGAGATTGAAGAAGAAGATGAAGAAGATGAATGTAGAAGGAGGAAGAGTGGATGTTGATGTTGAAGATGAAGATGAAGAAGAGGATGAAGATGAAGAAGAAGGAGAGGAAGAGGGGGAAAATTTGGTTATCAATAATACATCATCTCATCTTCACAAGATTACACCATTTACCACTTTAAAAAGACCTTCATCTAAAAAATCAAAATATTCATTTTCAACAGATTCATATACCAATTCAAGTGATAATAATACAAATAGATCACAATTACAACAAGTTCAAGATCGTGATAATGCCGACGATATCATGTCATCACCACCGATAATGAGATCTGATAACAAATCGTATTCATCAATGTCATCTGGAGTTTCATCAAGAGCTGGTGTTGATGATACGACAAATAATATTTTCCTTAAAGGTAAAAAGAGGAAAACAAGTTGTTCAAAAGATGGTGGTAATAAGAATAAGAATAATCAAATGGAAACCAATGTTGATGATTCAAGTAATAGTTCATTGGGTAGTTCATCAAATAGTAATGGAGAAGAATGGAATGAACGTACACCATTGGATGCCGAAGAGGATAATGATGAAGAGAGTAGTAGTAATGAAAAAGTTGTTAATAATAATGAAACAAATAATGGTGTAACAACAACAACAACAACAACAACAACAAATAATAATAATAATAACAAATATGGACAAAAAATGAAGAAATCAAAATCATTGGCTACAAGTTCAGAAAAACCATTTAAACCAGTTGGTGCCGCTGGTGGATTAGAATTATTATCTAGAAGAATGGATAAAATTGATACAAATATATTTGATTTACAACTGTCAATTGATAAATTGGATAATAAGATGAAGGATGATTTACTGATCACTTTTGATAAGATTACTAAATTTCAAGAAGGTATGACTCAAAATATTTCATTGATAATTCAAGAATTACAAAAAGCTAAAGGTAAAGATGATGATTTGAAAAAATTATCAGCTCAAGTTCATGAACTTGAAAAACATACTTTTATCGATGAAAAATTATTGGTTAGAAATGAATCAAAAAATGTTGAATCAAATTTGGTTACTAATAAAGATGATGAAGATCTGATGGATGTTGTTAAATCTGGTGAGAATGATGTTAAGATTGATTCAAATGATGCTAAATAATTTATGGAATGGAAATTCGATTGAAAAAATTCAAGAAATTCTTAAAACCCAAATACCACAAATATCAGAAAAACCATAAAACAAACCATAAAGCTTTTAATGAAAAAAATTGGGTTAAATTTTATACTTTGTATTATTATTATATATGTATAGAATATTACTTTGTAACGAACGATTGAACGAAAGAATATAAAATTTTGAAAAGAAAATTAATAAGAAAGACATCAAAAACAAAATTGATGAATTTAAAAAAATTGATTCAACTTTAATTGATGAATAATAATATAAGATAAGCTAACTGATCAATTCACCTCAGTTCAACTAAGCTCACTTTTGTACGGGTTTTGTTTCTTCTGGAGGATTGACAAAAAGGAAATTTTTATATTTTGGCATCAGATAACGGGATATGAAAAAATTTAAAAAGAATTTTTAATGACATGATTATCGATCTAACCTTATCAATTGTAATATTTTATCAATAACCAAGATTCAATAGAAACATATATATGTAATAGATTGAGTCGGAATCTCAAATATGATAATTAAGTTATTATTTTTTGTGTTATTATCGGGCTGGAGTAAATAAATCTATTTAATTATACTTCTTTCATATATATTTATTCATAAAGGTTTTTTATTTATTCATTTTATAAGTTATTAATTATTATTATATATCATATCATATCATAGCTATTTTTTGGATTCTTTATAATCCAAAATTTGTTGAACAGAATCGACAATTGTTTGTTCAAATGGTATCAATTCGATACCAGCCAATTTCAAAGTAACACTACTATCCCATGAAGCATTCAGGGCAATAGCAGCTTCAGCTCTAGCTGGATCACCAGCACCAATCTTACCATTCAATTGAGGGAATTTCTTATTGATGATGATCAACAAACTATCAACACTGAATGAACCACTTGCTGGGAATAATCTTTGACCTGCAGTTGATTCTTTTTCAAAACCTAAAACATGAAGTAATGCAACATCTCTAACATCAACACCTAATCCACTAATTTCGACATTCATTTTAGTAACTGGGAATGATTTATCCGTTGGTTTAGTCTTAAGAAGACCATTGATGATTTCTGCAGATGTGTTTAAACTTTCATTGACTAAAGCATCTTCGAATAATTGTGGACCAAATACATATGGAGGACAAACAGTTGATAATTGGAAATTTGGTTTTTCATTCTTAACAAATTCCCAAGCAGCTCTTTCTGCAAATGTCTTTGATGCAGTATAACCATAAGCTTCATTCATCTTGGCTTGTTCTAAAGTAATTGGATTCCAAGTCTTTTCAGTATGAACAAATGTCTTTGGATCTTGTGATAAATCCATAATTGAAGCAAATGATGAAGTGACAACGACACGGGTAACTTGTGGAGCAAAGGTTTTAATACCTTTCAACATGTTAACGGTACCATTGACAGCTGGTTTTAAATAACCTTCTTCAACACCTTTATCTAAACCAAATGAAAATGGGGAAGCTGTATGTAATACATATTTGATATCAGAATGTGCTTTTAATGCTTCATCAAATGCACCTTCGGCACTAACATCGGCAACAATTTCATATGATAAATCAGCATTTGGATATTTCAGTTTAAAATTATTGACAACATGATCACCTTTTGAATTTGATCTAACGGTACCAATAACTTTATAATCTCTTTGTAAAAGTGCATCAATGATGTTTAATGCAATAAAACCTGAAGCACCAGAGATGAAAACTGTTCCCTTTGAAGACATGATGATTGTTGTTGTTTTTTTTTTTTTCGTAATTGATTTTATTTATTATATATAATTACTATTATAGAATTGAGTAATATAATAGATGATTTATGATGATTATAATAATAGCAACGTAACTATTTTCAGGTATCTTGCCAGATATTTATATATTTCAAATAGTTTATATATTATTAAGTCTCAGAATATCAAAGAAGGCAAAAAAGAAAAAAAAAAAAAAAAGAACACACATACAACAAACGCATTCAACGGAAATAAACCTTTTAATCCCTTTAAAATCTGTGACAAATTAATCATCAGTAATTCACTCTGCCCAGAAGTGGCAACAATCGGATATGATTAATAAGTAACCATTACTTGTATAAACCTTTATAGATTTATCTGTACCTATGTATTGGGATTAATGAGATAGATGATCATTGAGTATTAATTTTAGATATTGATATATTTATTTCAAAACCATCTATATCCGATCCCACATCTCAAATTTTGCAAGAAGGCGAAAAAAAAAGAAAGCAAAAGCAAAATAGCTGGCCAAAAAAAAAAAAAAAAAACTTAAAAAAAAGCAAAGTAAAAACCGTTTTCAAGAACGAACACACACACAGAGTGTGTGAAAAAGCAGTGGGAAAAAAAAAATATACTAGTCAAAATCTCTGTGTATAATAATAAAAGTAAAGTCGCGGCGGCAGGGGGAAAAAAAATCAAGAATAGAATAGAATAGAATAGAAAAGAATAGAATGGAATGGAAAAGAATATCTATCTGGTTTACCAATTAAATATATCTTTACTTATATCCATAGGTGAGAAATCAATTAATCAATATTAATTGTTATTAATACCTTTGATAATTTATTATGTGTTTGTCTATCATCCATCCATCCATCGATCTCATCTTATGCTCTTTTCAAATGAAGCAGCCCCCCCCCCCAGTTTTGTTTTTCAAAGGTTATATAGTGTGGTGTAGAGATGTTTACTTCAAAACAAAAACGAGTAAATAAAAGAGCAATCAAATGGCAGACGCAAAAAAAAAAAAAAGAAAAACAACAGAAGCGATTCAAACCCCTAATTTCATCGAGATTTTCATCCCATCCAATACTTGTGGAATTTTATAGGGTCTGAATTGATTGATCGTTCGCCTTTCTTGTACTATAATTAGAATTTATCATCCAATGCATATATATATATATATATGAATAAAAAAGTCACTTATTCATAAATATGTTCAAATGCCAATTTGATACCTGTACTTGCTCATTCATACACAACAACTTTTGTGTTTAATAGAGCGATAGACTCCGATAATCTATTGATCAGCAGTTTTTCCTTTTCTTTTATTTATAGATAGATATATGAGAAATATAATATACGTCAACACAAGATGAGATTTATATATATATAGTTATGAGTTACTTACTTCTTCTTGGAAATCTTTCAAGTTGGCGGCGATTCCGGACAGCGAGAGAAGATATATAATTTTTTTTTTTCTTGCTAATTTTTTCGGTGTCAAAACAGTAACCTAAATAGTAGCTAATCGCATATACAATACGTCAAGATAAAAAACACATAATTATATAGATAACTAATTATATATAATTGAACAAAACAAAACTACTATATATATATATTTCTTGTTTGCTGGTTTTATTTTCATAACTGTCTGATTGTTTTATTGAGGTGATAAACTATCAATTGATAAATAATAAAACTCTTTGTACTAATAAACAACTTCAATGAAAAGAGATAAAATAAAATTGATAAAGATGTAATGTTGCTGTTTGAATGACGAGAAATCAATCAAAAATTATTGAAAAAAAAAACAAAAATTGAAAAAAGCAAAGCAATGTAAAGCGAAAAATACTACTCTTATAATATACAATAAAGGATGATAAGTGTAATTTGTAATGAGTTGTGTAGTGTAGTGAGTTGTAGCAGTAACGTAAGGAAATTGATAAAGATATGTCCGTAGTTTTACGGGTTTTCAAATCTGGTAAGAAGGAATTGAAAGAAAAATGGGGTACTCCCCGCTCTTCCTCTCCTCCTCCTCTTCGTTCGTTTTCCTTATCCACCGAGGAAGAATGAACACCCTTTCATCCATCCATACTTATACGGCATGTGATGAGTGAGTGTCTGGGTTCTGGTGGTACTGGAAAAGCAAAATGAGTCAAAAAAAAAAAAAGGCATATCTAAAAAGACAGACATGTATAGACGGAGATACAAAGAAAGACAGCTAGCTAGTTAGATATTTTTAGGTAGATGGTAGATATTTTGATAGATAAGATGGGTAGATCAAAATCAACTGAAAACACACTGTAATGAAAAAGCCATACAAGTTAAATGGATGAACATAGGGGGGCATCAATACCATGACAACTGGCCTGAATTTATCCGGCTTTGGGGTGTGCAGTAATTTTCCGATCTCTATCTATACATACACATACAACAAAGTATATATATACCTATGGTCCTTCACACCGTTATCCTATCTTATATAAGTTGATTATTCTCTATCTACAAGCAAAATAAAAGGGCACAACAAAAGACTCATCTTGACTCCACTCATTCTAATATTTCTCCAAATCAAATCAGAAAAAAAAAAAAATTAAATTGAAGGCAAAATTAAGAAAAAAAAAAAATTAAACAAAAAATAGAAAGATTGCAAAAAAAAGCAAAAAAAAAAAAAGGAAAGTATTTAAACTAATCCAAATTTCTCTACAAACTCCACATATTAGTTTGAATGAATGTTCAAATCTTCAACATTGAGCATTACTAGATCTCCCCTTCATTTAAATTCTTGTCAATTCAAATCTATAACAAGATCATATCATTTGTTTCACCCGAACATTAATAATAATAATCATAACAACAACATAAAGATGTCATCCGCTAATACAAGATTACAACAAGTTTCAAATTATTTTTCCACTTCTCTGGATTCATCAACCAAAAATGCAAAGAAATTTAAAATAGCCATTATTGGTTCAGGTAATTGGGGTACCACTGTAGCTAAAGTGGTTGCTGAAAATACTGCTTCTAGACCCGAAGAATTTTATCCAGAGGTTAAGATGTGGGTATTTCAAGAGAAAATTGGGGACAAAAATATCACCGATATAATCAATGAACAACATGAAAATATCAAATATTTACCTGGAATTAAATTACCATTGAATTTAATTGCAGAACCTTCTGCTGTGGAAACTGCTAAGGATGCTGATTTATTAGTTTTCAACATTCCACATCAATTTTTACCAAAAGTTTGTGATCAATTAAAAGGTCATTTAAAACCAAATGCTAGAGCCATTTCATGTTTAAAAGGTTTAGATGTCACACCACAAGGTTGTAAATTGTTGAGTACATATATAACAGATACATTAGGTGTATATTGTGGTTCATTATCAGGTGCAAATTTGGCTCCTGAAGTTGCCAAGGAAAAATGGTCAGAAACTACAATTGGTTATAAATTACCAAAAGATTTTAAAGGTTTTGGTCAAGATATTGATCAAAAAATTTTAAAACATGCTTTCCATAGACCTTATTTCCATGTTCGTGTCATTGAAGATGTTGCTGGTGTATCTTTAGCTGGTGCTTTAAAAAACATTGTTGCATTAGCTGCTGGTTTTGTTGAAGGTATGGGATGGGGAGAAAATGCTAAAAGTGCCATTATGAGAGTTGGATTAAGTGAAATTGTTAAATTTGCTGAAAAATTTTTCCCAGAATCAAATCCAAATACTTTTTATGCTGAAAGTGCTGGTGTTGCCGATTTAATAACAACTTGTTCCGGTGGTAGAAATGTAAGAGTTGCTAAATACATGGCTCAAACTGGTAAATCAGCTCAAGAAGCTGAAAAGGAATTGTTGAATGGACAAAGTGCTCAAGGTGTTATTACTGCAAAAGAGGTGCATGAATTGTTACAAAATCAAAATTGTCTTAAAGAATTCCCATTATTCGAAGCTACATATCAGATCGTTTATGGAACTCAAAAGATGGAAGAATTACCACAATTGATTGAAGATGACGATGATTAGTCCTTTTTTTTTTCTCTTTATATTTTTGTCTTTCTTCTATATCTTGTTGTTTTTGCTATCTTATTAGGGGGTGTTTTGCTATAAGTTTAGTTATCTATCCCATATTGCACAAATTCAAAAAGTTACAACAAACTAAATAGACAGATTTATTCTGATTTCAATTACCATACATACATATATATATTCTTATCTCCATCTCTTGTTTTGTTTCAATTCATTTTAATATTCATAATCTTTCAAGAGACTTTAACACGTCGTGTAGAACTGATCAATTGAGATTTTCTCTCAATTTTTTTTTTTTCCGTCACCACTTTTTATCATCAGATATATATATATATATATATATATATACAAAGCTTCCATCTATCATCTACTCGATACTATATTGTTGAAAACCACTTATAGGAACTCTCTAATATTCAAGATGATTAATTCAGTTGGAATTCTTAGAAATTATACACATCTTTTGAAATCACAATCGAGATTGTTTCAAACGTTTGCACCATCATTATCATCATCATCATCATCACCAACCTCCACAATTGAAACCAATAAACCATCTACAACGCCATCATTGACATGGGAAGAATTCTTAAAATTGAGAAAACAAGAGAGAAGAATCACTTTTGGTTCATCTATCTTTACAGCCTTGTTTGGTTCTTCATTGTCTTGGGGTTATATATCACAAATTGAAATTGATCCAACACAGATGATATTTGGTGTAGATCCATTTGCAGTTATGGTTGGAGGTATGCTTGCTGCTACACTGTTGGGATATCTGTTTGGACCTTTAGTTGGTGGAGGTGTTTTCAACATCAAGAATAGACAGATCTTGCCTGAATATTATGAGAAACAGAAAACTTTTTTAAATCATATCATTAAAAATAGAGCTGATCCATCAAGAAATTCATTTCAAAATCCTGTTCCTGATTATTATGGAGAAAAAATTGGTTCTTTACAAGAGTATAGAAATTGGTTGAGGGATTGTAATGCTTATAAGAAGAAATCACAAGAGTTTTTGTAGTTTTTTTTTCTTTTTGGGACAGCAGAGTTATGTACATATATATATGCGATGATAAAAATAAATCAAATTTTAAATAATACACATAGTAATTATGTAAGTTTAAATAAATTAATAAATATGTGATAATTATTACAACAAAAGATACAACTGGGCATTATACCAAAGTTTATTGTTCTTGTTCATCTAATGTCTTGAAAACAAATGGTTTTTCGTTTTTAGGGAATGCAATTCCTAATTCTAACAATTTACTAAACAGTTTCGCAAAATCTTTGAAAAACAATTGATCATCTTCGGCATATTTAGTCAGCCATTCTTTAAATTTTTTATCCTCTCTCAAGGCATAATCAGCAGGTAACATCATCAAAGAATTGGTCTTATCATCTTCCCATTGTCTTGGACCATTCCACTTTCTGATATGCCAATTCTCATCAAGTAATAATTTGTAAAATTCATTGGTGAAAACAGTTGGTGAAAATGTCCATGGTCCATCAAATCCAGAAGCCTGAGTATGGCATCTACCTAAACAATGAGCACCTATTAAAACGACAATTTCTTGATCATCAAATCCCATTGCATTTGGACCAAAAACTTCTCTAATGTGGTCAGCACCTTTAGCACCATCTGGTAATCTACCATGTGGTGCTTGTTTCTCCAGTGGTAAGTCTTCACGACCAGCTCTCCATTCAATCTTAGGTCCACCCAACTCTTGAACACCCAGAACACCTCCAAGAGTGTACAAATCTCCATAACTTAACCATGGATATTTCTCTTTAAATTCTTGTAAGAAATTTCTACCATTTTGTAATCCAGCATTACCAGGTTCAGCGGCTTCATAATCATAATGCATGGTACCACCAAAGGAACCACCAATGTTGTCCGAATATGGACATCCACTTTCGAATTTGGGGTTCTTACGATATGTACCAGATTGATGCCATGCCAAACGAACCAAGACTGGTCCATATGAACCATCATCATATTCATCTTCATCTTGTAATTTGGTTGCAATACTGTTATAAACTTCTTGATAATCTTTGAAACCTTTTGGTGGCGCCTGAGCAGTGAATAGTTGGGCAGCAGCTAATAAACCACCATTGGTCCCAATGATCTTCTTTCCGGGTGTCTTCTTATTACTGTTGTTGTTATTGTTGAATTGTTGATAGGTGTAACCTAAAGCAGATGCGGCACCTATTGCTCCAACAGCTTTGAAAAAAAATTGGGCCCCATGCCTGTTACTTCCACGTGTGGCAAATTTTAAAGGTATTGTAGATGTCATCTTCTTTGTGTTATGAGAAATAAATAATTGAAGTATGTATATCTATTTTTATCGTGGTTGTAATTAATCAATGGGAAGAAATTGTTGTATTTATATATAGTATCATGATGACATCGATCGACCCACCCACTTACTCACTCATCCAGGTTTCTATATCCACGAAAAATAAATAGAAAATTTAAGCACCGCACCGCACCGCACGATTACCATATTTCCAGGAGGTCTGGATAATAATCGTATTATTTGTCATTTGTCATGCAATGTTCTCTCTAAGCCAGAAAGGAAAAGGAAACAGTCGTGCAGGATCTACAATATTACCAACTGCTTTGCCCTGATTGGCTGAACTGAGCTGGGCTGATAAGTTGAAAAGTTCTCGACTCAGATGTCATTACGCATCAACCCAGAGAGGGCTTTTTGGGTGTCGGTACCTTTATCCATACATAGCATATCATTCTAAAATCTTCTCTTATTAATAAAATCCTGCAATATATTGTTTACAAAGATCCTTGCATATAATTACTTTATGACAACCACAGTCATCCGTTCTTACATTCAATCTCTTTCAATGCAAAAATAGTACTTATGATTAGTTATCAATAAATCTCATCATATAATACAAGAGCAGTAATTAAGTAAATTAGCTCAAATTCTTGGTGAAAAAAGATATCATCTCATATGAGAGAACTTTCATTGCCATTTATCTGAATCCATAGTGTTGTTATTATAGTAGCAAGCCAAAAAAAAAAAAAAAAAAAAAAAAAAAACTGATATCAAACAGTCAATCAATGCAATTAATTACCTTTATCATCTTCATTAACATTATTCCGTCATAATAAGTTTAGTAAAAAGAAGCTTTCCTTATAAAAAGAAAGGGGAATCAATCAGTATACTATTTTGACTTTTTTTTTTTTATAATTTAATTTCTTTTTATACCACTCAACATATACATGCTAACTAGTAAGAATTCAGACCCATCAAAAATGGATTGGAAGATTACAGATAAAGTATCTGAGTGGGAAAATAAATCAAAAAACGAGGAATAAAAAGTATATGACTAAACTAAAAGCAAACGAAGTAAGACAATACTACTGCGTAACTAAAAAATTGAAAGAAGAGAGTTTCAATTTACAAATAATATTATTACTATAATCTATTATTTTGATACAAATTATTTAAAAACTAATCTTGACATTGGGATTCAAATTACATACATATAGTAAACACAAATAACTTATAGCACATGTCCCATGTTTTTATACTTTTTTTCAACTTTGTCTAGATTTATTCAATTTCAAATGGTTGAACATCAGTTGATTTGAATTTTCTAGCTGTAATACGTTTTTTAAATAAAACATCTAATTCAGCAAAAGTTCTTCCTTTAGTCTCAGGAAGTCTGAACCATGCCCAAATTACTCCCAACAAACAAGAGCCTGCCCAGAAGAACCCGGTCTTTGCACCCCAATTCCAATCTTGAGGATTCAACATATAAGGGGTAACAATTGCATTAAAAATACCACCAATATTATAGATATTTCTGGAGATAATAACTGTCTTAAGACGAAGTCTAGATGAGGCCATTTCTGAAACAATAGCGTAACATACCGGACCAAGAGTCAAGTCATAAACAAACACAAAAATAACTAAGAAGGAACCGATGGCCCATTTAGGTGCATCGCCAGCAGAATCAGGAGCAATACCTAAACAACCAACAATAAACATTAAAACACACAAACTGCAAAGACCACCAAAAAAAATAGTAAAACGACCAACTCTATTAATGAGGAACCATGACCCAAAGCATCCAATGATACCAAGAGCATATTGTACAATCGTCAAATTAAATGCATTTGTAGTACTAAGACCTGCCTGTTGATAAAAATACGTAGATTGAAACATGAGCGTATTACCACACTCGTTTTGCATAAGCCATACAAACACAGTGATTTCAGTTCTTCTAAGATCAGTACCACGGAAACAATCAAGATAAGATGAAATACCCTTATCATTTGCTCTGTTATTTTCAAGCTCAAGATCTGTTGTAGCTTTAATATAAAAAACCATATCTTCAGACATTTCTTCAATACTTTTAGTGTCATTTTTCGAAGGGCTCAATAATCTTTTCACTGATTTTTTAGCGTCTTCAATTCTACCACGTTTAACTAACCACCATGGGCTTTCTGGAGCAAGAACGATTCCTATTAATATTGGAACAGGCCAAACCCATTGAATAGCATATGGGATTTTATAAGCCCACTGGGTATTATTGTTAGACACTCCACGCAAAACACCAGCAGCAATAAGTTGACCAATACACCAACAAATATTGATATATGTAGTAAGATAAAAACGGAGACAAAGGGGACAAACATCTGAAGCATAGTTGATAGCCATAGTTTGAAAACAACCAAAGCAAATACCCAATAACAATTCACCAACAGCAAGAACAGCTAGACTTGGTGAAAAAAATAAAATAAAAATGAAACCAATAATCGCAGTCATTGCAACTCCAAGTGTTCTTTTGTAACCAAATCTATCAGCGAAAAACCCTGCAATTTGTAAACCAATAATCTCACCACAATTGACACACATGGTAAGACCAACTTGCCAACGGGCAGGAATTTCAACAACACCTTTTTCCAAAATGCCAAATTCTGCTTTGAATGCAGGTAAAGCATAAAATGAACCTAAAATATTGAGATCGTAACCCTCCATTATTAAAGAAGACAGAATTATAACACACCAAAATACAGCTTTAGGATAACGGTGAAGACCTTCTATAAGGGACATTCTTTTTTCTTCCGAGTTAACATCTGCTGCAGTCAGGTTGTTTTTAGTGAAATCCTTTTGATCCCCAAGCTGGTCCTCAATATGCTGGACCACTAGGTCTCCTTTTTCCACAGAGTTTATTGAATAACTCATGTTCCAATATTTTTTGACGAGACAATAATTAACTTTTGATTATAATAATGAGATTTTTGAAATAACAAAGTTGTTTTTATTAGTGGTTACCAGTGCCAAAAAAGAATATATTCTTTAAATTCAAATTAAAATGAAAAGAGGATGTATATAAATAAATAGAGAAGTTCATATATAATAAAGCGTCCATGACATAAACGAGTTATCAGATAAATCTGGGGGTAAAATCCAGAAAAAAATCTTTGGAGAAATGAATGATAACTTTACAGAGGGGAATGAGCACAAAAAACTGGAACCCTGAAATTCAATGTTCTCCGCAAAAAATTAACTTTATGGTATCAGAACAATAATGCAGGTGGTGCCTTTGGTTGGTGTATATTATTCAAGTACTCACACGCATACCAAATTAAAGTAAGGAAAGTTTAAGCAAAAAAAAAAAAAAAAAAATAAAGGTCGGAGAATATGATATGTATATGTTTCGTTATGCACCCCAAATAAGCAAATAACGTTAGATATGTGTATGATGAAAGAATGTATTAACGTATTTAAATGATTCAATAGATGATAATTCGACAGAATCTGAGAGTATCATAGATTGTGAGTATAATTGTCCCCTCATTCATAGCGGTCGGTACCAGATGAAAGTTCATGCTAATAAATATTTTAATTATGGCTATCAGATATCCAATTTGTGAAAGTTTAGTTTCCGCCGCTTTAATAGGAAATTAGGTAGAGAGTAAGGCGTGTGTTTGGCAGAATAGCTGGCATAGTACGCGTAATAAGTACACACTCATATACATTACACGTACATTTACACACATATATATACATGGACCTACATGCATATGCATACACGCTAACATACAATTATACAACAGTGTAAATGCTTTTCACAATATGAAAATAATAAAAAACACATAAAATAAGCAAGGACAGTGATCAATGATCAAAACATGATCAATTTTCGGAAATTAGTACCAAACTAATGACAAATGTGCTTGATAATGTTATATGCAGATTTGTATCTATTATGTTTTTCTATTGTGTTTCTTAACCTTATATATAAAGTGGAGAGCACCACATGATCATCCTTTGAAGGATTTTCAAAAAAAAAAAAAAAGGGGCGTCTATACGTCTATAATTGCTACCCACAAAGTTAGAATATAATTAATATACGTAGATCAAAAGATAGTGCAGTCATTTTTTAGTAACACTTCTAAAAAAATAAATCAGCACCGTGTATTAAAATTAATTGAGTAATGAATCCAAAAAAAAGTAACTTAGTAGTGACACACTACATAAAATAAGATTTGTAACATCTATATTACAATTGGGCTACTACATTGGGATATATATTGCATTCCATTACGAAAAATTGTAGGCTATAAAAACAGGATAATTTATTAAATTAATTCGATCCAGGAACAATTATTCAACTTCATTGATCAAGGGCTGAAAAACTGTAAGTATTGGTTTGAAATAAATTGAGATACAAAACATATCCACTACACATAAACATTTACAAATACATATCATGGATCGTCCAAATCTATCATCTGCTGCAAGTATTTTACTGCTAAGAATGGAATCTTCTTCCTCCTGCCAGGACTCCTCCCTGCATGGTACTTTTCCATCTTTGGTCCCTTTTTTGCTCTCCACTCTTGGATCTACCAGAAACCTTTGGTAGGGATTGACTGTCATCTTCCAGTGATGAGATTGATCCATACTCGAATCCAGATGTTTATTATGGTCCAAAGACTGATCTGTTTTAAGCAAAACCTAGATCCAAGATTGGTAGAACTAGGACAATGTCTACCGTGTAGAATAAATTCAACAAGAATTTCTGATTTCAAATTACAAAGACGTGCTTCGAATGATGAAAAGCGAAATCGGCTGTTTTTGAACAGTGATATCGATGCTACTTTAAAAGAGTTGTTGGATAATGACGATAGTGATAAAACCATGCAAATCACTAACGGAGATAAGGGGCCCAAAGTGTTGAAATTGGATACTTTGAACAATTGGTAACATCACCATATTCGAAAAATTAAAAAGACGTTTTGTGATACTAATACTCCAAGTAAATCGGGTAGCAGGAAAAACTTTGATTTCTTAGACTATGTGATTAATAAAAGATTTCAACCATTATTGATACGTTCAGATAGATAGAGCCTCACAAAGATTTCTTTGGTGTTTTTAAATTCATTTTTTAATTCGACAAAGTCTATCTTATCTACATGTGGTTTGAATCCTATGCCATATTTTTCTGTCGGCATACAGATCAATTGCTTTACTTCACCATAATCAAAGGATCGGAAATCATCGATGTCAAAACTGTGGACTAATTATATATATAGAGTAGATACCTTTTCTTGATGGTTTCTATGAAACTATACCCTACTGGTAAATCTTTACCAAAACGTCAATGATCACAACTCAATTTTAATCATTTGAATATCCTAAGCCAGCGAATCAACCTCTTTGATCAAGCCCCTACTTTTATTAAATCCAGCTTCATATCTTTTAATCCAGCCTCTGCTTTTATCAATCGCATTAACTCCCGTCTTTCTTTCTTTCCTCAGCATAGGAGCCTCTATCATGTTTAAAATCACTTGGCAAAGTTACCAACCACAATCATGTTTAGGAACCATTGTCATTGATTTGTAATCAATGATGGCCGGTTGCCAAGACAGCGACATTATATATTGACCACCAACAGTTTTATAAAACGGTATCATGTTTTCGAACTACAAGTGTTATTTACAGGCAAGCATCATGTTCGAACATGTTTATGAACCAGTAACATAGTTTTCCGACTAGTGCCATAAATAAAAACTATTTCTTCCCATGTATCGATCCTATTACTTCGAGTACGTTCTAAAAAACCTAATTTATCTTCTCTTTCTTTATTTCTTTCAAAATTCAGGTGCCATGTTCATATCAAACCATCCTAAGAAATCGTCTCCTCCTTCCATCCAATTAGCTCCTTGCTGTTGGAAAATGGTATCTATAAACAGTTGATCACTATTTTTCAACTTCAGATTATTAATATTAATATTATTATTATTGCCATTAGTACCATTGACATTGGAATTAGAAACGGTATTAGTGGTATCATTGTTCAAGAATTGTGATAAATTCTCAGAAAGCATTGGTGAATTACTATTACCAACTGCCACACCAGTACCATTGGAATCGATGATTTGATCTTGAATTGGTATTTGTAATTTCTGTTGATCGTCTGAAAATTGCAGCAGCAGCAGTAACAGCAGCTGTTGTTGTTGTTGCTGTTGTATATGTATATGTTGCTGTTGTATATGTATATGTTGCTGTTGTTGTTGTTGCTGTTGTAATTGTTGTTGTTGTAACTGTTGTTGATTCTGCATGTGCTGTTGCTGTTGTTGTACAACAGAAGATGGTGATTGATCATTAGCATACTCATCAGGGTTACCCCTTCTGATAACACTTCCTGTAGCGTCTAACATCGATAAAGGAATACCGTTGATCTCAGTTGGTCCACTCAATCCGTTCAGAGTTGCATTCAACGTTGCAGTATTCAAAGCACGATCTGTTGGAACTAAAGTTGTCACTGTGGTACCATTTGGGGTTGTTGTTGTAATTGTTTTAAAATCATCTTTTGTAATTTGATTATAAAATGGCAATGGTAATGGTTTATCTTCATTACTGAGTACTGTGGAAGTTGCCAAACCCATCTTATCATTCAACAATACCCTTCTTCTTGCTTCATGAATACACCATACTAAATCGTAAAACAATGAACCGGTCAAATGAGATCTCATTCTCACGATAATACCATCATTTTTGGTGAACAATTCAGGGTGTGTGATGATGACAAAATTCAACTTCTCCAATACGGTGGCTATTCTAGAGATATCATTTTCGACATCCTTCCAAGAGGACAACATATTTCTGAAAAGACGATGTGCAGTGACAATACTCTGTCTTGCAGAATCGACATATCTTGGTAATAAATTTGGTGATAAATGTAATCTAAACAACACCAACACGGCACACGCCACACTTTGACGGACATAAATTGGATATTCAATCAACTGTCTCTTCTCACTCAATTTGGAAATGATGGTGACTATTCTAGTGGCAAATGTATATGCATTGACAATATATGAAATTTGATCTTCTAATGGGGTGCCAGGTAAGAATGCAAAACAACAAATCATCAATTTCACATAGAGATAATAAATTTCCACAGTTAAATCATCGATTTGTAATTTAAAATTCAACCTTTCCAATTCTCTTTCCAAAATCGATAAAGCTGCAATTCTATTATTTGGTTCCATTAAACCATCCGGGGTACTAACAGAGCTTCCCATCATGTTGACCAATTTGGATTGGAAAATTGCCAAACTTATCAAACAACGGAAATTTTTCGGTAAAGTATTATCAACTCTTGCATTTTCCAATAGATAATCAGTGTTCATCGAAGGTGGTAAACCTAAAGTTGAGGACCAAAATTGTTCACCTAGGAATACAGCTAACCATGTCCTTGTTCTCCATTTCTCAGCATTGGGTAAAGCTACTTGTGTTCTAGAGAATTCACTGATGAATTTTCCTCTGTGTAAACCTAATTGTAATGACAAGCTCTTGGCCAAACCAATAAATCTATATGAACAATCATCTAGCACTTTTTGATTGGGTAATGGCCAATTACTCAAAATCAAAAGAGCCTGTATGATATGTGTTGATCTTGGAGTTCTAATCCAACAAGTTTCTATAGCTAATTGTTTGATAAGAGAAGCCAAGGATATGTACAAAGTTGGTTCCGGGTCTGATAGACAAGCAGTTAACATCACTACCCAAAATAATAATTGTGATTGTTGATAAAGTTCAATTGGATTATCTGATGATAAGATTGGTAAGAAGGGAAGATAATCTTCGATAAATCTCTTATGTAATTCGGTGGCCTTTTCAATAGGTAATTTGACACCACCCAAGATGAATTCGGTTATGTTTGCAGATGAAGAAGCTGGAGAATCTTTTGACAGTTGTGGAGTATTGGAATTGTTGTTATTGTTATTGTTATTTGTATTGCTAATATGGTTGCCTTTATTATTATTTGTTTTGTTATTATTATTATTGCTGCTACTGCCATTGTTATTGTTGATATTACCATTACTACCATTGGGACTATTGATGAAATTTCTTGGACTATAATTGTCATAATAATTTTTGAACAAACTTGGAGATTCCGAATTACCTCTCTTGGACCCATTAGAAGATTGTTCAAAGATGGGTGGTAATTCAGCACCATTAATCAGGGAATCATTTAACAATTCAGGAGTTCCTGCAGAACTTGAATGTGTACGTTGTAAAACTCTTGAATCATGTAATAAATTTGGTTCTTTTTTCAAAATTGTCTTGGCAACCAATGGAGGAGATTCTGTACGTGATTTGATAGTCATTGGAGTAGAATCAACTCTCGGGCTCATTTCTGATACAGATACAGAAACAGTTGACGGTATGGTGCCACCTTGTTGTTGTAAAGCTTGTACTAATAAATGTTCATTTCTTGTCAAGAATTCAATTTTGGATCTTAATTCATCAACATCATTTTTCAAACATTGGATTTGTGAGCCCTTTTTAGGTCTAAATTGAGGATCAATTTCACATGATAGACTCATTCGATCACATCTTGAACATGGATTTGGAAATTTTTCCGACGCATTACATTTGATCTTGTGTTGTCTACAATGAGTGCAAGATGTAACGGGTCTATGACCAGATGATTGTCTCATGGACGAATCTTTTGTAGTACCAGAATTCCCAACTGAGTTGTTCAAAGCTGTTGTTGAACCTGAACACGAAACTGAAGACAGTTTGATTTGTTTTTTCCTTGATTGTTTAACATCTGTGGCCCGACGTTTGTTGTTTGATAATGTTGTTGGTGTTGAGAGGGTTTGTGAAGATGGAGGAGACATACTTGGGGATCCACGGTCGTTTGGAGCGGATAATAATGGTATATTGACTTTTGTATCGTTTGTGGTATGTTGTTGCTGTGGTTGTTGTATCAGGGCAAAAGAAGAAGAATTATTTGTGATTGTTGTACTCATTGTACTGCTTTCCTTTTCCATCATTTTCCATCTAAATATGTCTGATTAGTTCCGAGGGGGTGCACAAACAAGATGTGATAGCTGATGATGTGAAACAAAATAATGATAATAAGTAATAATAATGATAATAATAGTTAAATGATATAATGAAAATAAATAGAGTCCACCACACTGGTATCACCTGAATATTGTGAAGGATAAGTTAAAAATAAATAGCATCTAAGCACACAAAAGGATAATGAGTGGGGGGAGAAGTATTATTATTTTTGGAAGTTGGGTGCGATGGGATGAACGGTACAGATTTGTGATGGGTGATGTGATGTTGATGTTGAATATGGCAAAAAAAAAAAAATTTAAAGTATGGAGAGATGGGATCGATAGACAAGGCTAATATAATATGGATCTTTCTTTGATGGGATATAATGAAAACACTTAACAAGTCTCACTCACAATAAGCCAAGGGGGGCAATATTTGTCTTATATCTTATGCAGTGGTTATGTAAACTTGTGGGGTGTTGGGATGGGAGAACCTTTAAAGTGGGAATGTAGGTGCAGTTAGTTTATCCTGAATGGTGATTGGTGATTAAAAAGGATTAAAATGATGATAATTTTATTCAATAAATTTTAATAAAAAAAAAAAAAAAATAATTTTTTTTTCCTTCCTTCTTTCTTCTGTTGTTTTTGTTTCTACTTCTTCTTCTTCACTCTCTCTCTCTCTCTACATATATTACTTAATTGTATGGGAAAGAGTTTTTCCTTCTACAGTTTAAATTTTTCCTGTGCTATCGATCAATCTGTATGATCACCTGTGGAATCAGGATGCAGTCCAGTATAAAGATAGATATCGGATAGGCACACTTTAGCTTCATATCCATCCATACCATAGAATTTTATTTGTGGAGTAACTTTAAATATTCTATCCACTCAGGTAACTTGCATTTTTCAACTACTTACTTTACTTGACTTTTGACACTTGGCACACATACATACACATACCGCAGATATACCTACCACAATTACCCACTCTTCCACATTGTACTATTACATATTATTTTATTAATGCTTATGTTTTCTATTACTTTCCCATCTCTCCATCCTCCTCTCCCTCTCTCTCTTACTTACTTACTACATCTGTCAAAGATACGGCTGTTTCGGGTTATAATCTGGAGCAAACTTCTGGTTGGGGGGTGTAAAAGTTGGTTTTTTTTTTTTTTAAAAAAAAGATGACGATCAACACATTTTATCATTAAATGACCATTAAGCCTCCCGTATTAACTCACACTGGTATCTATGGAACTGTTAAAAAGTTAAAAATGCACATTCCGTTGCATGAAACCAAAAAGGCAAAAAGGCAAAAAAAAAACACAAACACACACACAAACCCGCCAACATCGGGTGTCAGTCGATGAACTGCTGCCTGATATAGGGGGTGTGGATTTCTGATTTAAAGGGTATTTATCTAACACTCGCTCAACAATCAACCATTCCTATCCAGAACAGATTTCATTTTAAAATAGAATATAGATAGGTAAGATTTGACTTGTTCTCTCTTCTGCCCCTCTGTAGATGGTCAATAATAATTTCATCAAAGATAATCTGTTGGTTGTCATAAAAAATAAAATTCATCAAAGTTATTGGCTTAATATTATTGATATTATTATTGTTATCATTATATACATATTTACTATGTACAATTGCATACATATACTTACACTTCTCAGAATATTATCATCCTTTGCATGCTACAATAAATTGTAATTCTTATTCTATCTGGTAGAATAATCAGACAAAACAAAACAAAACAAAAAAAAAAAAGAGAACATCAAATAGGATTTTTTTCATTATTTAATCAACTTTTGTGAAACGCAAGTATGGCTTAACCTTTGTGAATTCACCGAATTTCTCCTTGGCAGCTTCATCAGAAACTGGAGGTGGAATGATGACATCCTTACCAGGGTACCAATCAATTGGAGTAACAACACCATGTTTTTCACCAGTTTGTAAAGCATCAATGACTCTTAAAACTTCGGCAGAGTTTCTACCAACTGAAGGTGGATAAGTGATCATGATTCTAACTTTTTTAGATGGATCAATGACGAAAAGAGATCTAATTGTTTGAACAAGACCACCGTTCAAGTTTTTAAAACCTTCTTCATCAACCATATCATACAAGAAAGCAACTTCTCTTGATTCATCTCCAATAATTGGATATTCAAATGGTTTACCACCAGTGGAAGTCTCTTCAATATCTTTAATCCAAGCCTTGTGACTTTCAACACCTTCAGCTGATAAACCAATCAATTTGACGTTTCTCTTGTCAAATTCTGGTTTTAAAGCAGAAAAGGCACCCAATTCAGTGGTACAAACTGGAGTGAAATCAGCTGGATGGGAGAATAAAACAGTCCATGAATCACCAATGTATTCATGAAAGTTGATCTCACCATGGGTTGATGGAGCAGTGAAATTTGGTGCAATAGAATTAATTCTAATTCTTGGTTGTTCAGCCAAGTTGAAGGTCTTTAAACCTCTGACGAAACTTGGTCTGTATTGGACAGCTGATGGGAATCTAGCAATTGATTTGGCAAACATCTTTTATTATATTATTAAAGAACAATTTAATAATTGATATGTTATACTTATGTTAGTTGAATTTTTAAATTTTACCATAAAATTCCATCAATCCAATCCCATCGATCGATCTTTTTGGAAATTTCCCACAATAAAAATTGTGCAAAGTCACGTGCCATCTCACATTTCTTCTTCTTAACTTTTTGGAAAATTGCCAAATGTAGAATCTACCATTTTAGGAAGTTATATATTATTTGTTTACATTTTAGAGATTTTTACAAACAGTAAATAACACAAAAAATATCTAGACCTGGATTATCAATCAGATAATAAAAGTTGGTTTGTTAGTTTATTCATTAAATCAGTCAGTATCGATATAGAAATATTGTTATTTCCTTCGACAATGGTACCGACGAAAAGTCCGGTCACCTCCTCTGGTGCTACCAAAAGATTGTCATCTGCCAGAAACATCCCACCTAGATCAATTTCTACCCCTATGAAAAATATCCCACAATTACATACAACAAGTCAATCGGCAAAGCCATCACCTAGACTGAATTCCATACTGCTGCCGACGCAATTAGAATCTAACATCAATGTATATGTGAGGTGTAGGTCAAGAAATGAAAGAGAGATAAAGGAAAACAGCGGCGTTGTTGTTTCCACTTTAGGACAAGATGGGAAGGAGGTGATGATCCAAACAAATCAAACTAGCGCCATAAACAAGACATACACTTTTGATAGTGTATTTGGAGCCGAGAGTGACCAAGAACTGATTTTTCAAACTGTTGCACAAAACTCGTTAAACGAGATGCTTCAAGGTTACAATTGTACAATTTTTGCCTATGGTCAAACTGGGACAGGGAAAACTTATACAATGTCAGGGGATATTTCAACTACCAGTAATACACTTGGCTCACATGCGGGAATAATACCTAGAACTTTGGTACAACTTTTCAAATCTTTAAAGGAGGAAAACGCAGAAAATGCAGTGAGAGTATCTTTTATTGAACTTTATAATGAAGAATTAAAAGATTTATTAGTTCCTGATGAATGTGAGCGTAAGGTGAGGATATATGATGATCATGGTAAAAAATCAATTGTCGTTCAAGGTATGGAGGAAGTTTTCATACAAAATGCAACAGATGGATTAAAATTATTGGAACAAGGATCGTTCAAAAGGCAAGTTGCTGCCACTCATTGTAATGATTTATCTTCAAGATCTCATACAGTTTTCACAATAACTGTTCACATGAAAAAAATCGACCCGGTAAGTGGAGAAGAATATGTCAAGGTTGGGAAATTGAATTTGGTAGATCTCGCTGGTTCGGAAAATATCAATAGATCTGGAGCTGAGAATAAGAGAGCAAGAGAAGCCGGTATGATCAATCAATCACTTTTGACATTGGGTAGAGTTATCAATTGCTTGGTCGACAAGTCTCCACATATCCCATATCGGGAATCCAAATTGACTAGGATATTACAGGATTCATTAGGTGGGCAAACAAAGACATGTATTATTGCTACTATTTCACCAGCAAAGGTTTCTTTGGAGGAAACAATTAGTACTCTAGAATACGCTAGTAGAGCTAAAAATATCAAAAACAAACCACTGGTGAACCAAAGTAGAAGTAAACAATTACTTTTTGGGGAATATATTAATGAAATTGAAAGGTTAAGAAAAGACTTGGCCGCCACCAGAGAGCAATCTGGTGGTGTTTATATGACTTTGGAAAATCATCAAAAATTGATGGAGGAAACTCAAAGTCGGAAACTTTTAATCGAGGAACAAAAATTGAAGATTGATATGTTGGAAGATCAAAATAAGAGATTCAAAGAATCATATGAAGAACAACTGGATGAATGTAAACTGGCAAAGGAACAAGTTTCTGGTTTAGAGATGTCCTTAATGGAGACAAAAGATCTGTTACAATATATGGAACAATGTGCAGTGGAGTTTGAAAACAAATATCAGGATGAGACTATTGTTAGAGAGGAATTGGAAAGAAACCAAGAACAATCACAATCTTACTACAAAACACTAGTATATATAATGAAAGAGGTCTTGCTAACACGGGATAAGTTGGAAGATGTTTTACAAGAGAACATCAATACATTTGCTTGCAATGACAAATTATTAGCAAAGAGAAAAGAACAAGTTGCCACATTAATAGATGAAGATTTACAAGAATCAATTTCCGAATTATCCTCACAATACGAGACCTCTTTAAAACAATTATCATCAAATTTTGAAGTTGTCATACACAACCATCAAGATTATTTGTTGCAAAAGATCAATCAAATTGAACAGAATAAAGACAAGTTGAGTGGGGGTGCAGATGAAACTAATTCTCAAATTTTTGGTGAGCTATCCAATATGAATACCTCGATACTGGAATTTTTCAAGGATCTGGTATCCAAACATAGGGAGATTTGTTCGGTAGAATTACCTCAGCTTCAAGAGAAATTATTTCAAAAATTGGATTCGCATACAGCGTTGATCTCAAAATCAGAGAATGATATCCAGGATTCTCATCATTCAATAGGACAAAAATTCAAAACTACATTCCAACTCATCGAATCACAATTCCTGGTCCAGCTTGAGGAATTGATGCGGTTAACTGCAGTTTCAAAAGAAAGGAGTGAGAAGTCAATAAAATCGTTGGAGGAGACTATGATGACGAGACAAATGATGCACGAGGATGAAATACATGCACAGGAAGAGGAGCTGAATTTACTCATCAACAAGATGACTGATTTGATAAATGAAGTAAAATCCCAAAGACAATCCAGAACTCAAAAAACATTCAATTTAGGTCAGAATTCGTTATCTAGTTTAAAAGAAGATTCAATCAATTTCCACAATTTGCATTACTTGAATATTGGAAAACTTGTTGAGTCTGAAAAAATTTTCAGCGAGGCAATAACTAGTGGTAGAGATGATCTCAAGTCAAGCATTATTCTTTCTCATGAATCAAGTAAAAAAATCTTTGCTTCAATGAAAGACAATGTCAACGAACTTTGTGATCTTCAAGCCACAAACTTTGACAGAGTTACGAATAATATTAAGCTCCATTGTGATGTTAATGAACTGAAAGGAATTGAGCTCAACAATTCAATCAAGACACATTCGGAAAAAATAAACCATTCCCTCAATCATCTTAAAAGTGAGACCATCTCATCACTCGAATCTCTGGCATCCAATTTCTCCGAGTTTCAAAATTCATTAAACAATATCAAACCTTCAATAATCGACAGTTATACACAGGATCAAACCAGATTGTTGAGTTCATACCATTCGTCATCATTGGAAAGAATCGAATCTCTCAAAAATTTCGTAACTTCAATTGAGCTTTCTAAGCCAGATAATGTCTTGCCAGTCTTGAAAAAATATGAATATCCATTAAATTTACCACAAACTAAAAACAGGGATGAACTACTAAGATTTAAAAAGAGAAAGACTTGCGTCTCAAGACCCAAAGAGGAAACCTGCGATTCAATGGCGATGAATGATTTAGAAAATCTGACACCATTACCGGTACCAATTCCAGACGCCCCAATGGTTGAAAATACAACACCCTCTTCGATGATGAAAGTCAAACATATCAAAAATATCAATAGGGTACGTTTTGGGGGCACTGGATCAAGCAGCAAGTCACTGAAACCAAAACCGCTTCAAGAGCTCAATTTGTAACAACACTTTTATGTATAATGCCTATTTAATAATATATGATCAATTTCTTTCTTTGTGTAAGATAAATAACGATCGTGATCGTGCAAAAGAAGTTTAAAGTCTTTACCTTTATTTTATGAAAAAAAATCAAAACATTCACGCACAACACCAAAGATGCCCTCACTGAAGTATCAAAAAACTTTCAAGGCTGATCCATACATAAAATCTACAAACATAGACATAATAGATTGATTAGGAAGATGGTCACCGCGTATGTTACTCATCAAATGCGATCCAGGGACCTCGTATACTCAGAGTGATCCTTGTTTACTGATTTCACAACACTAACATTCTGTTTTTTTTTTTGTGATCCAGTATATTGTTAGTCGAAAAGGCATTACCAAGTTCGATAACATCATTCCATGATTCTCTAGCCAATGAACTCCCAAAATCATTAGGAAAATGGTCATTTGACTTGAAAATATATTTAAATAATAAGTACTCAAAACTAGATAATTATACCATAGCGCAAATACCCAATAAATACTTGGTGACTTTGCAAACGTCGTATTTACCGCATAAGACAGTGACGATGATTAATAACAGTAAAGCGATAGTGACGTCGCATAATTTGGACGAAGATGATGATCTTGAGTTGAATCATTTTGAAAGTGGTGCTTGTAACTCTATACAGTTGGATCCATTAGATTTTTTAATTGCGAATAAATTTCAAAGTTTGTGGACCTTGAAACAGAGTATCAAGGGTGATAGTGGGTTTGGATACGAGATTGAAACAACAAATATCAACATTGATGAACAGATTTTGAATAGTTTACCGAATTCTTTATCGTCAAAGGTGAATAATAGGAAAGACACTTTCCGTATCAGGACGGCTAATTGTTCACTCCATGGGTCATTTAAAGGATTTTTAATCGAAATAGAATATTTGGACAGCGAGGAAGATCCCTTATGTTCCAAGGATGATCCAAATTATAATGAAATTCAATTGTTCCATGTGAAAATTAATAAAATTAAAGAGTTGATCAAAGATTACAAGTTTCCTAACGGCAAAATATGCTACAATGTGTTGAACGAGGATAAGCTAGACTACTTGAGTGACTTGGTACAGCAGTATTCAGAGGCTCTACAATTCTGATTTTGTAAGATGATGATGATATAGCAGAATGTTTGGTAAGTTTATAATCGTCTCGAACAATGTATATTAATTTTTAGTAGTGCATTTTAAACACAAGATTCCTGTCTTTGTAACTTTTTTTTTTTTTTCAAATTTTGTGATTGATTGAAGAAAGGAGGCCATTCATTCATCAAACGTTGATCTTTGAAGAGACCCTAGAAGAAAAGGCCTACTGACAAAATTACAAGCGAAAGAATGTTAAGATCTTCAGGTTCTCTTACCCGTACTGTGATCAGAAGATATGCTACATCTGCACCAACCAGTTCAACTGAGCTGGAAAAATCTAAAAATGATGTCTTTTTGAAAAATTTGTTGGAGAAAGTCAAAACAATCAAGACCCAACCACCAACTGCCCCGGGATCAACATTTATCAAGAACTCTGCAAGGAATGGCTCTTTCAAGGGGAAAAATAATAACAAGAATAGAAATGGGGAGATTGGAAATAGAAATGGGGAAAACGTTAATAGAAATTTCAAGAAATATGGTCAGAATGGTAACAATAATAATAATAACAACAACAATTATAACAATAGAGGTAATAACAACTATAAGAATAACAATTCCAACCGTACTTCAAATACTAGTGGACCCGCTCCTCAACATCAACAATTCTCAAAGACTGAATACACACAACAACGTCGTGAGAGAATTGGAAAGAAATTTGGATCTTCTGACCAGAACAACAAGATGTTTGATTCTACATCAAATTCTAAGTTCCAGAACAACAGAAGGTTTCAACAACAAAAAATTGCTCCGTCAATCTTCACCAAAGTTACCGGTACTAGAGTGTCACCTTTGAAAAGAACCAGAAACAGGACCTATGGTGCTGAACTGGGGAAAACTACAACTAAGCTGTCATCAAAAGCTGAAATTTATACTCCATCAAAGCCAAATCTTCCTGATTTGATCAAGTACTCATCCAATTTGGCATACAACTCGGAGTCGAGATTGACAAGAGCTATATTTCAAGTTCTCAATCAATCTTATCAAGTACCGGACTTGTACAGAGAACAGGCTGATTTATTGGACTCTGGATTAAATGTAATCATCCAACAACCATTATCAACCTATCCTTACGTTGATAAGTTACCTCTTTCCAATACAAAGATAATGGGTCCAACTATTATTAACGTTGATTTTGATTTTGATTTATTGAATAAGACCATCGATAGAACTGTTTTCGGTAAGTTTGAACAATTGCATATAGAAGTTCCTAAAGATAAGTTGAAATTGAATGCAAAAGTGGTTCAAAATACTTTGAATAGAAATATTTTTTTCAATTATAGTGGAAGGAAAGAAAGAATCTATAAAAGTTGTGCAGGCTTAGATACAGTCCAAAGCTTGATGCAATAATTTATGTATATAACGTTCGTGTTCATAGTATTTTTAACCAATCTATATTTTATTTTCTTCTGTAGCGATACTGATATCTTTTAAACCATAAGAGCCACCACCACAAACAACAACAACAACAATATCATCTTCTTTTAAAGGACCAAGTTTGTCATTTAAAATACTTGGTTCGTATACCGGTGTCAATGCTGCACCACATGCCGGCTCAACAATCACATTATGCTCATCGGCAAACTTCAACAAGCTACTTACAGTTTGATCGTCACTGATCAAGATAGAATGAGTTGGATAAGTCTGTGCATACTTCAACGCTTTCTCTGTGACATGAGGAGCAGCCAAACTAGTGGCAATTGTTTTCACCGATTGCAATTCTACCACACTACCCAGTTCAATAGCATTGTAAAGAGTTGGAGCAGGCGCAGTCTCGACAGCAATTACTGGCACTTGCAATTGATTTCTAATCAAACCTTGGACCACTCCGCAATATAATCCACCTCCACCAACAGAACAGACAATCCCCTTAAGATTTTTGATCTTATCTCCTAACTGATATTTGATTTCATCGATTAAAGTGGAGTGACCTTCCCAGACAAGCTCGTCATCGAATGGATGACAATAGACAGGAAGAACTGACAGGGATTCCAGCTTCACCATGATTTCATTTCTTAAATACTCATCAGCTTCACCCCAATGATCACCTTTGACAATTACAGTTGCCCCGGTTTGCTCGATCTTGTGTCTCATTCTTGGCTTTGTAGTAACAGGTACAACCACTGTACATTTAATACCATAAAAGGCAGCAGCAACACTAGCAGCGAGTCCAGCGTTACCACCCGAGGAGGAAAACAATTCCGCAGTCTTGTTTTGCTTCAAAGCTTCCTTCACCTTGACCGAAACCAAATGACCCAATCCTCTCGATTTAAACGAACCCGAAGGTTGCATAAATTCATTTTTCAAGTACACTTCAAATGGAACATTTGCAGAAATGGAAAAAGACTTGTTCAACGGTGTCTCACAATAAGGCAAATCAAGTGGTGTTCTTTGAGTCATTTTTAGTTCCTAACCTCTCCACTCTTTATAAAGTATTTTGAAACGGGACATGCACCTTTTTATATTCATCTTTGGATTACAAAGCAGGACGAAAAAAAATGCCATGCGCGGTTACTTCTTATCTGTATCCCACATCAATCAATGGAACCAGTGAAGTGGAGTTTCACGCTTGTCGATGACTAACAGTCGAATCAGAGTTAGTTGAGACTATTTTTCCAATTTAGAGGGTGAATAGATCTCTGTTCACACCACATGTCTCGAGGAGTCAGCCGAAAGAGTCAATTCATCCATCAAGAGTCAATAAAGGTCGGTGAGCTTGCTTGACTTCGCACATCAGAGTCAATACCCCAGTTGACAGTAAAACGGTTAGCAAGGTCATACATATCCTTGAAGATAACTATCGAGATAACTCCCCCGTCTATCGAGAGTACATAAGCTATTTAACTGAGAGGCACTCATTCTATTTCCCCTTTTAAGGTTATTTGCTGGTTGGTTAAAAATCAAGGCATTGGCATCATCACTCTGAGCCGATCCCAGCATCCATTTAACAGAGCACATTTAATGCAAATAAATATATGAGCATATTAATAATGATTTGTGGCATTTTTTGCGCTTCTTCTGCAATTGTTGGTATTGATCCATGCTTTAAAGAAGGTGCTGAGATAGATAGATATATAGATAGATAGATATAGATAGAGACAAGAAGAGACGATGAAAATTTTTTTTTTTTTTTTTAGATTTTGCAGAATTGTTTGTGCACATCATCACAGATAGGAGATAGAACTCAGGTAAACGGACAAAGCAGAGACAAGAATATGGCTTCAGTAGAATCTGTTTTTGTCGGTTGTAACAGACAGCTAGAGGTACTAGACTATTGTTACTCAACACAGATACTAGCGTTTGGAGCTAACAGTTTAGTCGCTCTTTACAAGCCATTCGATGAGGGAAGCACAGGAGTCTTTCAAACGTTGAAACATCATACAAAGGATGTCACTTGTGTCAAATGGCTACCTTCCTCTCAGTTCTTGGTCTCAGCATCGGAGGACTCCACAGTGTGTATATGGAAAGATGCCCTGTTATACCAGGTGCTAAAAGATGATCATACAGCTTCGATAACCGCAATAGCGGTCCTAAACAACAAGTTCTTTTTAACAGGAGATGCAGAGGGCTGTATTATTATTTGGGGATTACAAGATGGAAAATTTGTCAAGTTGCATGACTTTGTAGTCAAACAAGGATTCTTTCCCTTGACTTTAGCTGTCGAAGAGTTGGAAGAAAACAATTATGTGCTAACGATTGGAGGGACAAATACCAACTTGTATATTTATTCATTCACATTAGAAGAGAAAAATACCATAGGAGATTTCAAGCAATGTGCAGTTCTTCAAGGCCATGAAGACTGGATAAAAGCTATCTCTTTCAGGAAAGAATCTGATTCTAGCTGGCTCATAGCAAGTGGATCACAGGACAGGTATATAAGATTATGGAAATTGAAGATAAACGATGCCATTGATAACTCTGATGAAGATCCAACTAAATTGCTTTTACTTTCTAACAAACAGCACAAGTTTGAATCAGGAAAAACCAAATGTGGGATCAATTTTGATGCCATTATCATGGGTCATGATGATTGGATATCTTCATTGATCTGGCATCCAACAAAATTACAATTGTTATCATCTTCTGCAGATACCTCTATTTTAATATGGGAACCTGATAGTATCAGTGGTATCTGGGTTTCGACTGTCAGGTTGGGTGAGATCAGTATCAAGGGTGCATCAACAGCGACGGGGGCTTCCGGTGGGTTCTGGTCGTCTGCTTGGATTTTCCAAGATGACAACGAGTATATTTTTACCAATAGCAAGACCGGATCTCTCCGTTTATGGAAATCACCACTGGATGAAAATATTTGGGAGCAAAAATTGACAATCACAGGATGTTTGAAGCCTATAACTGATTTATGCTGGTCTGAGAATGGGGAATACTTGTTGTCAACATCATTGGACCAAACCACAAGGTTATATGCTAAATGGAAGGGGGAAAAACAAGGATCTCTCTTCAACTCATGGCATGAATTTGCCAGACCTCAAATTCATGGCTATGATATGATCTGTGTATCCACATTGTCTAATACGAGATTTGTCAGTGGTGGAGATGAGAAAATTTTAAGAGTGTTTGATTTGCCAAAAACAGTATCAGATATGTTAAGCAGATTGTGTGGGATTTCTTCTTTGAAAAGTGAGGATATGCCGGAAAGTGCATCATTGCCAGTGCTAGGGTTGTCGAATAAAGCTGAAAATGATGAACATTCGGCAAATACTGTGCATGAACAAAAAAATTATGAATATGAAGAAGAAGATGATGTTCAAGGATCAAATACCGTGGATATATTAGCCTCGCTTCAGCAACCACCATTGGAGGATGTTTTGCAACGTCATACACTTTTCCCTGAAATTGAGAAATTATACGGCCATGGTTATGAGATCACCACTGTTGCCACTTCTAATGATAAATCGTTGATAGCCACAGCATGTAGATCAAACTCTGCTCAACATGCTGTCATCAGAATTTTCCAGTCGGGAAATTGGCAACAGTCTGAAAATGCGTTAAAAGGTCATAACTTAACCGTGACAAGATTAGCCTTCTCTAAAAATGATAAATATCTTTTGGGTGTATCTCGTGATAGACAATTCTCCTTGTGGTTAAGAGATGGAAAAGAGTTTAGCCTTGTGAAATTGATGGAAAAAGCTCACACTAGGATTATTTGGGATTGTGCATTTGCACCTTTGGATTTCTACAATGGGGAATGTTTTGTAACGGTATCGAGAGATAAAATGATTAAAGTTTGGGAAATTCAAGATGATGAAATTTCTCTTAAGTCATCTTTGAAACTCGAGGATGCCATTACTGCAGTTGATATATTGGGATCCTCAATCAATGGAAGGCTCATAGTTGCAATAGGATGTGAAAAGGGACAAATTTCGATTTATTCGATTACTGAAGGTGGTGAATTTTCATTGTTATTGAAGGTAGATGAGAGTGATCTTCCAAAGGGAAGAATTAATAGACTTCGTTTTGGTACTGATCTTTCAACTAACAAGATTATGTTGGCCAGTGCTGGTGAAGATTGCTCGGTTAGAATGTTCTCCTTTTCAAAAGATGTGGTTAGTGTTTGAGGTTCATGATATCTCAGTCAAAAAAAGCGTTTTTATTTGTTCGTATTCTAATTTTTGTATGTGTATGTATATATCAAGCCATTTTCCATGAATCAAACCATGCAAGATATTCGAAGTTATGTTTTCTTCCAATCATACCAAGACATAGTGGGCTAAAATACCAAAAGCAAACGAGAACTCCTGCGATAGAAATAGAGTAAACAAAAAATTTAATTAAAAAGCTAACTTTTCCCTTTGGCAAAGATTTAGCCATATAGTCAAACAAAAATCCCTCAACAAATATGGCGAAATATAATGCAGGAACGTAATGATGGACATATGTGACTCTTGACATCACGACGAATGGCAAATAGTGTAAAATCCAAGCGATAAAAGGGAAAACTCCACCAATTGTATAATACCAGAAATTTGTTTGAGTCCACTTCAACTGTTGTCTTTGATATTGAAGAACTTTGAATAAAGTCAAGAAGGCAAAAACCATTAGGGACAATGTAGAAGTCCAGGTTGTAAAAGGTAAGGACATCAAATAATACCTCACATTACTTTGACTCCATCCACACATTCTTAAACCAGTATGCACAATTGGCCATTCCCATGCACTAGATGCCAAATCATCTCTCTTGTTTGTGTCCGGAACTAATGCATTATTTGACAGCATCATGGCGAAATTGATCAAGACAAAATCTCTCCAAAATTTGGATTTTGGAGGTTGATATTCAAAATCGCCAGTTTTATTGGTTCTTGGGTTCGAGTTCCAATGGTCCTCTATATTCCACCAAGTTGCTTTATCTCTAGACGACCAACTTCTTTTACATATCACTTCACCTTGATCGAACCCCCATTTAGGATATGCCAAACCTGTGGTGGCCAAGTAACATCCAAGATTCTTATGCTTCAATCTGAACGAGGTTGAAACAGGATGGATCGTGGATTTGAAATTCTCATCATTTTCATACTTATCAACATAACTACCATTTGATGATACCAATTGTTCAACGATTTCGATTATCCATTCATCTTTGTCATCTCCAACATTGAGGTTTCCATATCCAGAAACTTCATAGGCAGATTTAGATACCAAACCAGGAAGCTCATGCGAGTGAAGGTTAACCTGTGTGAATTCATGGTTTAATCTGATCACGTCACCATCTCGTATAGCTTGAAGTCTAGTCAAATTCTCGTAAGTGGTATAATCTACTTGTAATTGTGATTTCCATGGATAATGAATGAAAAAATTGTTGTTTTCATCTTTGTAACCATAAGTGGTGACTTGTTGTTGCCCAGAACCTTCTGGATAATTGTGACCATGTGAGTGCAAAAGATTAGGGGATAAGCCCTGTGATCTGACTGAAACTTTTGATCCGTAGTAAACATTTCTTGGTCCTGGTTCAATGTCATGATCTACTAAATTAACTTGAAACAAAGTTGATGTGGATTTGACTCCATCACCCGACTTGTATAAGAGACTGAAGTGAATGTAAAAACAAAACAAATATATCAAAAATGGAATTACAATCAAAGTTAGAATTCTCACCAGCCAATGACGATAATATTTTGCCCTTGCCAAGGTGATATCATAATATTTGATCAGTAAATCCAATATGATATACAAACCATAAACAACAGTTACAAATAAGCCTACCCATTTCACACTACACACACATCCAATTGAGATACCCGACAAGATGAGCCATTTATACCAGTTGTATTTGAATTCTTCTTTAGATTTGTTAATTTGGTGGAACTTTGTCAAGCAGAAAAAAGTTGTTGCTGTGAAAAATAGAAGCATTGAATCTAACAAGATGAATTTTGATAAAGCCACATATGAAGTCTCATAAATGACCAGTATTGAAATAAACCAAGTGGTTAAGATGTTGAACCCCATTGTCTTGGCTGTGAAATAAGCCACTGTTGGAGTGAAAACACTGAAGAGACAATTGAACTTTCTCATGGAGACAAAATCCACATCTTCTGGATAAGAGTTTCCTGATTCAAACGCGAATTGACCGTCGTAATTGGCCAAATAACCACTCAATCCAACTAACATCTTTCCTAATACTGGGTGCACGTCATGGTAAAAAGTGTGTTTCAAATACTGTGAACCGAATTTCCCAAAATGGGCCTCATCCCAAGTAACCACTTTAGACAGATCGATCTTATAAAACCTAATTTGATATGATAGCAGGGTGACCAAGATAGGGGATATAACAGACTCGAGTATGTATAAATACTGAAGAAATGTTCTCTTTGATTTCTTCAACGATGATAAGTCCTTCTCCTCAAAACTTTCCAAAGGCTGCTTCACATCATCATCAAAAGTTGCAGTTCGTTTCCTAAGAGTCGAGTCGTCACCCAATGACACACCTGTAGACATCTCCAGTTTGCTGTTCGTTACTCCAAAACACACAGACCGTTATTCTTCTGTCAGATGAAATATTTCCCATTCCGCGTTCTTTCAACCGAGAAGAGCGAACCCTCACAAAACAACAGCCCCTGTCAGCCACGTAGTGCACAACACCATCGATCTTTAGAAATGAGCACATTTAGAGGCTGTCTGGCATTACCCAAGAGGAAACAGCAAACAGCAAAAGAAGAAAAAAGGAGGGATTTTTTTTTTTTTTTTGTTTCCAAGTGTTGAGCGCAATAGAATCTCCTGATCTTCCCAGTCATCCGGTCATCTTGCAAAATTTAGATATGAACCCAATAACTTCCTCGGTAGAGTATTCAATTGTCTCTCAAATGATGTTGTAGAAGGAAATGGCGAGACGACCGATACCAAAGACAATGCCAATTAAAAAACTCTAATTCTGCAATGTGAAAAGTGAATCGTATCACACCAATGTGATTTAATGCGGCATGTCAAATTCACTATTGTATTATGAGGTTGTGGTGGTGATGCATCTATCCGAATCAAGCCACTTACTTGGTTTTTGTTTGTTTGTTTTTGTTTATGACACACGTCCTTTGACGACACAAAATGATTTTGGTTGTCAAAAAATGGGCCAACCTAACTTTATCTATGAACAAGACATCACCATATTTACCTTCTCCTATATCATTAATTCACCAAATGAGACAAAGGTGTGTGTCTTTACAATTTGAAGTGAAAATTGAAAAATTATTGGTGGGTGGGGCTGCAACAAATTAAACTTTTATTGCTTTGCTCATGATCATCTATCTATCTATCTATCTAAATCGGAATATTGAAAAATAAACAGTTATGGGGCAAAAAACTCAAACGTAACTGAGCCGGGAATGTACACTTCCTCTATTGTGCCAGTTCAGTAGCCAGCAGCACATCCATCAATCGATCAATCAATCAGAATCCAGAATATTTTAAACTGAAGCCCTCGGAAATGCCTGTCTTTCTATGGTTTGATTTTTCCGTTGCAGCTGCCAGCGCATAGTTTGCTTTCCGAAACTAAACGGATTTCGGGGATTAAGTAGGCGTTTAAATTTTTTTTGAGTTACTTGCCTGTCCGCATTTAGATTAAAATCATCAGTTTTATTTTTAGTATGCTGCAGCTACTGGACTGCCAGCATGAGGTGCTTCAATGTTGTATGATCTTGAGTGATTTCATTTGCGTCTGGTGTTGTCCTTCTTTGCGTCGTGTAGACGATTATCAATCCAATTGATCTCTTACTATAAAAACCACTTCATATCCCCTCTAGTATCATTCTCTTTTAATATAGAAGTATAGAAAATTTAGTATAATTTCATTTACTACTATTTATCAAATTCTAATTAATTAATTTAATAATACAAATCACATATAAAAATAAAAATGGCTATCACTGTTGGTATTAATGGTTTCGGAAGAATCGGTCGTTTGGTCATGAGAATTGCCTTGGCCAGAAAGGGTGTTGAAGTTGTTGCAATTAACGATCCATTCATTGCTGCAGATTACGCTGCTTACATGTTGAAGTATGATTCTACCCACGGTAGATTCAAGGGTGAAATTACACAAGATGGTAAGGATCTTATTGTTGATGGTGACAAAGTCCAATGTTTCCAAGAGATGGATCCTGTAAACATTCCATGGGGTAAGTTGGGTGTTGATATCGTTATTGACTCCACTGGTGTCTTCAAGGACTTGAAGGGATGTCAAAAACATCTTGACGCTGGTGCCAAGAAGGTTATTATCACCGCTCCATCTGCCGATGCTCCAATGTTTGTTGTTGGTGTTAACTCTGACAAGTATGCTGGTCAAACAATTGTCTCAAATGCCTCATGTACCACAAATTGTTTAGCTCCATTGGCTAAAGTTATCAATGATGCCTTTGGTATCGATGAGGGTTTAATGACCACTGTTCATTCTATCACTGCCACACAAAAGACTGTTGATGGTCCATCACACAAGGACTGGAGAGGTGGTAGAACTGCTTCCGGTAACATTATCCCATCTTCAACTGGTGCTGCAAAGGCTGTTGGTAAGGTTATTCCAGAATTGAATGGTAAATTGACTGGTATGTCTTTAAGAGTTCCAACCACCGATGTCTCAGTTGTTGATTTGACTGTTAAGTTGAAGACTGCAACAACTTATGCTGACATTTGTGCCGCTGTCAAGAAGGCTTCAGAAGGTGAATTGAAGGGTATTGTAGGTTACACTGAAGATGCTGTAGTTTCTTCAGATTTCATCACAGATTCAAGATCATCTATCTTTGATGCTAAGGCTGGTATCTTGTTATCTCCACAATTTGTCAAATTGATTGCTTGGTATGATAATGAGTATGGTTACTCAACCAGAGTTGTTGACTTGTTGGAAATCGTTTCCAAATAAACAAGAACTTATTTATGATTAGTTTTATGACCATTTAATATATAAATTTTTGATGGTGAGCCCTGAAGTTGCTTATTTTGAAATATTCAATACTTATTGTAGGTATTTTGCATTGCTCTTTAAAATTTCTATTATGTAATCTGAAAATCTATTATTATTTTACTAAATTTATATATATCATCTATCTCGGACTTTTTATTTTATATAAATTCTGACACTTGAAGTTGCATCACTTCATTTGTACTCCTTATCGTTTTTGCCAATCGTTTAAAAGAATTTTCTACTTAAATATATCATCTGAAAAGTTTAATTATCTATTTTTTGATTTTTGTCTCTATCTCAAATCCAAAAAAAAAGAATATTAGTTATACAAATTTTCGAAGACTCTAATGATGATGTGCATGTGCCTCACTAGGATCTGTTAAAAATATTTTATCTGGATTCAAAATTCTTAAAGGATCAAGGGCCATCTTCAACTTCCTCATCACTCCAAGAACATCTTCACCTAACTCATCAACCAAATACCCTCTCTTACCATACCCTATAGCATGTTCACCAGTACAAGTTCCATCCAATTCAAGCGCTTGTTTCACTATACTATTAACAAGATTTTGTGCAATTTCACGTTCTTCCGGCTTATACAATAAAAATGCATGGAAATTACCATCACCTGCATGACCAACAAGTGTAGCGTTTAAACCGGATTGTTCAATTTCATCTTTAGCGCTTTTCAAAATGACACGTAATTTAGAGATTGGTACAGCAACATCGGTGGTCCAGATCTCAATATCCTTCGAGATATGTTCTTTACCATAATTGACGGTGGACCACAATGCCACTTTTCTGGCACTCCATAATTCATCTTTTTCATCTTGTGATTTGGCAAATTCAAAACTTTTGTTGTTGTTCAGAGTACAAATATCTGACAATCTTTTAACTTTAGCTTGCACTTCTTTGTTATTCTCTCCACCTATTTTGAAAAACAACGTTGTAAGCTCGGCCCATTGTCTCTCTGTCTGTCCAGACATATTTATATAGTGCATCATCTTATCATCAACAATTTCCATGGCATTGACATCAAGACCTCTAGAAACAACCTCGGAACATACATTAGCAGCTTCCTCAATGGAATCAAAACTTACAACTGCAACTTGCTCTTCTTTTGATTTCACGTGCAATCTCAAAGTGGCCTCTGTCACTATGCCCAATGTTCCCTCAGATCCAACAAAAAGCCCATTCAAATTGTAACCTGCTGAAGATTTACTAGATCTCTTTCTGGTCTTGATGATTGTGCCATCGGCTAATACCACTGTAAGGTTTCTTACATTTTCCTTCATGGTGCCAGTTTTCAAGGCCTTTGTTCCACTACAACTATTGGCAATACAACCACCAATCTGAGCTCCAGGGCCCGGATCTACACCTCCAATCAAGCCATATTCGGACAAATAATCATCCAACTCCTCCCATCCAACTCCCGGTTGTACAACAACATCAAGATCATCTTTATGCAACTCGATTATGTTGTTCATTTTGGAAAAATCTAAAGAAATTCCACCTCTTACAGGAATAAAATGACCCTCCAATGATGTTAATCCACTAGTAGGAACTACTGGTATTCTATGTCTATGACACAATTTCATTATCTCACTTACTTCTTCCGTGGAATTTGGATAAATGATATACCGAGATATTTGACCCTTCTCAGCATGATGTGTATTCCAGTAAGTATCGGCATGCAGTTCCAATTCTTTCTTATCATTTGAGATTTGGTCTTCTTTCAAGAATTTCGTACAACCTGTAATCACCAGCTGCAAATCTTTTTCATCTCCATATTTTGGAGGGACCATATCCTTTAAGTCAGATTTCGATGACAAGGGAAAAAGGTATTCTGGTGGGTTTGATTCAATTGAGTAATGTGTTACCAGTTTACCAACGAGTATACCAAGTAATAGTGTCGATACCGTCATCAAAAATGGTATCTTTGGTCTTCGAACAGCAGGATCGGCTGGTACCTTTCTACTTGAATTGAATCTAATATTGTGTCTGAAGCATTGCGAGGGCAAACACCTCCCACGACCTAATTGCTGCTTTCCCACTACTCGAAACATTCAGTTCTTCTTATCAAGCTGTGGATCTGTGGAGAAAATAACATTTGACCCCAAAAAAAAAATCTTGAACACAACTCCGATGTCCGATGTGTTAAAAATGAAAAGTCTAAAAATGACAACTAACTCCCGGAAAGCTCGAAGAAGTTGATATGAGGCTTTATATAAAACAATTGACCGATATATACATATAGATATGCATCAATTAGCTCAACAGAAGTTTTATTTGTTACTATTGTTCAATGAATATGGGGGTAGGCGGTGGTTCTTAAGCTGTGATGTAATTGGCACGGTTACTTGACAGATATTTTGCTTCCACTTTTTTTTATGTTTTTTTTTTTGGTATACTTTTTCTTGGGTCGATAAAGAAAACAAGTGTTTGTTATACGTCGAGATCGATTATTCACAGTTGATTACAGTTGAAATTATCTCAGTGCCACTCATCACTAAACCATGTCAGAGAAATTCCCAGAACTTGACGATCTGATAAATACAGAAGAAGCTTCTTCAGATTTCTTAGCTAGAGAAAAGGAGTTGTTAGGTGATGAATTTGCTACAGAGAAAGATGCCGAGTTATTGAAGGAAGCGGAGGAGGAAGACGATGAGGAATTCAAGAAGTTTGAAAATGATTTCCCAGATGTCAATGGTGGCAGTCAGAAACCATTTGAAGAAGAGGAAGAGGATGAATTCACAGAAGGTCAAACAAATTTCCAACAACAAGAATTTCAATCCACATTCAAATCTTTGTCATTGAACCCAGATGATTCAGAAGCCTTGAAAGAGTGGAAGGAGAGAAGAACCTTGGAGATCTCCAAGAGAGACGAGATTGCAAACACCAAATCGGAGAAATTGAAGAAGGAGGCTCAACAATCAATTGATGATTTTTACGAAAATTACAACAATAAGAAGCAAGTAGGGATTGAAAAAACAAGAGAGGAAGAGGAAGATTTCATTAATAAGAGAGATGATTTTGTCAGTAATGGTACCGTTTGGTCAAGAGTTGTCGATTTGTTGCTGTTGAAGGAGGAGAAGAAAGATACGGACAGATTTAAGCAATTGTTATTGAAGTTGAGTAAGAAGGAAGATGCTCCTGGTTCAGCCGGATATTAAAGATAAAGAATGTTTTTATATACATATTATTAGCAACGTGTGTTGTGTAAAAATTTGATTTCAAAGTTTTAGTTCACTTCTTTTAATATATCTTGTCGTAAAATCTCCAATAAAGATCGAACTTGTAATCGGAATCTCTTTCAATGCAAATCAAATGGTGTACCCTTTAAAATGATATTTCTATTACCCTATATAGTCGATCTTGCTCAATATAAGTTTTACAAAGAACAATGATATAGGGAACTGTCTATATCATATATATATATTATATGTACTATTGCTATATCGAGAGGTTTAAGTGTTTTAATTGATATTGCCGAGTTTATGGCAATCTGTGTCAACCATGATTCTGACACAAATGTCATATGAGAGGAATCATCATCATTTGCATCACCCACATTGACAGGTGGTCCATGCAGGGATCTTCATCTGAGATGCAATTCGTACAATGTTTTCAATAATCAGATCTCTTTTCCCTTATGGGAAAGGTCTAGATTAGGAAATAGATAAACAACTTTCTGAATAAGATTTTAGAAAAGGCAAAAGATAAAAAAAAAAAATATAGAGTTGAAGTACTTCAAATCATGCTTGATCACAGAAACTCAACATCAGTATGTCACCTATATCTGATCAGTTTGAACCATTGGAACTAATTGGACGTGGTTCATTTGGAAATGTCAGAAAATTGAGAAGAAAAAGTGATGGAAAATATTTTGTTCGTAAGGAGATATCATATGCAGCAATGAATATGAAGGAGAGGAAGCAATTGATAGCAGAGTTCAGAATATTGAGTACTTTGAATCATCCTAACATTGTCCAGTATATACACCATGACCATGATCAACAGCAGCATATATTGCATCTTTATATGGAGTATTGTGAAGGTGGTGACTTGGGAGAGATTATAAGGAAATGCAAAGCCAAAAATGAATATTTTCCAGAGGAAATTGTGTGGTCCATATTTACACAGATTTTACTTGCCCTATACCGTTGCCATTACCAAGCGGATTGTCCACCTGTGGATATGTCAAACTTGTTCACAAATACCCCTAGTAGTCCACCTCAAATAATTGATAGAGGAAATGTTGTCATTCATAGAGATATCAAGCCTGATAATATTTTTCTTTTGAAAGATGATTTTGTCAAATTGGGAGATTTTGGATTGGCTAAGATGATGGAACATGAGAACGATTTCGCTAAAACATATGTTGGTACACCTTATTATATGTCACCCGAGGTATTACTGGATAAACCTTATGATCCAGTATGTGATATTTGGTCATTAGGATGTGTCATGTACGAGCTTTGTGCATTACATCCACCTTTCCAAGCCAATTCTCATCTACAATTGCAATCTAAAATCAAAGAAGGCATTTTCCCACCAATTCCAGACCATTATTCTAACAAGTTGAGACAAACAATAAATTCTTGTATCATTGTTGACCCTTCGAGAAGAGCCACTACATATCAACTTTTACAAAATTCTTCCATTAAACTTTTCAGAAAGGATTTGGAACTCAAGATGAAGGAGAATTGGTTGAAGGAGTACCATAGTGATTTAAAAATACGAGAGAGGGAGATCGAAACTATCGAACAAGATATGAACAATCAATTAAATGAAGAATTGAACAATCATAGGAACGCTTTAGAACAGAGAATAGAAGAGATAAGAAGATCATACCAAAATGAATTTGAATATGTTGTTGGGAAAGAAGTGGAATTGCGACTTTCGAAAATTTTATCAAGTCATGAAGTCAAGATTTCATCAAGCGCCGTTGATTCAGCTGGATTGAAATTAAAAGGTCCAAGAGAAATCTCTTACGATACCAACAGGACCAGGCAGCCATTAAGACTGATCAACCATGATTCATTGGAACTGGCCCCGACTACGATAAAGGCGAATGTAAGAAGACAAGGACTGACACCGGTATCGGCAAATAGAAAGAGATTGGACCAGATAGAGAACAATAGAGGATACTATTACAAATAATATAACGGGGATGATAAATTCGTCTGTGTATGTTTTCTTCTTTTTCTTTCTATGATGCATTAGTATACTCAAACACAGTATGAGAACAATAAAGAGTAAGAATAATAATGATGATAATAATAATAATAATAATAATAATAAGAATAAGAAGACATATGTGGTGGACATAGAACTTTGTACAAGCTGCATTCGATATTCGATAATCAGAAAATGTCAGGCACATGTTGAAGATCTTTATGAAATCTCTTCTTCCAGTACTCACCATTGTAATGCCAATATTCTTCGCCTGTAACAGGATGCCTCTCCTTGGTGAACCAGAATGGCTTATAAGGCTGTGCTTTAGGATCTTTTTCCATTCTTGCATCTCTCAGCCTCTTTGCAGCTCTTTGTTTTTCCTCAACTCTTTCTTTCTCCGTCACAGCATCATTATATCTACCATCTTCCATCGCTCTTTGATCAGGTCTTAATCTGGTATCTGTACGAGGCAACCATGGCATTAAATGTTTTTGTGGGGCATTCAATGATGTGGCAAACTCGGTCAAGTTAAATGGAATCTTTGGTCTTGCATTAGCCTCCCAAACCAAAAAGATATCATCTTTTGATTTCTTACCACCACCAATCTTCTTTGCAAAAATCTTACTATTCCAATGCCCACTCACTTGCCATCTTGGTTGCTTCTTGTTATCCAACACTGTACCTTTCACTTCATAAGCTGAACTTTCTCTCCAACCTCTGGCTTTGAATGAGAATATAATACTATCTCCGGTGTTGTGATTCAATATCTCCATATCACCATAGTTATCAACTGTTGGATTACCAACAATGATACCGATAACAGAACTGGTCACCTTCTTCCAAGTATACAATTCATCTTTATGGTTAGCACCGTTCTTATGATTTATAGAGCCTGAATCTGGTCTCAAATTCAAAAACCAACTACCCAAAGGTTTGATATCAAAAGATCTACCATAAAATTTGGACTTGACAAAACTCTCACCATAGTAATCCCAGTTTTCACTTTCAGCCATAGCTGCACTGATAGGAGGGTGGTGGGACACCTGTTCAACCAAGAATCTAAATCCTCTATCAGGCCTTGCATATTCATAAGTTTCACCTAACAATGGGTTAAATGGTTTGGCAACTCTATTGATGGTGGATGCATATTCAGATGCGGCAAATGCTGCAACGTAAACCATTCTCAAAGTGGAATCTGATTGTTGGGCCGCGGTATCTAACAAATTGGTATATTCCATATCTTCTGCAACACGTTGTAACAACGAGGTTGGTTCATTGAAAGATACAGGTAACGTCATCTTTGTCATATCCTTACCAACCATAGACTTCAATATACCCCATAATGAAATCTTTGGTCTATCATCCTCACTCATCGCTAATCTTGTTCTAACTGGATCCTCATAACCTTTGAATGAACCTTCCTTTTTCGCGATAACAATCAGTTTCTCTTTTTGTAATGGATTGGTGAAGTTCTTACTCAAAACAGATTTCACAACTGGATCGTTATCATCAACTACAGCCTCCTTTACATTCTCATTACTAGAAACAGGTTCAGCAAGAGTTCTTTCACTTGGCGCACCATGAACAGATGGAGTTGAAGATGGTGCAGATGGCCCAGCACGAGGTACTGGAGGTGCCAGTTGTGGTACAGGTGGTGCCGCTGCCATTGGTTGAGCCAGTTGAGGTACAGGAGGAGCCGCTGACATTGGTGGGACCTGTTGTTGTGGTACATGTGGTATTGGAGGAGCCAGTTGTGGAATAGATGGAGCACTTTTCATCGATGATGTCAGCGAGGACTGAGATGAAACTTGATTTTGATCTGCAAAAACTGGTGGTGGTGGAGGTGGTGGTGAAAAAGCTGGAGGTGGTGGGAGTGATAAATCTGGGGTACTGGCTTTGAAACTGCTGCCGTTGGTGCTTGAAGTTGGGGGAACTGTACTTATTTCTTCATCTTCACCTACAGCATCAAAGAACTCATCATCACTATCTTCATTTTGTTCTTCCAAAAATTTGACAAGTTCATCATCCTTACTATCAGTAACAGATCTATTTGAAAGAGGATCTTCCGGATCGTTGCTGTTGTTGTTGTTGTTAACTGTAGGTAATTGACCAGAGGATCCAAATTTATGCTTCAATATTTTTTTCAAATGTTGTTGTTTATCTTCAAGGGCAACAATTTTTTGTTCCTTTTCTCTCATCTCAAATTCCAAAGATTTGATTGAGTTTTCCCAAAGCGTCGAAATCTCCTTTTGCCTGTTGAATTTTTTCAGTATCTTTTCATCTCTAGAATTTATAGTCAGTTTTAATTCTTGTAAAAGATTTTCAACTTGGGTCAATGTATGGATACAGATAAATTTAATATCTTCTGCAGATGTTGGTGGACCATGGATCATGAACTCCTTTAAACTTCCAACTTCAATCTTTAAATTGTTCTGTAATACAATGATCTGACTTCCGTGAGGGCCCGATTTCTTCTCAATGATATCCCCAGTTTCCTGATCAACTGTTTGAGTTTCATCATCATCATCCGGATCTGACTCATCGTAGAATTGATCACCATTAGCACCACCGCCACCACTTGGGGCGGCAACAGTGGATGATCTGACAGATGGAGAAACTGAATGAATCGAATTGGCCTTGGAACTGGACATGATGCTCGATGCAGCTGATTGGGCCAGAAGTCTATTGATTCTCAATCTATTATTTTCCCCAATTTCTTCTAACAGTCTCTTGTTTGAATTATTACTATTACCCAAGGTCAATTTACTTTTCAATTTTTTCACTTTTGATTTTGTCTTGACAATTTCCGAATCCGCTGATTCATTGTCCGAGGAGGTAACAGACAAAAGAGATCCTTGAGAAAATGCTCTTTGTGGTGGTCTAATTGGTCTAGTGATGTTCAGGGTACTATTGTTTCCCTTACTATCAAAACTTTCGATATTTCTCAGATTCATCTTTTGAGCCTTTGATGGAGCAGCCTGATGCAGCATGTCATTTCTTTGGACATCTTTACAATATCTGATTGCATTTTGTAAGAACCAAACCCATCTATTCAGTTCGATATAATGATTTGATTTCAAATGCCATCTGATTGGATTTCCTGGATTGTTTGGAATTTCAATTTCAAATTTGGATTTTTCCGAACTATCCATTCTTAATCTAGCATTGGCCAAACTAATTGCACCTCTACAATTTTTGTTGATATCGTTAGGTGATTTATAATAGGATAATCTTCCATCTTCGTCCAAGACAAACCATCTTAATTTATAACCACCTGCATAATTTGTCCATTTTTTCAAAAAACCTTTATAAGTTGGTGGTTGATCAGAAATGCTTGAACCATTACCCATTGGATCAACAATAGATTGCTCTTTCGAACTCTCTTTCAACAATTTTTTCATAGCTTGTGAAAAGGCCAAATCAATTGGTAATTTACCCAGAGTGTTTCTCTTGAATGGATCACCACCATGTTGCAAGATAAATTTACACATGGTGACATCATCCTTTTTCACAAACTCATGTAACACACCATCTCCAGTGATTGGATCAGTACCATTTATATCCAATAATTCAGAAACTCTTTGATTCGACAATAATTCAGTCAACTTGTCATAATTTTTGGATTCAAATGCTCTTCTTAAATCGTTTGCATTCAATTCAACAAATTTAGTTCTGATATCAGTGATCAATTGAATTATTCCCAAATCATCAGTCAATTCTATTGCCTGTTCTCCAGCATTGTTGACGATACAATCATTGATTCCGGGTAAATTCATCAAATAATTGACAATATCATAACGCGACGAGGCAGTTGCCAAATGTAAAGGTGTACTACCTTCATAATCTTGAGCATTGATATCATCGACAAGGTTATTTGACACGATATATTGTACCATGGACAACGGTCCCACTTGTACCGCGTAGTGTAAGATCAAATGTAAAACGTTGGCAATCTGTGGGTCGTATGCGTTCAATGGTTGTCTTGCCTCTTCAAAAATCTGCGATAATTTTTCCTGATCATTATTTCTCAAGGCTTCCAAAATTTTCAACCTAATTAAAGAAGCATTTAGCTTCAGTGGTTGTTTCAGTTGTGATGTATGTTGTTGTGATTTTTCATCCTCTATTGTTGGTGGATCAACTGACCTAACAGTAATCTCCGGAATCTCATTACCGTCTTCGTGGCTATATATGGTGGTGGGTGTCGTATTGTTAGTAGCTGCTTCACAAGAGAGACAAATTATGGAAAGGGACGTACTCAACTCCTACCCATTGTGAACCCGCCATCTTGAATTATGAGATTTTTCAACGATTGGCACAGATGGAATTGATCAAGCAATATTAAAGTTATTATTATATCAACACCACTAAAACTAAACTTACTAACTGAGATCAAAAAAAAAAATTAAAAAAAAATTAAAAAAAAAAACACAGAAGAGTCCAACTTTTTCTGTACCCACTCGCTCGCTCGCTCGCCCACTCACTCACTCACTCACTTAATTCTCTTCAAGAAAAAGGCAAAATACAAAAAAAAAAAAAAGGTTGCTATTATTTTTTTTTTTTGGTTCTTTCTTCGCGAGTGAGTTAGTTTATTTTCGTGTTTTTTTCTATTTGAATTTTTGGTGTTCTAATTTGGTTTCAAAGGGCGGTTGGTTATGTAATTGATCTTGTTACCTAGAAATGACGTGGAAGTAGATGATGTGCCCTCATTAAGCCACCCATTGACCTATTTACAGGCAAATTGACTCGTGTTTGTAGACAGCCTAGACTCAATGTATAACAATCCTGTCATCACTTCTGTCGCGCATACAAATTGCTTGTTTCTTGTATGTATGTATGTGTATGTCAAAGAGTTGGTTCGTTGACTTTTTTTCGTTGATTACTCTCTTTACATGTTGTATCAAATATCGAATAAATCTATATGTGTTTCTTTTCATCATATCCTTTTTTTTTTGTTAAAACAGAGTTTTATGAACTCAATTGATCGATCATACACATATAAATATAAAATAAATAATCTCACTCTTTAAACCTCTCCAACATGATATCTGTAAATTTAGCCTTCTCTTCATAATGGATCATCAACCGGTGTTGGTACAAATTGATAGATTTGATCAAACGTCTTAATCCATCGGTCTGCATTTCAATTGTCAAATCTTCGGTATTATCCTCATTATTAGCACCACTACCAACAACATCCAACGATAATTCTCCCATCAAAGTTTCTTGTTCAACTTCATTAGCTATCCTTGTGTCGTTGCTGGCGCTACTATCATCGTTATTGACATTGTTGTTATTGCCGCTACTGTTGTTCCCATTATTAATATCAATATCTTGAATCTGTTGTTGTTGCTGTTGTTGTTGCTCCAATTTAACCTGTTCAATTTGTGATAACTTTTCCCGAACTTTCACCGGTATTGACTTTTGTAAAATCTTTAACCAATCTCGTAATATATTTTGCAAAGTTGGAGTATACATTGAGGAACTCTTTGATTGTTCATCTTCTTTGGTCACCATATCGTGGAAATTTCCTAATATCAGATTTAAAGATTGAATAATGTTACAAGATAATTGAGTATAATCTGCCCTATCATTTACTGCTTGACTAATTTCAGTAACCTGCTGCTGATGATGATGTTGTTGTTGTAATGGAGCAGAAGTCTTCGCTGTTGTTGTTGTTGTTGTTGTTGTTGGTGGTGATTCCTGAGGCTGATGAGGGTCCAGATGATCATCCATCAAATGATCTCCATCAACGTCAGTAGCTTTGGTAGTAGTAGTAGTAGTGGTGGTAATAACTGGTTGTTGTACCAGTTTTGTAGTTTCTTGCAAATTTTGTATTATATCATTTGCATCAATATTACCTAAAATCTTCAAGTCCCGATCCACATCCATAATTTCAACAATATTGTCCACATAATCAATTTTCAAGTTCACCAATTTCCCAGAATTGATCAACTTCAAGATATGAAGTTGTACCGTTTTGATATCACAATGCAAGAAATCACTCAAAAATGATAATTCCAATCGATTATGATATTTGGTGAGTTGAATTATAGTTTTAATCTGAATCATAGTTTTCAACTCTTCGATATATGTTGTGAGAAATTCATCATCAAAAATGTATCCTTCTTGATTCGAATTTTGTTCAATCAATGAATTGAATCTTTTAATATCATTATCGATAAATGAATCGTATAGATTCAAGAAAATTTGAATCTCATCCAATTTGACAAAACTTTGAAATTCTTTTGAATGGAATGGATTTATCTCATTTTCACTCAACATATTTGAAATCATTAATCTTTTCAACATTGATATTCTCTTATTATCACCCAGTTCATCATAATTCTTAAAACTCTCATAAAACTCATTAGATGCTTTTTTATAATTGGATTGACGCATGTATATCTCACCACCACATTCCTTAATTATCCCCATTATTCTTGGATGTGGTACAGCTGAATTGATTTGAAATGATTTATCGTACAACTCTTTCAAGATGTTTGAAGTTTCAGGATATGCTGAATACATTTGTATTTGTAATGCTATGATTTCCAACATGTATGAACCTTTAATATTTTCTGAAGAATTTTCACATATTTCTTGTAAGGATGATAGCAAATTTAAAGCCAGCTTTTTAGCTCCATTTCTTATCAAGAGATTAGCCTTTATCAAATTCAATTTTAACCACAATCGATCTTGTGGTATTAATCTTGAATGGGATAAATTTTCTTGTTTATATGTTTCGATGACTCCGGTAATAATCAGATCCAAAAATTTGGTCAAGAATTCTAAAGTTGATTTGGGTTTATCATAATGTGAAACCAATCTATTTATTGATTCCTCTCCATATTGCTTATTCGATAACTTACCCAACACTTGGAAAAAAGTTGGTAAGATCTGCATCAATTGATCAAATTCATTTATATGATAGTATAATTTCATAGTTTGTTTTATTGATTTAAAAATAAATTCAAGTTGAATTTCGTTGTTTGAGTTATAATCCAAATGAGAAATGATCAACTTGAATTGTTCAATTGAACTACCAATATCTTCCTCCTTCATTGCCTTTGCCGTGTAATACAGATATTCAGGGTCGACATCTACTGAATCGTTTGTCGATGTTGTGGTATTTGTTGAACCCAGAATATTATTCTTATTATTTGTATCATCATCAATATTGATCTCGTCATCATCCATCAATTCATCGTCTTCCTCATATTCAAATGAAAAATCTTCCTCATCTTCAGACATTTGCATGAAGTCATCATCAAGATCCGACATTGACATCACAGGTCAAAACAATTGTGTACCTTATCTCTATGATGAAATTCTTTCGAGCGATGGGGTGGCTACCATTTAACATGATATTCTCACAAATGGAAATAGTCGTGCGTCAGAATGTATTTCTGTCATTATGTATTATTACGGTATACGGTGTCAATAGCCAAAACAGGATATTACCATCTTCAGAAGTCGTTGGTGATTAGGGGCGGCGGCAAGCACGACATTCCGGAGCAAGCAAGCGCGTCGTTCCTTGAACAGACCGAGAGTCACACATACATATGTCAATTAAAAAAAAAAAAAAGAAAGCAATTGATAAAATGCTTTGCGGCAAGACCGGATATAGTAAAGTAACCGGCATACTACTACTACTAAATATACTGAGAATAAATATACTTACTTACTTACTTATTTAAGTTGCTTTTTTCTTTTTCTTTAAGGGGTGCATTTACTGAAATAAAAAGATTGATTTGTTTGTTTATTTATTTATTTATTATATATGATCATCAGCTGTAAATCATTTTTTAATTATTGCAACTGCAAATGATAAGTGGGGACAAACCTACATATATACAATTGAATACCTGATATTGAAAACAGACTGTAAATATATGCTAAAAGTGAAATAGCTCACCTTATGACCTTTAGGGGGATTTTTTGTATGTTTTTTTTTTTTTTTTTTTTTTTTTTTTTTTTTTTTTTTTTTTTTTTTTTTTTTTTTTTTTTTTTGACTTGATAGCGGAGAGTGGATTTTTTATCTTTATTTTGGATTGACGCATGATAAGGTGAAGGTATAAGGTCGTGCAAAACGCAAACAATTAGAAGTCGTCCAATGGGATACTAAACAAAAAGCAATGAAAATGGGAAAAAAATAAAAAAAAATGAAATGTGCGGCTGTATTTTTTTGTTCATTCCAACAAACAAACAAACGAACGAACGAACGCACCCACGTACGCACGAATAAGAAGACAACAAAATTTCATTGCGACGCAACAACGCAAGAAACAAAGATGATGAAGAAGAAGAAGAACAACAACAACAATAACAAGGGATCAAGAAGATTGGATGACACAACGGGGAAATATTGATTACACAAAAATGTATAGTTGCCGGGGTATAATAGTTGTTGTTTATATCGTCGTCTATGATAGACATCAATCTTACATCCATCCATCTGGAAACAATGCAGGTTTGTTTATTGTTGTTTAATTGAGGTGACCTCATGCCAAGTAATAGTGTTGTAGTGGGTGGTAGTGTACCCATCTCCATCTCACATAATCCCGAGATTGAAAACCCTGTCTCTGCGCTGTCCATTTCGGTGGCGTTTATTTCTTTCTACTCTAAAATATGTACAAAGATAATAATAAATTTTTGATTACGCTCACCTCACTACTGAGCCCAAGAAGGACGTGTACCCCACTACAAAACGCTCACACTGCTGAAAAAAAGTGAGAAAAGAAAGGAAAAAAGAGAACAAGGAAAAACCGTAAAAAAAAACACACAAAAAAAAAAAAAAAAAAAAATTAAATTTCAATACCAACAAAGTAATATTGCAATAAACAATTTGTATTCAACCGGCCATTGCAACAATAATCCATACATTATACAGTTACTGATAATAATACATACATACACCAACCAAACTATCAATACATCCAACCCCCGGTTATTATTAGTACTCTTATAATGGCCTATCAACAAAGAGCCTTGAACAACTCTGCCTCAGTCAATCCTCACGCGGCTGCTCAAATGAGATTGAACGATTTATTGGATGGTGTTAGGAAGGAATTTGAAAATCTATCAAGTGAAACTTCAATCTATAAAACCCATCAAGATGAAGTCGATTTGAAATTTAACCAACAAAACCAAGAATTGGCAAACATCCGGAACACCGTTTATGAATTGGAAATGGCTCATCGTAAGATTAAAGAAGCTTATGAGGAGGAAATTTTGAGATTGAAGCAAGAGATTGAAAATAGAGATAGAATAATAACTCAACTGCAACAACAACAACAACAACTGCTGCAACTGCAACTGCAACTGCAACTGCAACAACAACAACACCAACAGATGGTGGACAGACCTCCAAGTAGAGCTCAACAATTACCTCCTCCACAACAACAACAACAACAACAACAACAACAAATTTCAAAACTGTCACCACCACCTCCACCACAGACTCAAATCAATGGTAAAAAATATTATCCACAAACCCCACAACAATTGCCTCCACCTCAACTTTCTCAAACACAACCAGCACAACAATTACCACTTCCTCCGAAGCAAAGTTCGTCAAACAGTTCAACACCTCTGGCTTATGCTAATGGTGCTACACCAAAAACCGAGAACAATGCTAGTTTGATTCCACAACAACAAGCACCACAGATTGCTCCAATATCTCAACAATCTGCTACTGTCACTCCACCAGTTGCTTCAGCAGTTGCTCCAACGCCAGCTGTTGCTCAGCAACAACAACAGTCTCAAGCCTTGGTATCACAACATAACAAGGAAATTCCTCTGTTTTTACAAGATTTGGATTCTTCAACAGTTTCCCCACAATACAAGAGACAATCTAATGATTATTATGTATTGTTCAATCCACAATTGAGAAAGAAAATTGATATTGATCTTGTTCATTCTTTAGATCATTCATCTGTTGTATGTTGTGTTAGATTCAGTAAAGATGGTAAATTTTTAGCTACTGGTTGTAATAAAGTTACTCAGGTCTTTGGTGTTGAAACTGGCGAATTAGTTGCCAGATTATCAGATGATTCTGTGTCTCAAACTACAACAAATAGTGATGGTACCACAACAACAAATTATCAAACTGACTCTGGTGATTTGTATATAAGATCTGTTTGCTTTTCCCCAGATGGAAAATTTTTAGCAACAGGTGCAGAGGATAAATTGATAAGAATTTGGGATTTATCAACTAGAACTATAGTTAAGGTATTAAAAGGTCATGAACAAGATATTTATTCCTTGGATTTTTTCCCAGATGGTTCTAAATTGGTATCAGGCTCTGGTGATAGAACTGTACGTATATGGGATTTAGTTTCATCTCAATGTGCTTTGACTTTATCTATCGAAGATGGTGTTACTACAGTTGCTGTGTCACCAGATGGTAAACTTGTTGCTGCTGGTTCTTTAGATAGAACCGTTAGAGTTTGGGATGCATCAACTGGATTTCTTGTTGAAAGATTGGATCCAGAAAATGAAAATGGTAATGGTCATAAAGATTCAGTTTATTCTGTTACTTTTACCCATGATGGTAAGGAAATCACTTCAGGTTCATTGGATAGAACTGTTAAATTATGGTCACTTAATAAATTGACCAATAATGATAGTACAAAACAATCATCCACTTGTGAAGTTACATATGTTGGTCATAAAGATTTCGTATTGAGTGTTTGTGCTACACCAGATAATCAATTCATCTTGTCTGGTTCTAAAGATAGAGGTGTCATCATATGGGATAAAGTCACTGGTGATCCATTGTTGATGTTACAAGGTCATAGAAATAGTGTGATTAGTGTCAGCGTTAGTGCTATGAATAGTTCAGGTACCGGAGGATATTTTGCTACAGGTAGTGGTGATTGTAAAGCTAGAATTTGGAAATGGACAAGGGTTTAATAAGCTTTTCCTCAAAATACACACTTTACACACACACACACACACATATCTCTAGATTTAGATGTATGTTGTTGAATTTGTTGATCTGATTTATTATTATCATTATTATTATTACTATTATTATTATTATTTTTTTATCCATTCTTCTTCTTCTACTTCATCATCTTCATCTTTTCAACGTTCATTGAAAATTACTCACATTTTTTTACCCCTTAATTCCTCCCTTTTATCTTTGTTTTTTCGTTGTTGTCTTTTGTTTTTGAATTTATCACTATTAGTTTGTCTTTTTTCAATTTTTTTTCTCCTTTTATTATTCGTTTGATTTTTTCCGTTTTGATTTGATTTGATTTGATTCAATTGTTACTACTATATTGTTGTTATTTTTCTTTTGATTTTTTATATGAATGATGTGTTTCTGTTTTTTCTGGTTCTTTTCATTCATTTTCTTTTTTAAAAAAATGGGTTCCAATTTTTTTCTACCAAAAAGTTTCATCAAATATATCTCCAGGTATTTTTGGTTTTGAATGGTTTGAGTGTTTTATTTTTACCTCCCCATAGAGACTTTTTGAAAAGAGACAATAAGTAATAATAAAAAAAATGAAACAATTTTGGATGAATGGATAAGTGAATATACAGTTGTGGGGAGGCCAAAAATTCTGGTGATGATAGGTAGGATGGGTTAGTATTACATCTAATTGGAGTTATTATTCATTTACCAATCCGAATACAAAAAAAAAAAAAGAGCAGTTTGTGGTGTTGGTAAGAAGAAAAAGAATGAAAGAAGGAAAGGAGGAAAGAGACAGAGATGAATATAATATTGATTTTGTACAAAGTCTTATAAATTCTATATTTTTTATATGTATACTTATTGTAATAATAGTATTTTGCCTTTTATATTATTTTGTATGTAATCCTCAAAGACAAGGGCTCTTTCTCTCTTTGTATGTTGTGCGTCTATTTTGTATACGATCGATCAATGATAATTTTTTTTTTTTTTTTTTCAGTTTCTTTGAAAAGGAAAGGAAACAGAGAAATCAACATAAACAGATCATCACTACCAACTACCTCCTTTCTTTACAAGATGACTATTTATGCAGCATCTTGCACGGCGCCTGTCAATATTGCCACTTTGAAATACTGGGGAAAAAGAGATAAGACTTTGAATTTACCCACAAATTCCTCAATAAGTGTAACTTTATCGCAAAAGGATTTGAGGACATTGACCACAGCATCAACTTCACCAGATTATACCCAGGATGAGTTGTATTTGAATGGTGAACTGCATGCAATAGATTCTGAGAGAAATGTTATGTGTCTTGCCAAATTAAGACAATTCAGAGCAGAGTTGGAGTCAAAAGATGAGTCTTTACCTAAATTTAGTGAATGGAAATTAAGGATAGTTAGTGAAAATAATTTCCCCACAGCAGCTGGATTGGCCTCGTCAGCTGCTGGGTTTGCTGCATTAATCTCATCAATTGCCAAATTGTACCAATTACCACAAGACCTGTCTGAATTGTCCAAGGTTGCAAGGATGGGGTCTGGATCTGCTTGTAGATCCTTGTTTGGTGGGTTTGTTGCATGGGAGATGGGTCATTTGGACAATGGAGAAGACTCCATGGCTGTTGAAGTGGCACCATTATCTCATTGGGACTCGATGAAGGCTTGTATATTGGTTGTAAGTGATGACAAAAAAGATGTTCCATCCACTAGTGGGATGCAATTGACTGTACAAACTTCGGATTTGTTTCAATATAGAATTAAAGAAGTTGTTCCAAATAGGTTTAAAGAGATGAAGAAATCCATTTTGGATAAAGATTTTACCAAATTTGCAGAATTAACAATGAAAGATTCAAATTCATTTCATGCAGTATGTTTGGATTCATATCCACCGATTTTTTATTTAAATGATACTTCTAAAAAAATCATCAAATTGATCAATTATTTGAATACAAAGGCAGGTAAAGTGATCGCTGCATATACATTTGATGCAGGACCAAATGCTGTCATCTATTATTTGCAGGAAAATGAGTCTACAGTCTTGGGGTTGATCCATAAAGTGTTGTCCCAAGTGAAGACAGGTTGGGATTCATTGGATTTGTCAACTTTGAATGAGGAAATATTTAACGATCCGATTTTGGATTCATTTGATGAGTTATACCAAGGTATTTCCAGAGTGATCTTGACAAGAATTGGCGAAGGCCCTCAAGAAACTGAGGAATGCTTGATTGATTTACAAACTGGATTACCTAAATAAATAGCTATAATTTTTTGTTTTGGTTTTGGAATTTCACTTTCGCTCTTCCTATCTCTAATGATTTAGCTTTCTCTATATATACACTCTCTCTCCCCAGAGAGTTGAAAAATGCAAAAAAAATAACGCCAATCTAAAGCTCTAATACAAATTCATCACCTTTTTTAACCAATTTAACTTGTTTGAGAATATCCTTTGTGGATTTCTTATTATCCTTTGAAATCTTCTTGATCACTTTATATAAAGAATCATTTTTTTTGTAATATTTTGAAATTTTGGCTTCTTCTTCTTCTATTTTCTTTTTCTTCTCTTTCTTCAACAGCAGTGGTGTATCTTCTTTCTCCTCTTCCTGTTGTGGTGGTGATGACAGCTGCTTGATCTTTTGCAGCAGCAGCAGCAGCAGCAGTTTTTGTTGTTTCTTATTACCCTTGTACAAAGATTTTTCATATTTTTCAGCCTCAGATATGCATTGGGTGTGATTTCGGTAATCTGTACCTTGAAAAGTTGTTGAACAATCTATACAGGAGAAATAAGCACCATAACACTGTCTACTATGTTGGTCAAGCTTCTTTTTGATGACAGTATCGTTACAAACTTCACAAGAAAATGACACCATTGTTACTGTTATATATGGTTTTTGCCTTTGTTTAATAAATCCATTAAAAATTTTAAATTATATTTTTTTTATATGCTTTTTTTTTACATATTTTTTTCCCTGAAGTTGATGATGATATATAATATATGTTAGGTATGGTAAGTACGTATGTCTATATACATGGATAAAGGATATAAGATAAACATGGGGGTAAAATAAATAAATATAAGAAAAAATCACCTAAAGATATTATCAGACTCGCCTTTCATTCTCGGGACTCTTTTTGGTTCCCAATTTTCCATATCATCATTCATACCTTGTAATTTATAATATTCCTCTTTTAAATCCACTTTCCTCCTTACTGTATTAGCCAACTCCAACTGATCAGTCTCGTCCAACTCTTGTACTTTTGCATCTCGTTGTTCGTACCGTATTGCTGTAAAATTGGATAACATGAATGACGCCAGCACAACAGACCCAATCATGGGTATACCGAGGTATAAGAATGAATTTCTTTTCACAGCTTTCTGATACCATCCAATAAATGTCTTTTCATATTCAGCCTGACCTTTCTTTGATCTGAATTTCTTGTTCTGGAATGACATATCTATGTGTAGATGTATGTGTATAGGTGTTTATTGATAAAGATCTAACTGTGTATATCATCGTTTAAACTATCTATCTCTCTTCTCTCATGTCACCGTGGTCTTTAATTTGCGCTTCAGTTTACTGAGGCTGTCTCCATTATTTCTGTAAACAGCATCATTGGTAAGATGGTGCACTTCCTTCCCACATTACATCTGGCCCTCTTCTGATTCGTGGCAGAGAGCACGTGACTCCCATCCTCTCTTCTAACAAAAAGTTTTTCTTTTTTGGCGGTGAAGTGAAAAAAAAAAAATTCAGAATCGATTTGAGTGTTAGTCATTTTCAGCGAGTTTACTTGTCTACATAGCAGCTGCAATAAGAACAAACCGGAAAAAGAAAATGATCAGTGTGTTGCACAATTCAAGAGGGCTCTCTGTTGCTTCCTCCTCTTCTTCGATGAGGGGTCTCAGATCCTTCTCCTCGACCATTTCTTCACTCGAAAAGAAGAAGTACAATAAGTACTCTCACATCATCACCGAAGAACCTTCACAACCTGCATCCCAGGCCATGTTGTACGCTACAGGTTTCAAGCCAGATGATTTTTCCAAAGCCCAAGTCGGTGTTGGTTCAGTCTGGTGGTCCGGTAACCCTTGTAACATGCATTTGATGGATTTAAACAACAGATGTAGTGCATCTGTCGAAAAAGCAGGTTTGAAAGCCATGCAATTCAATACCATTGGTGTCTCAGATGGTATCTCTATGGGTACAAAGGGTATGAGATATTCTTTGCAATCAAGAGAAATTATTGCCGACTCTTTTGAAACCATCATGATGGGTCAACATTATGATGCTAATATTGGTATTCCATCATGTGATAAAAATATGCCTGGTGTCATGATTGCATTTGCAAGACATAATAGACCTTCTATTATGGTATATGGTGGTACCATTATGCCTGGTGCCTCCACATGTGGTAGTTTACCACCAAGTCTTGATGTTGTTTCTGCTTTCCAATCTTATGGTCAATATTTAGACCATCAGATTAATGAAACTGAATTTGAAGATATCAAGAGACATGCATGTCCAGGTGCCGGATCTTGTGGTGGTATGTACACTGCCAATACAATGGCTTCAGTTGCTGAAGTAATGGGTATCACTTTGCCAAATTCTTCATCTTTCCCAGCTATCTCCAAGGAAAAAATGGATGAATGTGATAACATTGGTTATGCCATGCAACATTTGTTGGAAACAGGTATTCTTCCAAGAGATATCATGACCAAAACTGCTTTCGAAAACGCCATTACCTATGTCATTGCCACTGGTGGTTCCACTAATGCTGTATTACATATGATCGCCATCGCCCACAGTGCCGGTGTCAAATTAACCATTGATGATTTCCAAAGAATAAGTGATAAGACCCCATTCTTGGGTAACTTTAAACCTTCTGGTAAATATGTCATGGCTGATTTACAAAAACTTGGTGGTACTCAAGCAGTTATGAAATACTTGTTACAAGAAGGTCTCATTGATGGTTCTACCATAACAGTTACAGGTAAGACATTGGCTGAAAATGTTAAAGCTGCTCCAGATTTACCAATTGGAAATGATGTCATTTATCCGGTCTCTAAACCAATCAAGAAAACTGGTCATTTACAAATCTTGAAAGGTTCATTGGCTCCAGGTGGTTGTTTGGGAAAGATCACTGGTAAAGAAGGTGTTTACTTCAAAGGTAAGGCTAGAGTATTTGAAGAAGAAGATGACTTCTTTGTCGCTTTGGAAAATGGTGAAATTAAAAAGGGTGAGAAAACCGCAGTTGTTATTAGATATGAAGGTCCAAAAGGTGGTCCAGGTATGCCAGAAATGTTGAAACCATCCTCGGCCATCATGGGTTATGGATTAGGTCAAGATGTTGCCTTGTTAACCGATGGTAGATTCTCCGGTGGTTCTCATGGTTTCCTTATAGGTCACATTGTACCAGAAGCTGCTGAAGGTGGACCAATTGGTTTGGTCAAAGATGGTGATGAGATCGTTATTGATGTCGAAAATAATAAGATTGATTTGATGATTAGCGATGAAGAATTTGCCTTAAGAAGAAAACAATGGGTAAGACCTCCTCCAAGATACAACAGAGGTACATTGTATAAATACTCAAAATTAGTCTCCGACGCTTCCCATGGTTGTGTCACGGATGGCGATGAAACAACAACCACAACATACTAATTCAAAACATCTTTGCCAAATAACAATTTTTTTTCATCTTCATCACCATCATCATTCCAATTTTCCTTTCACACTGCTAATTTACTACCACCGCAAACAAGCTGTGGTTTGAAATTCTTTTTGATGGAAATTGAATTTCCTCAAACTGTTATACTATTTATTTTGTCATGACCATCTCGTAAGGGTCGAAGATTTGTTTATATATATTCATTTCATGGTTTTTTATATACTATTAATCTATAAGAAGGGTTCGGTATTTAATTAATTTTTTTTCTATTTCCGTGGTTTTAGTTAGTAGTAAGTATCTTCTCCAATGTTGGAATCCATTCATGTGTTTCAGCTTGAACTCTTCCAGCATCATTGTCAATGGAAATCGTCAACACCTTGTCATTCCAAAAAGATCCAAACCCAAAACAGACAGCGCCACCTCCGACACATACGAGAGAGTCATCATAACGCTTCAACATCTCGAACCCAACAAACATATTTCCATCGTGCCAAAGATCATCGCTGATAGGAACAGAATTTAACTCGAGTGTGTCCAAATCGATAGTCAATATGGAAGTCAATTTGTCGAGAGAAAAATTCGGCGAAACACCACCAACAAGAATCAATTGATTCTTCGTTAATTGTGACATTTTGGCACCATATCTCAGCAACAAATTGTCACTTTTGATTTTTTGAATCTTTATGGTATCACTCTTTCTATTATAGTTCAACTTGTACAATGAATTGTTTAACTCATTATCTATTCCCATTCCTCCAGTAATAAAACCGGTTTGCGTCTCTGTATCAAATGTCATAGTTGCCGAATTCAAATTGGATATCGGATCTCCTTCCATTGATATTTCCCTCCAATTGTTTGTAGCCACATCGTACACAATAAAGGGTACAGAATCCACCTCATTATTGAGATCCAAACCACCAAAACATAAAATCTCATGATCACTGAGCTTTACTGCTGAATGTCTTGATCTTGCTGTAGGCAAATTTGGCAATTTCACCCATTGGTACAGATCATCCTCACCTTTAATCATCTTCCAACAATCGTTGTATGGTTTATGGGGAGCGTTTCTACCGCCGATCAAAATAAACTCGTGGTTAGGCATAGCCGTTAAACTGTGACACATTCTCTGTGGTAACTTGTATGGCTTCATATTCAAATTTCGACCTGAGTTTTGAGAAAGGATCATTGAAGTGCTAAGACGTACTTGGGATGAACCTCCGACAATAATACAGTCATCTGTTTCATTATCTAGAGCTATCCCCGAGAACTTCCTATGTGTTTCAGGTGAACTTTGTAAATTAGTGTAAGTCAATTTGACTGAATTGTTCACCTTCAAATGTGGCAGCGTGAAATGTTCATTATCTGGATTAAAACAGCATTTGACAGAATTTGTAGCATGAAGAACAATATAATGCTGTGTATACAAGACAAATTCTTCCGACTCATCAAACGACTCCACTGCTCTCACTTTCCTCTTTTCATCAAGTGAAATCAACTCATCCCAGCAACCTAATAAATCTCTAGCCTCAACTTCAGGGTATCCCATATTTTTGAACCTCAGAATTTGGTCATGAATTGTACGGTAAGTTGGCACACACTTTAAAGGTGTATTCAATCGACTAAAATGGTGCAACATTGTCCTTCCAAATGGGTCTCGTGGCTCTCCTGTCGGCAATAACTGTTCCAAGATTAAGAAATGTGATTTGGGGAAAGTGGAAGATTCCTCAATGATGGAATCAGCATGCTCGGGTAGCATGTAGGCCAAAGAAACCTCCGCTACAAAAATTGAACAAGTGTTCAACCCATGTAGCCCTAACAGAGTCAACTGTCTTTGAAACAACTTCAAATCACGCAAATTACAACCCACTGCTGCATAATTTTTGGTTTTCAACTGGACCCCCTCGATGTTGCAATCTTCTGGATCACCGATGATTTTCATTAGTGATGAAGAATTGTTGATCATATGTACTTTCTTGGAGATAAGATCAGGATAATCGATATCAATACATAAGAAGTCCATATCTTTTGTTTTATGTTTCAAAAAGTGTAAACTATTATCAATGATTTGGAAAGGTAAAGGATCATAACCGCAACCTAAATTGATTATGACATTTGTCTTACAATTTTCGTTTTCGATGATCTTGTCTATGCAGTTCTTGATGGCATTCATTCTTATCCAGTATCCTCTATTGATCGCTGGGGATCTCCTCTGTGGTTTCTTCACGAAATGGTGGAAAAATTGTGGGACTTCTATACCGTCGATAGAAGAATATAGCATTTCCACGGACCTCTTCGACACAATTGAAGAGTCGTTAGTGCCTTGTACGAGAAGATCTGCATAGATTTTCTTTCGTTGATCTTTCAGGACTTTTTTGAGTTGGGAAGCATCGGCTAATGAATTGATTTTGAGTAAATCTGGCTCTGTTGCTGTTATCATATCGAGAGAATTTACACATATAGATGATCACAGATGATCACAGATGAGATAGGGTTTTCATTCTAAAAAAAATAGATAAATAGTGAAAAATATTTTTTTTTTTTGGTTAGTCCTAATTCCACGGTCAAAGCATTCTAAGAAGTGACAGATCGAAAGATCTCAATGATTTCTAACTGATGAATTTAAGTGGACAAAAAAATTAATCATCATCTCACCTGAAATAATTCCTTCAGAAGACTGTTAATGGATACTGAGACATAAATTTTAACAGCTAGTATTATCTATATGTTTCGATCCTTTTTGGCCATATTCGAACAGGAAGCCGCACAGATATATCTCTTTGTTCAACATCAATAATACGCCACTATAATACAAATTAGCATGATCAATGGATAGTAATCTAGCCCATTTCTAAAATCAGTTTTACCTAATATCTCTTTGTGATTCAGGTGAGATTTGAATTGATCATCAGTAATGGCATAGATTTTTTTCCACTGAACAGAGGAAATGAATGAGCAAGCATTCAAAGCTCCTAGGAGGGAGCTGAGGAGATTCTCTTTTTTTCACTGAAAAGAAAAGGGATTTCAAGAGGGAATATATATTAGTTCCTGTTCCTGATGATATTATCTATTCCAATATCACATATCCAGTCCATCTATCCAAGGGGCGATGATTAAGAAATTTCTACCACCGTTATTTAAATTGACCGTTCAAAAATAGTGCTCACACTGAAAAGAAAAATTTCAAAAAAAAAAAAAAAAATAAATAAATAATAAACGAAATCTATATACTACATCATCATACACAGAAGGAACATCTTATATTCATAAACTCTACATATTTCTATTGAAATGAAGTTAGTCAGATTCTTAATGAAATTGACGTCTGAAACAGTCCAAATTGAATTGAAAAACGGGACGTTGATAAAAGGGTCAGTTATATCAGTTTCTCCCTCGATGAATATAAATTTGAAATCGGTGACGATGACTATCAGGAATAGAAATCCGGTAACTTTGGATTTTTTGAATATTAGAGGTAATAATGTTAGATTGATCATACTACCTGATGAGTTGAATTTGGACAGTATGTTAACAGATTCGTTGGTGAAACCTAAAAAGTCTAGTAAGAAAGTTACCAAGATCACTGGACCTAACAGAGGTGGAATAAGTGGTGGCAGTAGAGGTGGTGCTAGAGGTGGTGCAAGAGGTGGAAGAGATAGAGCAAGGGCTTTTTAAAAGAGACTGGTTCTCGTGTGTTGTATCAAGAATATTTTCAATTTAGATGTTTTCTGATTATTCTAAATGACTCCCGTATACGATTTCTGCCCGCCATTTGAAAGAGACTTCCAGATACAATTTCATATCTTGAAGAAGATATTTCTATATTACTCATATGAACAACCTTTGAAGGTGATAATGTAGTTAATCATCGAAGCATGATGACACAATTCTCCAACTTTATATATAATTGAGGGAGTATCTACATATTGAAAAAGATTTATAATACTTATTCAGCATATATTATTTACAAAGGTTTCAATCCAACTCAAACGATCTCCCGAAATAACATTTTTGTAATCAACTATATTTGTAGGCTGAACTCATTTGATTTTTTGTGTTATGTATTTCTAAATATTGTTGTTAGGGTATTTGAATTATCGTCGCTAAAAAAAAGGAATTGGTTCTTGCTTTGGATTGGATTATATGGGCAACCTTAACGAACAAGAGTTAATGATATAAAATCAAAAACCATAAATAGATATATAGATAGATAGGCATATGATTAAATAGAAGGATGCGTGGTATTGAAAATTCTATTTTGCGTCTTGTTATACCCGTGGCGGTGCATCCCTCAAAGTTATCACAAATCAAATAATAGATTGATTCCAAAATAGATATGTATATATCTATATATATGATTGTTTCTTTTGCGTTAATGGATGTTTGTGTGTGGAACTTTATACTTTTATACAACTATTTGAGGTTTAGAATTTTTGATATTTGAAGCTTCATGGCTCATGAATTCCAATTTATCGGTTTCAGTCAATCTGAGAACTTTTTTCAATCTTTCACCAATTGGAACCAAAGCGGCTTCATTACATGATTTTGTCCATAAACCAATTCTGAAAAAACCTTTTCTGATATTTAAAACAACACCGTTTACTTCGTTAGAATCATCTTCCTCAATAGTTTCACCAATAACACTTAACAAAGCTCTGATCCATAAATCATTAATTTCCAGCTTGTATTTGAACATATGTGACCATTTACCACCTTTTGAATTGACAACATCTTCCCATTCAGGTTTAATACCTTCTCTGAATAAATGATAATCTGATTTAACTGGCAATTCTGAAGCTTGAGGAACAGCGTTGAAGATACCCCAAAATTCTTCAACAGTGTCAAATGTTATAACAGGTCTCAACAAATCTGACCAACTTTCTGATTGATCAACGGCTGGTTTTGTGTACCATAATGTCCATTTGGAATTCAATGGATGCTTGATAGATAAGTTTTCCGGATTAGACAAGGCAGATGGTTCCAATGTCAAGTCGTTCGCCTTTTGGGTGATTTCTTCGGTGCTCATGGCTTTATAGTTGTGGATGTTAGTTTAATGATACGTGTATGTGATTTTGGAACTCGAATACTAAGAAAATGATATCACTTACTAATTAAACGATTGATGCTATAACCACTGTTGTCGTTGTTCCTGGTGGTGATGCAATTATCACTGTATGGGCGTTTACTTTTCTCGAAATCCTTCAGTACATTTACACCAATACTACACAATTTTTTTAATTTTTTTTTTCTTTTGCTTTTGCTCCCAGTAAAAAATTTTCATGACAATTTGCGGGTAAATAAAAATATGTGAGCTTTAGTTAATAAAGGGAGATAGATAAAGGGAGATAGATAAAGAGATAAATAAATAGATAGAGAGCTATGATACAAACAAATCAATTATAACAAGGGAGCAAAAATGATTTATATCTATGTGAAAAAGACGATATATATTAATCACCGTTACCCACAGATGAATGAATGAAACCCACTTCTCTACTGCGACCCCATAATTGCAGCGCCCTAGCAGCCCTCAGGGAAGCAGAGAGATCCTAAGCAATAGAATAAAAAAAAACTGTTGGAGTTAAGTTATGACTAAATTTTATAAATTGTATAATGAGAATAAAAATGAGAATAAAAATAAGAAGACAGCTATCGAATGAAAAGGGATTTGCAACTATTTTTTTTTGTCTTTTCGTGATGTGACTGGTTGCAGAAATTGGTATGAAAGAAAGTCAATGATCACATATGTTTTTTCAATGATGACAATCTTTAATAAGTAGCAAGATGAATGAATGAATGAGAAAATGAAAATGAAAATGCAAATAATTAGTTTGATGATGAAACGACTGTAAAATTTTTTTGTAAATGGATATTTCGAGAACAAGTATGATGTGATTCTTGTCGGATAATGACAGTAAAAGCAAGCGAAATGAAGAGCTTGGTGCTCAAGTAGTACTAGAAGCCGTACTAGAAGCCGTATTTGAAACTGTCAAAACTCTATATGTTCTAATCGTACCTATTTTACCTTTGATAGTTCCTAAACCGATAGATCCACTTGAAGGTTGAGCAACAGATGTGTAAAAAGATCTGAATTTTTGAGTATATGTAACTTGAACTGTGGCAGGGTTTCCATTATTTGTGACTGTGACCCATACAAGTGTTGGTGAAGGTAATGCCGAAGAAGTTGAAGTAGTTCCCAGATTTGTAGTCTCTGTAGTCAAGCTGGTGTAATCTTCGCTGTCAGTAACCGCCGTAGCAGTAGCTACATTATCTTCAAAGGTCATGGTTGACAAGACTTCATCTGTTGTAGATGAGAGTGCATTGGAAACAAATGAGAATAGAAGAAGCGATAGGCATATGAGAATATTAATATGATGATTGGACCTCATGTTTGTTTTTGTTGTTGTTGTTGTTGTTGATAAATTTTTTTGACGAACAGTGTATATATGTGTGTGTTGTTTCTCTGTTCTTCTATTTTTTCTCCCTAGGTTGATTCAACTGAGTAAGAAAGAGGTCTTCGATAAGCAAGTGGCGTTTGTATGTATCTGGTCTTAGTAGTTGTCGATGAATATAGTAGATATGGCTAATAGATCAATTTAATCATCAAGTCTCAATCGTGGTGATGGATAGAAAGGAACTAGAACACATATTAAACAAGAACTGGAATTAAAATTACCAAGGCCAAAAAAATAAAATAAACACAACTTACATACATACATACATACATGCTCACTCCTCCTCCTCCTCCGTAGTGTCGTCTTCTATTTCCTTGTGTCTATTTTTATTTCTCCCTTACACGTTAGAACAACAGGAAACAATAGTGCAGATTTGCCTTTCCTTTTTCTTTACGAAGATTTTCGCTAAACAGATAGACAGACATAAAGAAATCCAAACAACAAAAAAGAAAAGAAAGAAAAAAAAGAAAAGAAATTGTAACGAATATCACCAGAATTTAACTAAGCCAACTTCATTGACTGATTAATTGATTGGATTGGCGGTGTTATTAGTCCGTTTTGCAGCAGAGATAATTTTGATCACATTGCTTTGTTTTGGACTCGAACATTTTACAGTTGAATCAGAGAAGGAAAGAAGAGTTGGTGGGAAGGAACAGTATATATATCCATCTACCTGAAATACTTCACAGTGTAGATCTTGAATATTACGTTGAAGTCTTGATCCGCTTAAACTTTGTCTTGTGCAGAAAACACTTGTGCAGAAAACACGTTCAATCCTAGTAATAATTTTCCGGTTGATATAATTTTTTGGTTTTTCTAATTGTGTCCGTGAGTGTTGCCATGCTGTAGTTAAGTTACGCATAATAAAACAAACTGAACAACAACCACTCCACCACTTTGAAATCTGACACAATAATGAGTAAAAAAAAAAAGGGCAAGCGAGTGAAGAAGATTACTAAAAAGAAAAAAAAAATCAACTTGCCTCTTTGTACAGGTACCAGTTACATTTACACGATGAAGGTTATCAAGGCGCAGAAGCTAGTCAATAAGAAGATACTCCTATTATCACGGTGTTTGAAACCTAGTCACCGTTCATACCGGTGTTCAAATTGAAATTCCAAAGTGACATTAATAATGACGATTGTCAGTTATTGTTATTGTTGTTGTTTACGACTATTGTAATTATTACTTGTTGTAGTTGTTGAGGTAACTATTGTTTTGTTTGTTGGCTGTGATCAAAATTGTCCCAAAGGTTTGGGGAGGCTTAGTCAGTTCAGGAGGACAAGGGAAATTATCTTATTATTCCATTCCGCCTAAAATTAAGATTGTTTTTTAAGATAGGTGGATAACCTTAGTTTTTTGCTGGTATGTCTCTCTTCACTTTAGTATAGCTTTTGAGCTATCTAGAAGCACAACCTATGCTGACGAAACTCGAACAACCTTGTCGGATGAACTAGCGCTGACTCTATATATATCTCTTTTCCTCTTTTGCCTCTCAGCATAGCAGAAGAAACGATGACGTCTCTACTTGCTTTTTTGACCTGCGTGCGTGCAGCTTGCGTGGTTTCACTCCTTCGGTTCGTTGCCACAGCGTTTGCTATTGGAACAAAAACATATGGGACTTAGTAACAACAAAAATCAATGAATGGATAGAGAAGGAAAATCAAAAGAGAAAGTAATTAAATTGACAGTCAGTCTTACAGCTTGTTGCATACAACAACATACTTTTGGGCCTGCCTATCTGCTCGCCTCCGTCCAAGCACCTTGCTTTTCGTTCTCATTTAATCAATCATATAAATCAACCTCAATTCCCCCTGTCGTTGCCAATATCATTTACTTCAATGTATTTAATTTCTTGGGATTCTGTATATATTGAAAATATTTTTCATAATGTTTTCTTTATTTATGTGATGAACATTAAGTAGTGTACTCGTCAATTCAAATGTGTTTTCATTCATCGTGTATAGAATTCACAATTTATCTCTTTTCGGTTCTGGGGGAGAGTAAAACTTTTGCTGTTTTTTTCTGTAAGAAAACAAGTAATAAAACGAAACACCTTATTTGTAAACAAATATCTCTATTACCATCGATCATTTAATCATTCAATCAATCAGAACAGAAAAGAGTATCAGGTCGCTTGTACTTTGATTAAATTGGTTACCTTTTTCTATCATCACTCGAAACCCCCTTTTTTGAAGTATTTATCACTCATCAAGCCCCTGGCTGCACGCATTGATTATATTAATTATGCAGTTTAAATACTTCTCGTATATACTACTCATTGCTTTTGCATGCTACCTGCTGCTGGCAGAGGATGATACTACAACTCTTGATGATAATACCACTATTCTGGGTGATACCACCACTTTTTTGACCAAGGAAAATACTCAAACATCGACGTCATATTCCATTACACCCACTACCGTTTGGTACACAACTACCTTGGAAAACGGTGGTGTAGCTACTGTCCTGACGCAGTATCATCAGGTGTTCAAGTCATTTTATACAGAAGTGGCAACTCCATCCTCAGGATCCATTGGATTGGGTTCAATTACCGGTAGTGTGGGCCATATTAGAACCTATCATACCATTACACTCACAAGTACCTCCAAATAAAAATAAAAATCTTAAAATATCAGGCTCATCTAGGGATGCAAAGACACAAATTGAAAAAGAAAATTCATGATAATAGCAGGTTCTATGTGGTTTTATTATATAAGTTGTGCTTTTTTGTCGCTTTGGCTGTTTTAGAAATAATATCGACGAATTTGTCAAAAAAAAAAAAAAAAAAAAAAGGACCAAACCACTGGAAGAGGTTCATTTACCCGTTGTTGCTGTTGACAATGATGCGGTACCGTTGCAGTTGTTGAGCCAATAACTCAAAGGAAACCATAAAGTAAAAATAACCAGAAAAAAAAAGCAAAAAAAAACATAATTTACGTTTTATATACCTCAACTAACTTATTTGCTTTGACAGCGATACTATCTATTAATCTATTTCTTTTAAAAAGTCAACTATTTGCAATTCTAGGATTCAGTAGCAAACACCTCGTCCAAACTTTTCTCCAATAATTTCAAACCCTCGTAGATTACTTCATCTTCAATGTTCAAAGCTGGAACAAATCTAATAGTGTTTCCACCAGCAGATATAATCAATAATCCATTTTCCAATGCTTTTGCTACAATTGGACTCGGATCTTCTGTAAATTCCAAACCTAATAGCAAACCTTCACCTCTAACTTCTTTTATTTTTGTTGGATATTTCTCTTTGAATTCACTCAATTTGATTTTAAAAATCTCAGATTTTTCTTGAACTTTTGCTAAAAATTCTTCATCACTTAAATGACTTACAACATAACAACCGATTCTTGCTCCCAACGGATTTCCACCGTATGTAGTACCATGATCACCTACTTTTAAAACATTTTCAACCTCTTCTGTTACCATTGTGGCAGATATAGGAAATCCATTACCTAAGGCTTTGGCCATAGTTAAGATATCAGGATGAGCCTCCTTTGGCAATTTGGCATGAGACCACAAATTTCCTGATCTACCTAAACCACATTGGATTTCATCATAGATCAACAACAGTTTATGTTTGACACACAATTTTTTCAATTCAATCAAAAATTCAGAATCCATTGGTCTAACACCACCTTCACCTTGAACAGGTTCTATGATTACACCACATGTGTTGTCAGAGATAAGGGCTTCCACAGACAGTATGTCATTAGGTTTAGCAACATGAACACCTGGGATCAATGGTGCATATGGTTTTTGATACTTTGGATTTGGGGTCACTGACAAAGCACCCATTGATCTTCCATGGAATGAAGTTTCAAAAGTGATAAATTCAATCTTGTCCTTGTTTATAGAAGTTCCATGTTTTCTTGCAAACTTCAAGGCAGCCTCATTGGCCTCGGTTCCTGAATTACCCAAAAAAACTCTTGAAGCATTGTACATACCACCAGTTCTCTTTGTAGCTTCAACCAATTGTTTTGACAATTCCCCTGTCCACATGTTATGATACAAGTTTGAAGAATGACCAAGGGTAATGGCCTGTTCATACATGATCTTAGCAATCTCTTCGTTAGAGTGACCCAAAGCAGTGACGGCAATACCAGCGGTGAAATCAATGTATTTATCTCCTTCAATATCCCACATGTAACTTCCTTTACCCTTTTCAAAGACAATGTTTGGTCTGGAGTAGGTTGTCACTATGAAATCAGATCTTTCCTTGATGAAATCTGTTGACTTTGGATGAACTTCAGTGATCTTGTTCAACGGTCTGACACTGGAGTGGAACAACCTCTTGTTGATCACCATTCTGGCAATAGATCTTGATCTTAACATTTTTTTAGTTGCCTCCTTTTAATATCTAACCCTTGTGTTATGTATTCGGGGAAAATGAGCTTATATATATATATATTTATTGGCAGTATGGCCCTTTTTATAGAATTGAAAGAAAACTGCTTTTGGTGGGGTGCGATAAGAAGTATTGACTCAGATTTTGAAAATTTTTTTAATCAATGGGAGTATGAGTAACCTTCAAACCATTTCACCGCGCTCAACAACTGATAAATACCAAATCGGGAATGATTGAGTTTAGTATACAGTCCCAATTATAATTACCCTCTCTTCATATAATTCCTACAGCCCCCAATTTCTATTTTCGGTTTTTTTGTGATTTAGTTTTTTAATTTTTTTTATTTTGTTGTCAATGGAAGCTGATGCTTGAGAATGGGAAGTAGTTTCATACTCGAACGATTGATCGATATTACATCCCTCAGATTTCCTCTCCAACATATTCATTGACAAATCAAACAATATAGAACGAAAGTCGCATCATCTCTGTTACAAATAAAGATGTCCTTGACTCCACTGCAAGCGTTCAAGAAGCTACCTGAAAAGTTACAAAAATTTTTCACCAAATATCCACCACCACCATTCAAGCAATATTCACTGATACCAACCTCTACATTAGCTGAAGATGCAAATCCGTTCCTATTCAATATCCACCCAGTGACGAAAAAAGTGCATAATCCAGTCTACTCGATGAGGAAACAGTCAGATTTGTATAAAATGGCGTATAAATTTGGAGTTGCAGATCTCCTTCCCGCTTTGAATGATGGCAAGAAATTCTTCCAAGACAAATATGATAATGCTATACCATTAAGAGGTGTTACAAATCCAAAGGGTCACAAATGGGAGAGAACTATGGATATGCGTAAGAAGAGAATTGAGGAAGGTGTTCTGAAGGCTGATGAATTGATAATTGCAGCTAGAGGTATGAAGTATAAGAAAAGATTGGAGAAGAGGGAGGAAGAAAAGAGGACGTGGTATTAAGTTTATTTATAGAGATGGTGATAATGCCATTCTAGTATATAGATATATTTATGTATATAATGACGATTTAAAAAGAACTATTCATGAGATTTTTTGTTATGCTTTTCATTTTGGTAGTTTTTCTTGTACTTTATCTCTCCACTACTATGGTAAAATTCTAGTGGTGTCAAAATTGTACGAGAATTTATTCTATTAAGAGTAGCAATATAGTTTGATGCTATACCTGTTTTGCATAGTAATGATGTCTGCTAACCTTAAAAGAGGAAGACAAAAACAAAAACAAAAACAACAAAGAAAAGAAAAATCACACTTGCACTTTTTCAAACTAGTCATCTAAGTATATGTATTCTTTATGATTTTAAGAAAATATGGTATCTACATTCACTGAAACAACAACTGATACATTCCATTCTTATTATCTCAGACTATTTATCAAATCTTCTAAAACATTGATTGTTGCCCTCGGTTCAGCTGCTATACTAGGGTTAGCAGGATTATACACATTTCAATCGAAATTAGTGTATCCCGCATTTGCTGCTGATGGCCATGGCATTGTTGATACACCTGATAAATATGGCATGAACAACTATGAGGCTGTGGATATCACTACAAAGGATGGCGAGACCATCAAGCTGTACGTTATGAAACAAATGGGGGGAACTCAATCATTAAAAAAAATCAAAACTGTGTTGATATTATGTCCAAATGCTGGTAATATGGGACATGCATTGCCTATTGCGCAACTTTTTTACTTCAATATGTTGTGCAATGTTGTCTTGTATTCATATAGAGGTTATGGGCACTCGACGGGTTCGCCATCTGAGAAAGGCTTAAAGTTGGATGCAGATGCAGTTATCGATTATATCACACATGATGAGTTTTTGGGAAAATGTGATTTGTTATTACATGGCAGATCATTAGGAGGAGCTGTGGCTATATATATTGCATCAAAATATCCTCTGGTGGTTAAGGGATTGATGTTAGAAAACACTTTCTTAAGCATAAGAAAAGTAATTCCATACTTATTTCCATACTTGTCATATTGTTCACCTTTGTGCCACGAGATTTGGGACTCTGAAAATTTGATTCAAACTATTCCTGCTAGCATTCCAATCATTTTCTTGAACGGTCTCAAGGATGAAATAGTACCACCTTCTCATATGAAAGAATTGTACAAGTTGAGCAATTCAACCAAAAAAATATTTTATGAGTTTCCTGAAGGTCATCATAATGACACTATAATTCAAGATTATTACTGGATGCGTATTGCTGAATTTGTGGAATCAATCTAATATTATTACTCTAAAATGAATCTTTGTTGTAATTTGGCAAAATTATTAAATTATATATATATTTTATAAATAAAAATAAAAAACTGTATATCAAGAAAATCTCTTTTGATTATGGGTAAATTATACTTTGGATGAACAACAAGAGCTACCGAAGGCTAATCTGGATGCAGTATCTGTCTTAGATTTTATTTCCAGGTTTGCTGCTTTCTTAGCTTCTGAAGTTGTCATAGCATGTGATGGGACAATATCCAAAGTTGGGTTCTCCAAGAAGAAATTTCTTGGTCTCAACAACAATGAAATTGGCTCTGCTGGCATGACTGGGAAGTCTTCTGGGGCTGGGAAATGAGTGATACCAAATGTGTGGAACATCAAAATATCAGTATCTTCAATTTCATCTTTACCATCACCGATCCATTCTCTCATTCCTCTAACACCATCACCGGACCATTGTGGAACGTGGTCACCAGATGGGTATAATCTACCTTCCTTGTATGGAACAACTTGAACAGTAGTACTAGCCCATGGTGCTCTTTTATAGACCAAAGAACCTGGCTGAGCAAGTAATGGTGGACACATTGAAGAAACCAACTTATATGACGATGGCTTCTTTGAATATGGATGAAGAACCTTAGGATTGAATATATCCCAAGATCTACCTGTAGATGATTCGTAGTTGGTCAAAGAGTCTGCAACAGTCTTAAAAGTAGTCTTTTTTGAGTAGAAACCATTACCATACATATTTTCAGGAGATCCCAATGGATATGGGGATGGAGAAGCATCAGCCATGGCCGCAGAATTACCTTCACCATCCAATCTTGGGTGAAGACGTAATGAGAACATATGTTGATGGTTATGCGCATTAACTTGTGGATAAACTTGAGTTCCCCATGGACCCGAATCTTCATTTTCACTCATGATATAAGTGTTTAATATACCAGTCAATTTGATATCAAGTTTGATGGTACCATCTTGCATGAAGTTCCAGTAAATACAGTACTCGTAATTAGCAGCAGTGAATATTTGGGAAATGGTCAATTTTGTTGCTCTTGTGACAATGGAAGTTGCAAAAGAATCTCTAAAATCAGAATGCTTGTATAATAAACCATCATCTTCTTCGTGAATACAAACAGCATGCTTAACGGTGATTGGTTCACCAGCTCTGTCAGCAAAGTGGGCATCCAAGTAATGAATGACACCTTTGCAATCACAGCCCAAAGATAATGGATTAGTCATGTAACCAGCACCATATTCACCAATATCCAAGGCATGTTTTCTTTGATGTGGGAAATCTGGGGCACCATATGGAACAATCATTTCAGATAAAGACATTCTGTGGAACAAAGGTCTAACATTTCCATGATCGTTATAAGATATATCTGATAAGACAATACCTTCTCTGTAGTTGAAACCAATATGGAATTTGAAATTTGACCACTCCATCACATTACCAGTCATCTTAAATGAAACACCTTCTGGTTGTGTGATATTAATAGGTTTAGCATCAGTTCTCATTGAACCATATTTGGCAATAATATCTTTTGGATTGAAGTTAGCATGCTTGTGTTTGCTAACTTTACGACGACGGTTTGGAATATCGATGTAGATAACTTTACCCTCTTGCATATCAACAATTGGACAGAAATCCAATGGATGAGAATACTGAGAGTCATCTTCATTAGATCTGTAGTACATCAAAGCTTGTTGCAATCTTCTTGAAGCACCCCATCTCTCATCGAAACCAATAGTCCATGGATCACAGTAAACATTGTGCATTTCATCAGCTGGAATACCAGATATGATACATTGTTCAATAACTTTCGGATCTTTTCTGACAATAGCCTCAGTGTTACACAAATCTTCAACTGTTAAGATTGGTTGAACACCTTCACAATGTCTTAATTCAGTTATATCCAATGAGGTCAAATCAATTATACCCTCTTGAACACCGTTCTTACCTTGCTCCAAGATAACAAAGAAAGCTAAACGAGGTGGAAATGGGCCACCCTTTTCACTCCAGTCTAAATAAACTGGCTTTGTTGGTTCTCTCAAAGTAACAGTGTTAAATGAAATATCATGACCAGCATATTTTTGTTTGATAACATCTGTTGTAGCTTTAATCTCTGCAAGAGACAAAGGGTCCAATGGATGAGCTGGTTTTGGTGGAGGTAAAATTGAACCTGAAGTTTGGGATGCAATTTGCAGTAAACGTTCCATTGTAATTAATGGGTAATAGAGTGATGTTAGTTAAACTTGTTCTTGATCAAATCAAAAGGAGGCATGATACCATTCTTATATAAATTCTAGTCTGATTATTTGAATCACTAGTTGATATTTCTAACTTTTTCCGGATTAAGACATAAGTTCCAGAGTGAAAAGTTCTTCAGTACACGACCTCATCTCTCGTTATCAGAATTACCCGATATGGAAGGACAACGCATTTGCCTGGAAATCTGTAAAATCTCTTTCAACATCTAAGACCCGAAGTCCTGAAGGAGTTTCCTTATTCGTCTTGAACTGATACTGTAAGAAAATCATGAGATTGGGTTTTTTTTCCACCTTATCTATTAGGAATGTTATCATTCGTACATATTCAGGTTTATTTGATAGGGTCTTACTTGCTTATCGAACAATTTTTCTTCATTCAGAGAGATAATACATGTTGGTTCGCTAAAGATTTTTCGAAACTTTGAAAGTAGAAGAATGAATGATCCATCCGAGAGTAATCTCAAATAATACCCAGTTTTTAATTTTCGTAGCATTCTCCTCCAGGTGGATTCTTTTTTGACATCACTTTGCAAAATGTGATTAGGTGATAGCAGAAATTCTAAAAAAACAAAGATTCCGTCACTTCTGGTAGTTAATTTCTTCAGGTTGTTTCAACTCTATCGGTTTAGGTATTTTACTAAATAATAAAAAAGGAGATAATTTCTGATTGTAGGGATTGCTTAGTTATCAATGAAAACTATTAGATTGATATAATTACTGACTCTGAATATTTAAAGCAGAAAGATGGGAAAAACGGCTGAATTCTTGACTTATGAGAAAAATTAATGTTATCCTCTAAATGATTCAGTAAGTGCTATTGTTACTTGATTCTGAAGGATAAAATAACTAATTTAGTAAGAAGTTACACTCAATAATAATGTTTACTTCGGTTTTCAATTGTAGTTAATTGATCATATGGTTTTGTCTAAGCATTCTGTCTAATAATAATAGTAATAAAGTTGATGTCTCTTTGCTTTCTTTATATATCATATAACAAGAATCTATCATATGTCTGATCAAGAGGAGAAAATATTTTTATGGTTTTTTTTGATGGTTTTTATGAGTCTTCAAGGTTTGAATTGGAGTTATATTCCGCATTACTTTCATATAAATATATAGTTAATGAGGGCATCAAATATCTCGGCATCTTGAGCTGTTTGGGATATAAACTGAAAATGTTTTAATCTTTAGTCCGAATGTGACATAAAATTGACCTTGGAGAAAGTTTCATGGTCAATATCAATTCCAAGATGAGTTATTGAAGAGTGTTGTAACTTAGGAAAAGTATCAGCAAAAACTGAAACTATATGAAACAGTTTCCTCACGAAGCTTTCTAAGCAAAATATACATATTTTGAAATCTTTAACTGTTGGACATATGATGATTTTCAACATATGTCTGTGAAATCATAAAAACGTTATTATGCAATAACTACAATTTTAAGCCCCAAAAACTAAATCTGAAACAAATAAGATGTTTCAAGATAACATCAATCACACTAATTACATGCACTAATGGCATATTTATTATTATTAGTTCATGTTTCATATTTTATTATTTTATTTTAAATTAGCTCTTGTTTCATATGTCTAGAAAGCATATAAAAGAAGCTGATTTCACTTAGAGATTTGAATAGAAGAAATGAGATCCTTCACACCAGGAAAATTCATATCAAGATTCATCTATCTACAAGTGACTTTTACTTTACAATACGATTAATATACATTATATTACTTATCTAATTATCAAATAACTATGGAATTCGAAAACGACATTACCGTGATCTCGGGCAGTCAAGAGAATCAGGAAGACTCAGTATTGCAAAAGTCCCATATTAACATTATCTATCCTTTTGTTTTTATTACCATAACTTGAACCAGAATCTTATACAATCAAGGCTGGCTGAGATCTAAGCAGAATTCATGCTTCGAATTTCTAAGTACTAGGTCATTCTAGATATAGGAGAGGTTCTTCATATCTTTTAGGCAAGATATACATGTGATTCTGTGGTGAGTTAATTCGTACATGATTTGATCATACACAGATATTCCACATTTTACAAAGCAATGTTTGCCGATCCAATCCACTCATTGTACCAATTCCATCATCAGGTTCTCTTAACTCTTTCCTCTTCCTCCTTTTTACTCATTTCTTAGATGGCGGTCAGGATTTCTTATGAGGTTCAACCGGGCAATTGAACTGATGGGGTTTACTCGCTACTCTCTGTCTTCTTTTTCTTCCCACTTTTCACCTTTTTCTTGGGCTATGGTGATGAAGTTGTGCTAGATGCTCATAGTATTTAGATGTAAAATTGTAACTTAAAGAACAAATTGTAAGCATCTCAAGCTAGTATACGAGCTTAATGATGAGTAAGCGCCATAAAAAAGGTGGGATGTGCGCTTTTTTTTTTCAAGATTTTTCAAACTTTGAAGTGATTTCAGTCAGTGTATAAGTTAAGATGAGTTAGCAATGCCATCTCTCAAGTGACTGGGAAATGATGTGCATTATCAATTGTATGCTTGTCGATGTGGTAACGGTTTTGACACCTTTTCATTTTTTTTTAGATGGTGATATTCCCTGTTGTTGAACCTAAAATTGACTTTTAAGGGGGGGGGGAGAGTACAGCAGCTTTTGGGTAATGGTTCAACATATAGAAGAGTCAAGATTTCAAATTGCAGTTCGCTGGAGAGGGAGAAACATCTTCAACATAAGCTGGGCAATTCTATTCTATATATTGTGATTATGGCATCAAGTCATACTAACTTGTTTTAATTCTGTAAAGTGTCAATTTAAGCGAATGAGAATAAATGCATCTTATTTTATCTGATGTCAACTACTATTAATCACTCAAGAGTTTTTGAAAAAGTAGAACATGAAGATGAAGACGACTCAGATTAGGAATTTAATACTTTACACTCATTCTCTAATGGGATCGCCCCAAATAATGTTGCAGTATACGACATTGTATTGTTGAAGATACAGATCTTTTTGCAGAAGAAATACATCATTATTTGATACAGTATCCATATTATTAATTGGTTAATAGGTCTAACCCTTCCTCCTTTAGTTCCATATAAACTATTTCGTTCTCCCGTTTCCAGAATTCTGCTAAATCAAGATAATCTCCCTCCAAGTTTTCCGCAGCTAAAGATGCTATCAAAATGTCAACTTACTCGCTTCCACTCGCTTCTGCTGACGACTGCTCTTATCCACGTCACGGAGATTAAAATGGTTTTTTTCTAAAGAAGACTAAGACGTAATTCGTACCTCCAAAAAGAATTTCATCATCTGCTGAAAGAGAGAAAGAGTAGTAAATGCTAGAGTTAAAGCTAACTTATAATGTATATGATTCATCAATTGAAGGTCCTGCCTGAAAAAAACGGGGTTTTTAATTTTCTCCTTTCAGTCTACTACTGGGGCTGTTTTGTGTGACGTTGTTAATAGGTCTGGGGTAAAAGGAATTTTTACCCTTTTAGTCTGTACGCTTTTAATCTCGATATATTCCTGCCGTTCTATAACTGCATAATATATATTCATCAGTATATAAGATTCATGATATCAATATGATAGGCACTCTCCCTAGCTTCGGCCTTTGCATTGAAAACTTTATTCAGAGATGTTCTTTATCATCAATCAGAGATAAATTGGCGGGTAGATAGGTGGAGAAATGCAAAAAGTAATTTCGATCAGCCTGCTTTCATCAAATCAACACTAAACAATAGGATGACATACATTTGTTTTAATTTGACAGCTTACCCAAAACTTCGGTTTAAAATCACTAATAAAACCGAATTCAACCAATCCAACTGAATAGACTTATCTTTGAGATCTACCTAAAATATCTTCATATTCACCGAAATAAGTCGATCCACGTGCAGCAGATTATTTCTTCTATTCGAAGATTCTCGTATCCGCCAACAGTCAAAAATTCTCTATTGAACTGCAGTATACGTGTCAAACCGTTCGAAAGCTATGAAAGATGGAAATATTGGCGGCTACCTTAAAAAACAATAAGAATGGGAAATTCTTTATCGGGTGGATTGACATGACATGCATTATCCACGACTGTCACAGAAATCTTATCAGGAAATAGTAAATCTCCCGCCACAGCGATCGGCTGCCTTCCCCTATCCATTTTCAAAGTAATCTAATTGGTTAATCATCCAACAGAAATGCTGGGCCATCAAAGATAAGAATGAATCAATTAAGTGCATCATCCACTTATAGGCCAAGGCTATCAAGGAAAACCAAAGACATTGATAATATATAAAAAAATATTGAATCTTGCTTGCAATGATAGTTGCAAATGATCAATTCCAATCAACAATGACAGCATCACTTCCACCTCCCAAACTTGCAGCAAAGACGAACAATGAGAAGTTGTTGAAGCGATTTGAGATCAACTGTGATATGGGTGAAGGGTATGGGAATTGGAAGATGGGACCAGATGAAGAAATCATGCCATATATTGACAAAGCAAATATTGCCTGTGGTTTTCACGCTGGTGATTATAACATCATGAGAAAGACAATAAAGATGGCTAAAAAATATAATGTTCAGGTCGGTTCTCATCCAGGATTGCCAGACATGATTGGTTTCGGTCGTCGAGCATGGGCAATTCCCCCGGAAGAAGTGTACAACATGATTTTGTATCAAACAGGAGCTTTAAAAGCTTTCTTAGACCTGGAAGATATGCATCTTTCATACATTAAACCCCACGGCCAGCTCTACTACTATATTGAGCAAAATGAAGATGTGATGAGAGCAGCTTTAAGAGCAGCCAAGTCCTTCAATGTTCCGATTGTTGGTGCAAAAAATTCCCATTATCAGAAAGTCGCTGCTGAAGAAGGGGTTGATTTCATCCAAGAGTTTTATTGTGATATAGATTGGTCCCCAGAAGGTAATTTAGTTCACCCAGCACAATCACGCAAAAAGACGCCAGCAGATGTTTATGACTCCATTTACATGTGTGGAACAACAGACTCTTGCCTTGACATAAATAACAATGTTCTTCCATTTGGTTTCGATGGTGCACCTTTCACTGTATGTCTTCATTCAGATATGCCAACAGCTTTGCAAAACGTGGTTGAAGCTCGCAAAGCTATTGATCAAGTCAATGAAAAAATGGGCTTCTCTTCAAGAGCTAAATGATTTCTTATTTCTATACCATAGTTAACTGAGATTCTATTTTGTAATCACTCTCTTTGTATAATACCTCTCATTAGAACTTTTTTGCTAGGAACTCTCTCAATCAATATGACAAATATGACTGATCTATGCTTATAGGTAGTGATATATTACTCTTTGCCAAGAACGAAGCGATAGCCTCCCATTTTCTTCAACGTACACTATTAGTAAAAAGTTTTCGATTGTGTTTAATTTATAAATCATACAAAAACAAAATTGGGACGAAAATAGAAAATAGAATAAAAAAAATTTGGACACAAAAAGCAAAAAAAAAAAAAAACTGTCAAGTTCCAATTCGACGCTGTTTCGCGATTGAACATCTGAACATGGCTCGCCAAACCAAAATTTAGTTCAATGCAATCGGCAAAAGATACGAATCAGCGTTAATCTGAACTAGTGTTCGTTTCAATCTTGACATTTCCCTTATCGACGACCTCGTCAATCTCAGCGATATAGCCCGACTCTCTGGATTTGACAAAAGTGATGTCGCTTGTCTGTCTCTTTTCCTTACCAAACATCATGCACAGAAGTCTATACATGGCATGACGACCTTCCCAAATTGGTAATAATGTGATCACAGTTGCTGCGAAGAACGCCCAAAGAAACATGACGACTACCCAACCAACGAAGAATTTTCTTGAAAATACATAGTGGGATCCATAGAGAGGCAATGGAAATATAATCAAGTAGAAGAAACACAGAAACGATGCAATGCAAGCCCCCACTTTGATTTGGTTTGTCAAATATTTGTCCATTCGCAAAGTTTCTTCGATAACAAACTCGGTTTCATCTACTTGGGACAATACATTTTCCAAACCGTGATCATGATCGAATTCGGTGTTGTCATCTCTTTTGATATGTAACATTGATTGCCAGTCATATGCTTCCTTTGGTTTGAACAGGAAGTAAAAAATCGGGACAAACACAAGTGGACAGAAGATTGCTACTGTATTTCCCAGAGCTAATGCTTCATTTGTTGACAATGTAACTAATGTAATATTATTGTTTGACTGGTGCGCCGTGTATCCTATCCAAACAGCAACTGCAATACATGATGAAATTGTGGTGGAACCAACGAAGTTTATGGCTGTCATTTTATCCCAAAATAAAGTCAACCCCATTGGTATAACGCAAACATTCACAACTATACCAGAAACTGTTGTTATAAATGAAACATCAAATCCCGCGTGTGCCAATCCTATGCCGAGACCTATGGCGATTATTCCAAAAACGATTACCCCACTATGGGATATAAGAACCAATTGTTTACCCTTAGCTTTAGGGTTGAAGTATGTCTTGTAGATGTCATGTGTGATTAAGGAGGAGACTGCTACTGTTTCAGAAGAGAACAGAGCTGTGACGGCCATGAAAACCATAGTTAATACCATGGCGACTCCAGATTTTCCCATTAAAGCGTATGCACCATATGGCATCACCAATCCCGCGGCCTTTTCTTGGTCATTTAGAAAGCCTGATGCCGTTGGAAAAAACTCTGTTCCTTCCAAACCTGCACATGCTAAGCCTAATGTGGTAGCGAGGACAAATGGAATTGTGAACCAGCAGACTGATCCAAGAATATACGATGCGAGGACACCAGAAAGCCGATCACCTGGTTTACCAATATCACATGCAATAGCTTTCTGAAATAATTGAGAATCCACAGAAGCTGCCCAACCAGCACCAAACAACACAAGGCCGAACAAGCCAGATTGTCGTGAGTCGAATGTCAATAAGCTACCATCCCTGTTACCGATTATGTCTCTTCTTTCACTTGCGGCATTAAGCAATTCCCATAACCGACTTGGTGATCCGACATCTTTATTAGTAGCATAACAGTTGAAGGAAAATGTCAACATTAAAACATAGATGATCACCGTATGTGTCCAATCAGTCAAAAAAGTAGCCTTGATACCACCGAGTAAAGTATAGACGATGACTCCTATAGGAAATAATACAATTGCTGCATCGTTGTTCATTCCAGTTAGGTTACTAAATATCGAAGCACCGTTAATTAACAAATTCAGTGAGTAGACAATTTGTTGTCCGAGTGAGTAGCATAATGAAACGATATGAGCAGCTGTGCCATATCTTGCTAATAAAGCTTCTTGAAATGTATGCAGGGAAGGACTTCTTCTTTTTAACAGAATTGCTGCAGTGGCGAAGATGACAATCTGAACACACAGACCTGCGCCATACCACCATGCAGCTGCCACACCATACGAATAAGTCATTGTACAACTTAATAATAGAGTTGAACCGATTGTCCAACTTGATACCACTGCAGATGCTGTCAATCCAGTTTTGATGGATCTTTTCGCGGTCATTAACATTTCACTGTCTTGTATTTCAGCCATGTATCTAGATAGAATGATAGTTATTCCTCCGATGATGAATGAGAACAGAAAGCCAACTCCAATGACATATCCATAGCCCACACCCGGTGAGAATATTTGAATAGTGTTTTCTTCTGACATATTCAATTAGTTGAAACTCGAGTTGCAATTAAAATTAGAAGTGATTTCGACCCTGTGGAATGACTAGCGACTGAATCACGATTTATAAGCATCTATCACCATCTAGGATATCTATTTTGCTTTCCCGCTAAGATGTAGAGAGATGCATAGTTCGATATCATATAAAGTGCTTCCAAGCCGTGCTAAATACATGCAGAAAAAAAAAGAAATTTGTGACACTCTAACCCGACTCTGTTGAAATGGGATTTTTTTCACGTGCACTCTTTTTTCTTATCTCAGCAACTATGTCACATATCTCACATCTTATCTCAGCATCTCAACAATGTCCTATCTCGCTTCTTATCTCAACATGGCATCAATGTCACATTTCACTTTAATGAACAGTTCAAATTTATGAATAAATAGATCCTCAATGCTTTAGATAGGCTAAGTCCAGGAAAGATTAAAGCCGCTAAGAATTTTAACAGCAATAACAAAATATTAATGTGACATATATCTTCTCTTCACTTTCTTATAATATTTCTTTTTGATGATAACTACCAAGATAATGAAATCGTTCGAGTTCAACAAAATCAAAAAAGTTCTCATTGCAAATAGAGGTGAAATCGCTTGCCGTCTAATAGAGTCATGCCAAAATGTAAGTAAGAGTGTTAACAAATTGTGGATTATAGAAAGAAATTTAAGACTAACTAAAATTATAGAATGGTATTACTGCTGTGGCAATATTCTGTCAGGAAGATAGTGACTCGTTACACGTTCTCAATGCTGATGAAGCGGTGAAGATTCCTGGTATAGGTTCAGCTGCATACATAGATATTGCTCAAGTTGTGAAAGTTGCAGTCGAATCACAATGTAATGCTGTGTTGCCTGGATATGGATTTCTCTCTGAAAACTGTGATTTTGCTTCTCTGTTGCAAAATAAAGGCATTTTATTTGTTGGGCCTTCCGCAGAATCTATGGAACTGTTTGGCCTTAAGCATTTAGCTCGTGAGATTGCAATTAAGAGCCAAGTTCCAGTTGTTCCGGGTTCGGGTTTAATCACTTCAATAGACAATGCAATCAATGAGGCTGATAAAATTGGATATCCTGTTATGTTGAAGCTGAGTGCGGGTGGTGGTGGAATGGGCCTCAAAATCTGCTATGATGCAGAAGAGTTGAAGAAAAGTTTTCTTGAGGTGAAATCAAGAGGTGAGACATTGTTCAAGAATGGTGATGCATTTTTGGAGAAATACATTGAGCATGGGCGCCACATAGAAGTCCAGATTTTTGGAAATGGAAATGGTGAAGTTGTTTCGTTTGGAGAAAGAGAGTGTTCACTTCAACGTCGTCATCAAAAGGTGATAGAAGAATCACCAAGTCCTTTCATAAGCATGCCCCTGTACAACCACATTAAATTAAGAAAGTCTCTTTGCGATTCAGCTACAAGATTAGCAGCTAGTGTCAATTACAAATCTGCAGGAACCGTTGAGTTCATCGTCGACGATGACAATGGTGATTTCTATTTTTTAGAGGCCAATGTTCGTCTTCAGGTAGAGCATCCTGTCACCGAATTAGTCTACAACGTCGATTTGGTACAGTTGATGTTGATGCAAGTGGAGTATGAGGCTAGAGGATCTTATGGTATCCCTTTGAATTTGATTAATACACTTTGTTCCTCTATTATTGACGTTGATGGTCTTTTCGTTCCCACTGGTAATGCGATTGAGTGCAGGATATATGCCGAAAATCCAGTTCGTGACTTCCAGCCTTCTCCTGGGATTCTTCATCAAGTTGAATTTTTTTTTCCAGCTCAAACTGCTAGCTATAGAGTGAGATATGACCATTGGATTGGGACTGGTACTAAGATTTCACCCTATTTTGATCCTTTGCTTGCTAAAGTAATTGTTTGGGGTGAAGATCGAGAAACTGCTAGAAATGGAATGATTGAAGTATTGAAAAACTCAAAAATTTATGGACCACCAACAAATGTTGAATATCTCATTGAAATTCTCAAGTCTTCCAATTTTGTGACTGGGAAAACATTGACATCGTTCCTTGAACACAACTTTGAATTTAAGCCCCACATCATTGAATTTATTGATTCAGGGGCTTATACAACAATACAGGACTTACCTGGTCGTGAAAGTGTTAACGGCGGTGTTCCAATAGGTGGACCTTCTGATGACATATCTCTTCAAATGGCAAACTTGATTGTTGGAAATGATGTTAACAGGGAAGCTTTAGAAATACTACTTAAAGGGCCAACAATCAAATTTCATTCAGCAGCAACCATTGCATTAACTGGAGGAAGCTTTGATTTCAATTTTGTTGATAAAACGCCGATTCCTATGTACACATCGGTGATGATCCCATCTGGAAGTGTAATATGCATAGGGGAATCACAAAATCAGGGGGCGAAATGTTATTTAGCTGTGAAAGGTGGGTTTCCAGATGTGGCATATTACTTAGGATCTAAATCTTGTACTCCAACATTGAAGTTAGGAGGACATCAAGGTAGAATAATTTTTTCAGGCGATTGTTTACTGATAGAGTTTGCACCATCTTCACCAAAATTTCTGCTTGGTTATTCCTTGCCAACATTGTGCAGGCCAAACTTTGAGTTACCAGATGATCATGTATGGAAAATTAGAATGCTAAAAGGCCCTCACGATTCACCGGAAATATGCAGTGAAGAGGGTTTGGAAACTTTGTGTAATTCTATTTACAAAGTCAATTTGAATTCAAATAGAGGTGCCCAAAGGTTGGATGGTCCTGGTATGAAATTCTCTCGTGAGACAGGAGGTGATGGAGGTCTGCATCCAAGTAATATTTTGGAGTACCCTGTTGCAACTAACTGTTTGTCTGCTGTGGGTGATCAAATGGTTTTATATGGTGTTGATGGGGCAACAATGTCTGGTTTCATTGCTGTTTCAATCCCAATCCAAGTTGACTGGTGGAAATTTGGACAAGCTAAAGTCGGTGCAAGGATCTCTTTTGAGTATGTGAGTTATCAAGATGCCTTGAAGCTTTTCAAGAATAGAAATGAATATATTAAGTACTTAGCTACACATCCACCTGAAGCTGATGCTATCCTGTTTGATGACACTATTGATACGTATCAAGATGATGTTGGCAAAGCTATTTTGTACCAAAGACCAGCCTCTGAGAGATTACCGCTTGCATCATTTAGACAAGCTGGAGAAAAAATGATAGTCATAGATTTTGGCATAGATCATTTTTCTCTCTTGAATAATGGACGTCAACACGCCATGGAGTTGCTAATCGAAGCTTCAAATGACATGGAATTGAAAAACTCTTTGATAAAAGTTGAGTCTACTAGTGGTGCAATGGCCGTGACATTTGACCCCTTATTGATAGAGCGTGATACGTTGTTGAAAAAGTTGATCAAGATGGAGGAAGAAATGCTCCCTACAGATCAATTGAAAATTCCTTCAACAATTTACAAGCTTCCTTTGACATTTGATCACTCATCCTTAAGGCATTGCATAGAGCGGTACATGCATTCTCAGAGACCTTACGCTTCCTATTTACCTGACAATACAAAATTTGTTATGGATGCAAGCTGTATAAATGATCTTGAAACATTTAAGGACAGAATCATTGGGAAGCCTGAGGTTGTAACAGCTGTTTCATTTTTATGTGCAAATGTTTTGTTGGCCCATCCTGATCCTAGAATGAGATTTATGACACAGAAGTATAACCCAGCTAGGACCTTTACACCCAGAGGTGCCATAGGAACAGGCTCTGTGAGCCAGTCAATCTATTCAGTGGATTCGCCTGGTGGTTACATGATCTGGGGTATGACGCTACCGAGCATATGCTGGGACACATTTGGGAGATTGAAACTATTCAAAGGCAAACCATGGTTTTTGAAGAATTTCGATCAAATTGAATTCTATGAGGTAACAGAGTTGGAACTTGATGTTTTGGATAGCCAATTGATCACTGGTGAGTTGAAAATTGAAGCCAGACAATCCACGTTTGATTTCTCAGAATACAACAAGTTTTTATCAGAAGTTTCCGAGGAAGCAGCAGCGTTGAAGATAAAGCAAGTTGCTGCTTGTGAGAGATTGACCCAAAAGGAGAAGATGCTATGGAATCAATGGATGAAAGAAAAAGCACAAGCTAAAGCTTCAAAAGTCATCAATAAAACGGAGTTGAATAATCCTAATAATGTACATCTTCAGGCTCAAATGGCTGCCAGTGTCTTCAAAATCAATATTAATAAGGGAGATAAAGTAGTCTCTGATGATGTTGCTATAATTTTGGAAGCTATGAAAATGGAAGTCTCCGTAAGACCGAGTTCCCAGAAGTCATCAAAATTTGAGGTTTTGGATGTTGTTGTTGAAGAGGGTGATATGGTGAATCCAGGAGATGTCATGGCTATTTTGATGCCCGTATGAACTATGATTACATCCGCAGTATGATCAATGAATTTCTCCCGTTTTATTTAATTTTATAATTAACAGTTAATATTAGCACCTTTAATTATTATCCGTAGCAATCTGTCTGCTGTTAGACTAGACACTGTGCCACTATATATATTTTGAAGAAAGCATCTACCATAGCGAGTCGAGAATTACAATTATTTTGCAAATGATTCATATAAAATTTTTCGTCCTGTAAAGAGGATTGGTGATTTTTAGCTCATGATATCTGTAAAATTTATCGCTCGAAAATTCTCCTTTTTCTGCAGTAACATCTTTCACCTTAAAAGCTAGAGACTTGTAACAACATAATAAAACCTTTGAAAAGCAAAATAGCGAATTGGGTCTTCATAGTTGACATTGAAGTAGGTTGAAATTTACTATAGGATTTGCTCTGTGATGGGTTTGGGGAATCAACAAACCTCAGTTAATGTATGCAGAATTATGGGGAAAGTGGGATACGAGTCAACTGATAGGATAAGGGTAAGTGAGAATCATATATCAAAAGGGAAAATTGTTCACCTTCAACAGGCTTTTCCTCAACGAACTCATCACCAAGGAAAACAAATTTCTAGAAAATAAAACAACCCAACCATAGAGCTGTATCGGATAAAGTAACAGTAGACGATATGATGGTTAGTTCATCAAGAGAAAACAAAAATATTTCTCAAAGTATTTTCACCACCAGCAAATATCAACAAAGGGGAAGTAATTGAAATTGATGATATATAGCTCTACCTGTTGACTGGAACAATATATCAGTTCTCAGAGACGCCCGTCAATTGAGTGTTCAAAAATGGACTCAACCAGTCTTCGATACCTGGAGCACCAAATGCACCATTTATATTACAAGCTTCCCTGTAAATGGTGATTTTCTTAATAAGTTTTGAAATGTTCGTCTGAAACAGTGATCGATTTGATATATTTCAAAAAGTTCAGTTCCTCACTCGTTTTTTGCACAAGATACCAAAACTTCATTCAATAAGGCCAAATTGCTGCGTAGCATATCAATGCAGGGTAAAGTGAATCAGGAATATATATATATCTATGACATCAAAAAAAGATGAGCTATATAGTACTCTGGCAAAGCTCGATGATGGAATAGCAGTCTTGAAATAGACATTTAAATTTTTCGTCTGATAGAGTCATCACACTTTGAACCGTGGTGTAATCAATAATTAGATTAGCAGCAGGAAGATACACTATGAAGGATCATGAACAATTCTTAGCTTTTGTGGCTGATTGTAATGCCATTTTCAGTGGTGATAGAAGGCTAACTACAATGTGTAATGGTTGGGAAGAAGACAAAAAAATGTTGTCCAGATGGGGGTTGAAGCCAATGAAAAGTTTTACTAAATTGGAAGTTGAAAGCTTACGATGTTAAATTTTTCTTTTCCTTCAAAACTCTATGTAACTACATAAAATGAGTATTTAATCAGAGATCTGATTTATGCCTTAAGTTATCTTCAGACTAAGTGATAATTTAAGATCATATAAATTACTCGTGGTATTTGTCTACGTTCGACTTTTACGTTTAGTACCTGTGGATTTGTAATGGATAGGATTTTAAATGGAAATTGATGGGCTTCGTATACATTGACCCTAGAGATTCATGCACCAAAATTTTTGAATATTTTTGTCAGTTGTAGTGTATTGTATTCGGCTGGGGTCATGACATGCATTGTTTCATGCAGCCGGGTGATTGTTCCATGCAGCTAAGATTTAAAAGATTTATCACTTCGGTCAATCTCAAGAGTGTCTCGGTCTTAAGTCATATAAAATACCCAATAAGACTTTTTAAGTGATTATCATAAACCTATCACCTAGAGTTAGTCAATTGAACATCCAGATCTACTTTCACTGGTTATTGTCCACGTACCTATTGTAGAAATCTTAACTCTTTCAATAAGGCGAAAAAATTTCCATCTGCAGGCAATGCATGAAGGTGGACTGGCTCCACATGCAAGGTTTCTCTTGTGTTCTGTGTATTGCAATCTAACACAATCATCATATATTTATACAAAGCATTCCTTTATTCCATTAGAAAACCTCGCCCCATCAACAGTTGTTTGTTAAAATGTATATGCAGAGGTCTGCATATACATATTTGGTGATAATAGTAAAGTGAAAAGTTTTCACCTTGGTATATAAAGATATAGGGATTTCTATATATGTATAATTGGTTATATAAATCAAGGATTTTAATAAATTATATACAAAGTGCTATATCAATCTAAGATTGGTAGACTAAAGCTTTTAGATAGCGTATTTATGGTGATTATTTTATTTGAGACCAAATCGTGTTTTTGCTTTTAGCAAAAAATGTAGATTTAAATGAAAACTGTTCAATATTGAGCGGGCAAATCTTCCAATATTTCGAAGAATCATTTCAATTTCCCTCTTCACTAGAAATCTGAGGTAGAACTTGGCAGAGCTGAGAGCTGAACATTGTTTCCCATATACGGCAGCTCATAATTATCATGATTTCAATGAATTTACTGTATTTTCACGTATTTAAATACACAGTTCAATGTATTCCGAACACATATGTCAACCATTAAAGACATACTTAATTGCAGCTTACTTATATCTATGCTGACTTTCTAATACATATTTGCTTCTATAAAAGGTGGACTCTCAATTCGATGAAAACTTTTCATTTTGAACGAGCAAATTTTTCAATATCTTGAAGAATCATTTGAATTGCCCTTTGCACTAAAATTCTGTAATAGAGCTGGAGTTCTTCTGAACCAACCCTCGATCAAAAGTTGCTCCTAGCCACTTTTCCTAATATTCAGTTCAAGGAATTCTGACCGCGGTAACCCCCTCTTCCCTTCTCTACTTTCAGAGTTTGTTGAACTTGCTAACATCTCCTTGAAAACACCAAAGAGCAAAGAGTATGTCACTAACAATGCCATTTACCATTTGATAACCAAGACCCCTTTGTTGTCTTTGCACCGTTACGAGACAGTGCGGCAGCTGATGTTGATGTGGTCGCTAATTCACCGCTATATATCCAAAGATGTAAAGATCACTATCAATCAAATATTATTTCCAACCCTTTCCAAAGTTTCATCGAAGGCCTGATAGACTTTCCCTTACAGCCTCTCACTTTTCCAAAAGAGATAACTGCTATGGCCCAATCGACGATGTTGAATGGTATGAAATGAATTTGAACAAAATGAACAAAGAATCAAATGACATTCACAAACATTTTGCAGACGATCCTGAATGAGATGAGCATTTTGCTGAAGATAGATTTCTGTTGAGTCAAAGAGAGCTGGCATTTGAAAATCTCAAATTAAAAGCAGAAATAGAGTGTGCTATTGAGATTTTAAATGAAGAACAAGGGAAGTAGCTGCCGATAACCTTGGAAAAACCAGCTGGGTAGAGTGAATGAGCAGAAAAATTATCTTAGCCAGCATGAAGCCAAATATTTCGCCAGTCATTCGAACAAAATTTTTGTGTCATATAAAGAGGAGTGATGGTCTGTAGCACAAAGTGTTCCATTATGGTCACTTCAAATTCATTTTTTGTAACATTTAGAGAGAAAGTGAAGGAGATAGTTTAAGAATTTATAATTTATATATGATATGAACAATGATTTCAAGGAGTAATATTCTAAAAAAGTAGAAAGTTAGATATTAAAATGGAGATAACTTTAATTTGAATATCAATGAGGACCAGTTTGTCAAAGCTTAAATTGCTATAGACATGAATTGATGCTTGAAGTTAGATGAAGAGTATCTTGAGAAAACCCCAATAAAGATCTATTTTCCGAATTTTGTTTTTTTATCCGCGCAAAATCCGAAATTAGATTCGTCCAAGGTTCGGCAGATATAATTAAATTTTTTTTTGCGGCACTAAAGTAATATTAAGGGAGGTTGATTTCCTCGATTTTTTTTTTTGGTGTGAAGATTTATTTCTCTTTTTTTAGTTTTTCCTCAGTTATTATTTTCAGTGCAGATCTCAGTATTTGGTGGTCAACTTATCATTGACAACATAGACAAGAACAATCCTAACAATGAATATTTACACATCGTTCACCTCAGCCATAGCTATTTCTGTCACCCTATTAACGCTATCTAACTTTTCTAATGCAATTGACCGGTGGGAGTGGCTGAAATGGTTAACATCTCAAAGAATCAGTACGGGGCAAGGTATCTGTATTCTAACAGCTTCAGGCGCTCATATCGCGGGCAAGTCGATGGTAGTTTTTGAAAATTGTAAATCAAGAGCTGATCCTTACTTTGAATTCACACCGACAGCATGTGCGGGATTAGTTATACAAGAGTGTCTGTGGTTTGGTGTAGCACTTGCGGCTGCTGCTAAGGCTACTGGGTGGTTCAAAAGAGAGTTAGTTAGTGCGAGTATAGCGATCATTTTACTACTATTAGTGATTTCTCAATTGTTAATAAGAGAGATGGTGAGAATGACAGATTGGAATTTGATAATGACAACCACATGTATGTTATTATTGCAAGTCCTTACGAGCAATACGGTAATCAAGATTATCAACTCGCTATATGGGGAGATGACCAACCAGGTAAACTCGCCGGAGTCTGGCAACTAACTAATGGACTACAACAAACTTTTTTTCCCCAGGGGAAAGATTGGTTTTTTTTTGGTGATTTTTGTGCGGGTGTATTGAATCGTCTCATAGTAAAAAACGAAAAAGGTGGTATAATTGCAGTTTTTCCTTGTAGTTTAGTCTTCTGTTCTCAGGAGTGGATGCGCTGGCGCAAGTATAGATTG
>JAJLSQ010000030.1:0-152621 GCA_030567715.1 Nakazawaea wyomingensis
AAAAAACACGCGTCAATAAAGTATTTACAGGTGATAGATGAAAATATGAACACACACCCTCTTGTAGTGAAATTAAAGTCAGTATGGTTATATATATGGATATAACCAACAACATTACATGGTATCATAGTATAAAGCTGAGTATACATATCTCATTCATTCTGTAAATACATCATCATAATACTAATAATTAATAATATGAGAATGTGACGCGTAAAAAACCAAAAAGCAAAAAAAGGAGTCAATTAACCCAATTGGGAAAGAGCAATAATTATATACGAACATACATTAAAGTAGAAGCATATATACTTCTGGTCTAATTGTATGTATGTATGTATGTATATATGTATGTTAGACAGACTCTCTGTATAATTAATTGCTCTATACAAGATACAACTGATGCCTACTAACTAGTTAACATTTTTTATATCATATCATGTGACAAGACGCGTCTCTTCCCATTCTTAAATAAGATTCTCTCTCTCTCTCTCTCTCTATACTATTTTCAATTTACATTTTTTTTCAAGTTCCGCCATTCGCCAAAAAATTAATAAAAAAATTTTCTTTTTATTTCTGCAAACGGATAAATTGCAAATCAAATCAAATCAAAATCTGGGAATACAGTACATTAAAAAAAAATACCATTAAAAACCATTAAAACGTAATTAATATATATCATTAACAAACTGATTTGATTTTTATTTATATTCATTCATTCCATTTATTAATAATAACAATAACAATAATAATAATAATAATAACACCTTGTAACCCAATTCTTTTTTTTGTTGTTGGCACTCACCCGTCCCCAACCAATATCAACCAATTGATAAATTTATAGACTGATATATCATCCCCCGATTCCCACACTTTTTATGAATCATATCATCGAATTTCATCTACACTACTATTATTTTAATCATCACATAAATTTCATCATTTTCAACAACTCAAACTCATATATGACTAACTGTCACTTTTAATTAATCTTGAAGTTTTATATTGATACTTTTTGATACACACACACACGGATACACAACATACAAATCACTCTAACATCATCTATAAATACGGACAATGCAACAACAACAACATCAACAACAACAACAACAACATCATCATCATCCACAATCTTCTCCTGCTCAAGATGAAGAAGCTATTGCTCAAGCCATATTGAAAAGAGCTGAAATTGCTCGCATCACAAGACAATTGAAAACAAAACTTTTAAAGGCTAAAAATAAAACTGAAATCACTCATAGACAAACTCCAAATTCATCATCATCATCAATAACAACAACAACATCAACAGCATCTACATCTACTACAACAAAAAAGACACTTTCTCGTTCTTCTTCATCCACTATATCATTATCATCTAAAATACCACTACCAAGATCTTCGGCTTCAATGTCTCATCTTCAACAACAACATCAATTTTTACCCACACCACCTTCTTCACAGATTCAAGTGACGAAAAAAAGATCATACGAAACTTTATATCCAGAAGATGTTGATGATGATGATCAATATCACAATAATAATAATAATAATAATTTGAATTCAACTCAACAACAACAACAATCATTGATGGAATTTCATGATGAATTTGAGACTGATGAATACGAATCACCTACAAAGAAATCAAATAATAATAGTAGTAGTAACGTACCATCATCACCATTGTATGCATCTGTCGATATCGACACCTCTCATCTCAACAATCCATCTACCCCACCAAGAAAACATGCAACACTATCCACAAATTCAACAACAGTGGCTTCATCTTCATCCATTTCCCATAACAATATCAATTATGATTTATTATCCACACCTAAACTGAAAGTTATAAACAACATGAATTTGGACACTTTTAAAACACCAACATCAACCACATCTCATCGAATCCTTTTCCCCAATAGAACTCCAATCAACACTTTACCCTTGATGGAATCTTCATCATCAAAGAGAAAGAAGAATGGTGGTGGTGCATCTGGGGATAACAACAACAACAACAACTCGGGCCAAGCTGCAGAATTGTTGATGTTCTTTGCCAATTCACCATCTCCAGCTCCATCACCAGTTTCAAATTCAATGATGAAGAGAACTGCATTACCTACAACTCCAAAAAAATTGTTAACTAATAATAATGATTCTTCATGTTTTTTAAATTCAACCCCACCAACTTCAGCTGGAATACTGGCTGCTAATGCATTAGGTTCAACACCTTTAGGTTCAAGTGATCATTCCAGAGCTATAGATTTCTTTGGTAATACTACTGGGAATCATTCATCACATAGACTTCCTGCTCCTGTCACACCTGGTAAGAAGGGGAACTCCTTCATGTTGAACGATTTTGTCACGTCGGTTTTCACTCCTTCTCCTAGGAGATGATGATGATTATGATGATGATGATGATGATGATGCCAAAAGAAAAAAAAAGAAAAACTTGATCAATATCTCATTTTCTCATTCTTTCTCAATTTCTTGCTTGATGTGTGTTTTTTTTGTTTTTTCTTTTTTGCCTGTCAAAGTACAATATTTGTTTGTTCCCTTTTGTTTTTTTAATCTTTCGTTAATTTTTTTGTGATTTTTTCATTTCTGGTCAGTGTCGGTTTTTAATTTTTAATTTATATCTAATAAAGTGCATTTTTGTCACCTTTGTTTCGGTTTTATCATTATTGTATCGCGTTATATTGTAACTCAATGAATGTATTTTCTTTCTTATCAATCTCATCTCTCCTCTTTTGATGCAATCAAATTAAATGCACACACACGCATCCTTTTTTTTTTTTTTTAGGCGTAGATTCTTCTTACTTAATGATGATACCAAAGCAAATTAATTAGAAGAAGAAGAAAATTAATTATACACAGAAAAGAAAGAAAAACCAATTAAGAGAAAAGAAAGGCACAGAAAAAAAAAATACCAATCAATCAATGTAAATAATAGTAATAACAAACAATATATATATATACATATACATAAAGGCAAAGATTTGTAGGGAAGAAAGAAGTGTTTTTATATATTGTGGGAAGACAGATCTTTGGGCAAAGAGAAGATGACTTCAACAGTAGATAGAACTGATCCTGAACTAGTGGCACACCAACGACAGCATGAACTTCAAAATATAGAGTTTCAAGCCTTATTACCTACAGGTCCAACTTCGGTACAATTAGATGGTGAAGAAGAAGAGATCACACATAACAAATTACCAAGAGCTACATTACTGCAAAAGATCCAAGTTTTGAATTGGCATAATGCTTCGGAAAAGAAAAACCAGTTGAAAACTGTGAAACATTTTAGTGAAATTGGAGAATTTACAGTAACAAAATCAACTTTGAATAGATGGGTACTGAGTGAAAAAAAATTGAGACTGGAGTATGATAGTTTAAACGTGGGTAATGCTAAAGTTTACAAGACAAAACCTAAATTCAAATATCCAGAAGTGAATCGATGTTTGGAAGTTTTTTATGATCAATCTTTAAATGAAAATAAGAAGTATTCTGAAAGGTTTTTAATTTCTAAATGGTCAGAATTTTATAAACTTTATCATCAAGTAGATGATCATGTCATGGCTAATTTAACTACAAAATCAAATGGATGGTTACATTATTTTAAAAAAAGAAGTGAACTTAAAAAAAATGTCACTGAATTATTTTATAGACAAAGAGATGATCAAAAGATTAATAGTTTGACTCAAGAAAAACTGCGATTGAGACGTGATTTACAACATTATTCACATAGACAGATATACCAATTCGATGAAATTTCCATCAAAACTGATTTCCCCTTTTTTGGAATGAACAGTTCCCTCAATGATTTTGATGATTCGGACACTTTAAACGCATTATCGTTCATCAACCCAACAAAGAGAATCACCGTTGGTGTTCTTTGTAATGCACTGGGTTCTAACATCTTCCCACCGTTGATAGTGACTGATACAATGGTGCCTCTGAATCAACTTGCTGTGCCCCATTTGTATTGGAATAAGAATGGATTGATGACCCCTGAGATGTTTCATAATTATTTGAAAAAATTGAACGAGTTGTTAAGTGAACCAATTGTGATATTATGTGATAATTATTATCCACATTTCGTGCCCACGACCAACTTGTCTAACATCACATTATATTATTTCACAGATTCTTTGAATCAATTGAAATATTATCCGATGGATTATGGAATCTTGAGACTTTATAAAGTACTCATCAAAGATTGTATCTTGCAATTTTTTTTGAAAAAACTCATATTGGGACTCACTTCTCCACAAGATTTTGTCTTCACCAAGATTGATTTAATTGGATTTATTATTGATTCATGGTATCAATTGATACGTGATTCTCATTTATTTGTACAATGTTTTAAGAATTCAGGGTTATTACCCGATGATGATGATGAAGATGATGATAATAATAATAATAATAATGATCTGCTGAACCTGTACAATTCGAAAAAATCATTGGATTCAGCATCATTGAATTCGGATTTATCCATGGTGGATGGAACAACACATTATGACGATCTGAAAAGGATGTTCATCGTTAAAGATAATTCTCGAGAATCTCAGTTGATTGGATTGTTAAAAATTTTCAACGATAAGAATTATATAAGGATAAATTACACCATTGATAGTTTTATCTTCCCCAAAGATGAGATTGTTTCCAATTTCCACATGACGGAGAAGGATATTGTCTTGTTGATGAAGAGAGAATTCGAAGATAATTCTAATTTCTTTGACGATGAGAATTTCAGTAATAGTAACAATAATGGTGGTGGTGGTGTTCCAAGTTTGATGATGCCCGAAAGAGAGCTGGATCTTGAAGATACGATGGAAATTCGAGAATTGAATTCTGCCCTCTTACGTAAGGTTAAACCATTTTTTGATAGAAATCAAAATTTGGAATCATCTTTACAATTCAGTAGATTTTTAAATTCATTCACAAGGGAGACTAATGTATCTTTTTTACAATCATTTATGGGTGATAGTAATGTCAGGGAAAAAATTGAAAGAAAGAGGAAAAGGGATGAATCAATCTCCACCAATGACCGATTTCTCGAATTTCAAAACAGTGGTACCATTAATCATCACAATAATAATAATGTTATTAACATCAACAACAATAACAACGATACAAATATCAATGGTAATACGAATGGTAATAACAACGATAACTCCTTCCTGCTGGAATTCACTGATTCTCGAGTAATACATTCTTATAATTTCAATGAATTCAGTAATGATAATTTGCAGAAACCTCAACATCAACAACATCAACAGCATAGACATTTACAGCAGCAACAACATCCACAACAACAACAACAACATCCACAACCAAATTCTCGTTATGTCATTCCATACTCGAATTTCAATCTCCCCGTTAATCACTCACAATTCCCATCACAGACAAATACTACTTCGATCAACGTTAATAATGAAACAAATGGTTCAGTGATGAATCAAGCTCATTCTAATGGTATTAATTCAGTACCGACGGCTAGCGCCAATGATTTGTTGGTGGTGCAACAATTCCAACAACAGTTGCAACAACAACAACAACTGCTGCAACTGCAACTGCTGCTACTGCTGCGTCACAATCGTCAACAAAGACATAATAATTAGTTTTTAATTATAATAAAACTATTCAAATGGAATAAAATTGATTCTTTTTTTTAAAAAAAAGTTTCCCTTTCTCTATTAATTGAAATTCGACATGCTTGAATAGATAAATAAAATGAATACTTGAAGATTCAAAAAATTCTTTTTTTCTTTTTTCAAATAAAATCTATATAACTATAAAATTGATGATGAAATATGCAAAGTTATTTTACTAAAAGAAAATAAAACAACCGAGATAGATAGATAGATAGATAATAGATATCTTCTGTAAATGGTAACTAGTTCATTTTAAAAAATTCTCTCAAATTGGCAATTGACCGACATTTTCAATTGTTGTTGGGTAGAATGATGCAACCGTAAGAGAGAGGATAGCTAGTAGTTGTACCACACGTTTAGAAATAAATCTAATAACTCTTTTGAAATCTTTTATATTAATCTCGCGTGAATACAGAAATAAAAATATAAAAGAGGACGAGTCATTCTTAAATTTTTATCATTCCTCATTTTCTTTTGTATGCTTTGACTTGGAATAAAGAACATAAATAGTTTTTGCTAATAATAGGCGACAATAAGTTCTCACTTCGCTTGAAATTAAATGGAAAAAATTGTCACCAATCACTTTTTTTTTTTTGTTTTGGGGGGTAGATGAGAGATTGGGCTAATTGATTGATAGATATTATTTGCCCACCCGATCCTTCTAAAAGGGGAAGGAATCTTTATTTGCCATATGAGAAAAAAAAAAATAATAATATCAATAGATTTCACACGCAGTCTCCTGACTTAATAGAAGCGTTATTAGAAAGATAATTGTAGAAGGAGAATTGTTGAAAGATGATTTAATCCGGTTGGAAGTGGGGGGATTTTTTTTTTACGAAAATATTTGAACTAATGAGCAATTATTTTTTAGAGATTTTCAGTGAAAAACTAGGTTAAGTCAATAAAATATGTATTATGGATGATGGATGATTGATGGCAATTTGAAAAATCTGTTTTCTAGAACTTCTCCGCCTCAGAATATTATGCAGATAGAAACATAAAATATGCCCTTTTCTGTGTCTTCTCTGTATTCTCTTAATCTATGTGGCATGGGGCTTACTTTATTCTTTTTTTCATTAATTCCATCAAAATGCAACAGGTGGTAGGATACGGCGACGGGAGAAGGTATCCTCAGTATTCTCTTAACCTAATTGCGTATAGAAGCAAGTGTCGTTAAGAAACAGCATTTCAGAAGAGTATAACAAATCAAACGATCGGCATTTGGGCAAAAAACTCAATGTCAGCCTGTATGTGAGGTTTCCTCTATTAAGAACTAAAAAGAACTAACGGGAAATTTATCCATCTTAATACCACAGATACATACATACATACATATCTACTATCATATCTTGAGAATTCATTCATATCATTCAGGTACTCATTTTGAATGTTATTTTAATAATTTATGAGGTGTGAAAAAGAATTGAAAGTTGTATTGTCACAATCAATAGTGGTATAAGGAGGATCAAAATTTTGCATAAGATGGAATTATTTTCCACCACTAATCTTGCCCGAACCATAATATACAGATTGTGGAGTTACATATATATATCTACACATTGCTGAATTGTTTGTTGGTGGTCAGATGGGTCAATCACATAAGATGATGTAATCATAAGTACACCGCATGTGAAACAGCCACAACCGGAAGTCCTTCTACTATTTACGCCCATGTTACATAAAAAAAAGCCCTTAAATTACAAAAAAAAATTAATTACTAAAAAAAGACAACAGAAATAAAGGTAAGGTAGGTAATGTGAAGTGAATATTTAAGAGTTGTAGGCGTAATAATAGGTTATTTTTCCTTTTCATTATTTCTAGGTTTGACCATTTTCGTGAGATCCGAGGTCGAGAGAAAGAGGCAGACTTACATACGAAAATAAAGACAGACGGTATTAGATCAATCAGATTGTTATGATAAATAGTAAAAAGCCAATTAATTATTCTCTACCAACATCACATCTCCTCAACCGGTGCTTGCTTGAATTGCCTCACAGCACACTATATTACTCCCTCGAATCATCTTTAAGGGTAATCGTCACCCTTCACAGCCAGTTGTTCTAGAATTAAGGGGTCGATCAATCAGTCAATCAATTAATTATTTATTTATTTATATTTAATTATTTATCCACCTCTCTATCACACTATCTATATCTTGTACCTAAACCTAACCAACATTCGACTTGAATTTTTTTTTTTTTGTTTTTTTGCTTTTTTCCTCACTGAATTTTTTCCATCTTGTACTAACGAAAAAAAAAAAAAATCGGCTCTTCTTTCCAAGATTTTCTTCCAATACGAAGAAGTGACCGAGTAATTGATTGACTGATTGACTGACTACTTGACTGACTGATTGCATCCTCATTCATTACCTATGTCGTCCACCAATTCCAAAGATAGCATGTCTCCCACCTCAGGAGTATCCATGTCCCAACAACAACAACAGCATCAGCTGCAACAGCTGCTGCAACAAGTCAATGATCCGCAGCAGCTGGCCAATTTGAATCAGTTCCAAATACAGCAGCAGCAATATCAGCAAATGATCCAACAACAGAATTTGGCTAATTCAAATGGTCAATTGATGGCTTCTCCCATGGGATTGTCCAATAACAGCTCCAGTATGGGTTACGATCTGCCAACCAACTCATTTTCATATCAGCAAAGTGTTTTACATTACTTTCAGTTACAACAACAGCAGCAGCAATTACAGCAGCAGCAGCAGCAGCACCAATTACAATTAGACCCATATCTGCAACAACCACTGCTGCAGCCACTCCAACTGCAATTATTTCAAAATCAAGTATCACAACAACAACTGCAACCTCTGTCTCAACAAGTTAATATTGCACTGCAACCGCAACAGCAGCAGTCGCAAGTCGCTGTACCGCAGTTAAAACAACAACAACAACAACAACAACAACAACAACAACTGCCAATCCCATTGCAATATATACCTCAAATTTCATCAACTCAATTTGCACCTTCACTCATGTCGAATATATCACCCCATATTCCCTCTTCGATACCCGTACAAAATGTGGTTGTTGGTAATAGAGGCACCAGAAAACGTCAAAGACGTTCCGACCATGCATTACCTGGAGATGAAGGTGATTCCGAATTGAAGGAGATGGCTCTGAAGGCTTTTGAAATGCCATTCGAAGAATATGCTGCACAGGTGAGACAAGTGGAATTTGCTTGTGGTAACTCTAGTATCTCTTCTCCTTGCCCTCCTACAACAGGGTCGGCTAATGGTTCTGGTGGTAGCAGCAGTAGACCTTTGAAAGAAGAAGAGTCTACTAAGGAAAGAAAGAGGCAAGTATTTGGTATGGTGTGTTTGATGAAATTATGTCAAGAGTGTCCTAATGCTGTCGTTCCAAGAAGCAAAATTTATTCAAGTTACACCAATTTATGTAATAGTACAGGTGTGCATCCATTATCCGCTGCCTCTTTTGGTAAATTGGTTAGGATTTTGTATCCATCCATTACAACAAGAAGACTCGGTATGAGAGGACAGAGTAAATATCATTATTGTGGGATTCGATTATTGGTTGACGAACTTTCTCCAACAAATTCCCCATCCGGACAAACTCCAATGGGTTCTCCATTCACTACACCAAGAACTGTTAATAGTTTAGAAGGTACTAATTCACCTTTATCGATCGTTTCTAGAACTTCATCTATCGCTAACATGAATCAGACTTTTATTGGTACATCTCATTCCACTTCTCCGGCAACACTCGATACCACTGATTTCAAACATTTGATAATACCGAATTTAAAATTCAATGCAAATCTATATCATGATTTACTACAACAACAACAACTATCACCAACTGAGTTGAATAATGGTTCTACCTCTTCTACAGCTGTAGCAGGGACAGATTTTCTTTCGCTCAATTTACCTTCGTTACAGCTTTATACATCAGCCACTGTTGATAGAGATGTGGTTATTACATTAGATTCCTTGTACAAATCACACTGTCGTTCCATCTTCGAATGCTTACGATATATGCATCTAACTGACTTGTTTAATCATGTTTCATCATTTGCCTTTTCGTTGACTTTACCAGTTTATAAATTGTACATCTCGGAAGAAATCCAGCCTTGGATTTTGGAATGTGATATCAAGACTTATCAAGCCGTCATCAAAATGTTATCCACATTGGCTTTACAAAAGATTCCTCCAAAAACGTTGTCCTGTTTACAAGAAATTTCCCGTGATTTTACAGAAAAATATCAAAATGCGTTAAAAAAATTACCCATTGAATTTATTAAATTGAAATTGAAACCAGTGGAAAATTTCTCAAGATTGATCTCAAGATTAGTGAACGTTTCAAACTCATCAATTTCAGCTACAAAGATTTTACTAAATTCAGACGAGAGAATCAAAGTTTTGACCGACTGGCAAAAATGTAATTTCAAAGATATCATTGAAAAGGGACCTCCATGTTCGGAGAATGTTTACATTGAGAGGGTCATGACCATATGTACAAAAGAAGTTCCAACTTTGTTGGAATATGATCCAAATGTTGAATTGATGACTGAGGAGTTGTCCCCAAGTTTGAAAATGGAGAAACTGCACAACTTGATTCTGCAAAAATGGACCAACTACTTGGTTGAGCTTCCAGCTAATTTCTCTACATTGTCGCCAAGAATTTTTTTACTCTGTCTCAGTTCATTACTCACCACCACTTTAAGAGAGATGACTTTACTTGCCAGTGAAAGTTTTGGTGCATGGTGGATCTTGCGGTGTTGGGTCGATGACTGGATGGGTTGGTGTGCAGAAATGACAGGATTCTTGGAACTTAACTCCTCTTCTAGCCTGCTGCAGGACAGAGGTAGGAATCTTCAAAGTGCTAAGACATTATCAAATTCGAGGCATTCTTCAATTCAACAACAACAGCAGCAGCAACAAAATAATAATAGTAATACTATCAATAATAATGAAGAAGTGATTAATGATTCGAATAACGAAAATACCAACGATACAAATTCGAACAATATGAATACCAATGCGGTATCTCCATACATAAAGGATGAACTTTTAGACATCCAAAATCAAGAACTGGGTAAAATTGATTTGTTCAATATATAGGAGAAGGGTTTTAGGTGATGTTGGGTGGAGGAACACAAATTTTTTACATTTTCTGGTTTTTTTTTTTTTTTTTTTTTTTTTTTTCAAAAAAGAAACCCTCTCCCTTTTTTTCTCTATACATATTTTTTATTTTTTTTTATTTAAAAAAGAAAAATTATTTATTCACAATAATAAATAATAATCAATGGTAATTTTTATATAAATCGGCTGAATTTGGCAATTTAAAAGTTTTGAAAAGTAACTGGCACTATCATAATGGCTTGAGACTTGCATTTTTATAGTAACCCTTTCCATATTTATGTGTGTATGTTGTTTTAACTTAATTTCTGCTGAAATCAGTTTTAGGGGTGTGGGCGGTCTAGACCGCCTAACTCGGAATTAATTTTGTTTTTTTTTATTTTTAAATTGTATGCGGCTGAAATTCAAGCTCCGTAAAAAAATTTGATAGAAAGGCAAAACAAAACAAAATGAAAAAAAAAGAAAGAAAAAAGATTTTGGGTGTATTTTTTTTTTTTTTTTTTTTGATTTTTGTTTGTGGTTTTCAAGGAGAGAAATGATGTTGAAGGGCGTTTATTTTAGTTATTCTCTTGTCTACATTAAAATATGAAATCTTTGGCGGACATTATTGTTATTATAACATAGGAATTTTAGTTAGTGTTGTGAACTACTTAACAGAAGTAGCCTACCCACAATGATTCAGGGGCAAAACTTGGAGGAATTGGAGAAATTATTCTCCATACCAGCGGATAAATTGAAGTTAAAAGAATCTGAAGCCTCTCATTATGGTATCATTTCCAATAAGACTTTTGTACAAAATGATATCATCTTGCAGTTGACCCCAAAAATTCATGTCTTGAACAGTTATAGAAATGATAGTCATTCGCAATATAGGGGAAATTCGTGTGCATATTGTCTCCGTATGGGAAAGTTACCGCTGAACCCTAGTAATCCTTTCAAAGTGATTAATGAAACTAATGTACCAGTACCAGTGAGTGGATTTTTTGAAAAAATGCAAATGTTGAGATGTTCTCGTTGTCAAGTTCAATTGTACTGTAGTACGTTCTGTCAGATGAAAGATTGGGAAATGCATATGGGAGAGTGTAATGCTTTTAAGCAATTCCAAAAAGAGTTTAAAAATCAAGTACCAGACACTTTTGAAAGGGTTGTGATAAAGTGTTTGGTGATGTATACGAAATATGATCGTTTCAGATGGCAGATCAAGACCATGTGTGCACATAAAGAACTCATCGACACTAGGGAAGAGTATAGGACCAAAATTGTTCAAGTTGTTGAGAGGGTTAGCGTTATTGGAAGTTGGGATAAGACTCTAATTACTAGGATTTGTCAGGTATTGTTCATCAATTCAACAATGTTGTTTGATTGTTTTAACGAGGTTATTGGACAGATGTTTGATCCAACATTTGCACTTTTCAACCATTCATGTATACCAAACTCCACCATGTTATTCATCAATAATACCTTCAAATTATTAGCTAATAGAAGCATTAGTGAAGGTGAGGAAATCTTTGTCAATTATACAATGTTGGAGTTGCCCACTTTTTTAAGAAGATGGGATTTACAAAATCGTTTTTTCTTCTACTGCACATGTGAACGGTGCATGGCTTTGAAAATTGATGAGAATCAAGTTGCAAGATGTGAAGAATGTGATCAAATCATCTGGGATTTCACCATAGAGGATTATTTGAATAAACATTCTCCTATTATATGTTGTCCCGTTCGAGGTGATTGTTGTTCCAGAAGTTTTAAAGTTGTTTTTGCCAAATATATGAGTATGTACAATGATTACCTATCATTAACTAAATCTAAAAATTGTCAAACAACAGAAGGATCATTGAAACAGATGGTGGAATCTATTTATAATCCTCTTATCATTAATAGAAGATTGTTTGCCAAATACGAACGTTATATGTCCATTTCAGCCAAATTATTCCCTCCTACGAGTTTCCCACTTTCACAGTTTTATATAGCCATGGAGGAATATTATGATAGGAGTGGTGTTGAGAGTATGAATTTGAAACCATTTTTCAAGTTAATGATTCATCTCTTGACCGATTTTGGTAAAGTTGATAATGATTCATGTCTATTTCCTACAAAACTTTATAATTTGATTGTTGATATCATTGAGTTACAAAATCTTGAGTGGGTACAACAGTCTTCTTATAACAGGGCAATTTTTGCTCTGGTAACATTATCTTTATCATTGATTTGCTTTGACAAATTATCCAAGTTTCACAATGAGGAGAGCAAGATTTATCAGAGATCTGCTGTCATAGTATTTAACCTTCATTACATCATTGACTCTGCTGATGGGCATAATGATAAAGAGTTTTACGATTTTTTGATGAACTGGTATCAAGATGAATTATCAATTGATAAATTAAACATTGCTATTGATGATTTTTACAAGATGTTGAAATTGAAGGATCAGAGGTTTGAAAAATTTAACAGTTCAATACTTCATGCCCCAGATGATATCAATATCAAAAAAGCATTGCAATTAAGTAATGACTATACAATATCATGTATCAGATTCAATTGAAAAGTTTTTTTTTTTTTTTTAAACATCATTTAATGCAACGCATACGGCACCTTTATGATGTCCATTATACTGTCTGACCGTCTCACTTGTAGATAAATCCCATAATCTAACATAATGATCCGAACATGCTGTGACCAAATATGCGCTATCGGCACTGAAAGCACAATCCCATACCCATCGTTGATGTCCTCTTAAATTTGTCTCTATGCTGAAATTGTTATCAACGTCCCATAACCGAGCCGTATGGTCCAGTGAACAAGTGGCAAGATGTTTCACATCAGAACTCAACAACACTCTGGTTATGTACTTCGAATGTGCTTTGAACTTTGTCACCGGTTGCAATGATGTAACATCCTTTTGGTTGGACATCTTCCACACATAACAATTTCCCTTATGATTTCCAGCAACCAACATACTACCATCGGAGGCAACACTCACACTTTTGACAGGTACGTCATCTTCTGGGATCAATTGATGTGTGCATTGGTTCTCTCCAAGATCCCATATCCGTACATTACCGTCCTGATCACATGAAATCAATTCTCCCTGGTTTGGATGTATCACCACTTCATTGACAGGGCTATTATGTTTATAATTCCGTTGCACCACTGGAGATCTTGTATCCCACACCTTGACAGTACCATCTTCGGATGAAGTCACCATCCATTTGTTGTCCACTTGGAACTGGACCGATGTGACATTAGTCGTGTGACCTTCAAATGAGATTAATGGATTAGGATTTGTCGTCTTGATATCATATAATCTCACATGTAAATGACCAGCGGCAGCAAGATATCTCTTATCGGATGTTATTTCGAGTCGGTTCACTTGTGAATCTGTATGTTGAATTGTTCTTGAGCAAACACCTGTTAAGGCTTCCCAGAATCTGATAGAGTGATCATAACCTGCAGACGCTAGTATTACAGACATTGTCAGTTTATTAGATGATTATAAATCTTGGTAATTAAAGATGATAGATTTCCTTCTGCCATGATTTTTTTCTTTTGATTTTTATTTTTTTTTATTTTATTTTATTATGTGTTGAAACAGACGTGCGAATATTATCAATCAATAAATGTAAAAACGTACATACATACATACATACATACATACATACATCATCATAGTCATCATCATTATTATTATTATTATTCTTATTTATATATAAAATGAATATATTATTCTAACTATAAATATAAAAGCTAAAAGTTGTCTTGAATAGCAGCCTTTTGGTTTGGCGATAATGTAAGTGGGTAATCAACCTTATATGAAACGAGTAAATTACCTCTACCAGTAACTTGACCATTTTTACGTATTGGCATACCAAGTTCAGGGTACTCAGTTATTTGTCCTGGTTGAACTGGTTGTGTCTTACTCAATGAGATTTTTCTTCCATCTATTGTTGTAATTTCTTTTTGGAAACCTAATAAACTTTCTTTGAATGATAATGGTACTGTCATCTTCAAATTCAGATCATCTCTTTGGAAATATGGATGTGGTTTTTCTTCAACGACAAACTTTATCGTTTGACGTTGTCCATCTGATTGATAATCACCTTCATTAGGGAATGTCACAGCGGTACCAGCCTTCCAACCTGGTTTTACATCTATTTGCAAGATTTTGGAATCTAAAGTACCATTCAGTCTTCTACTGTTAACCTTCATTTTTTTCTGTTTACCCGAATAAAGTTCCTCCAATGAACATGGAAGTCTCATCGTTACAACTTCAGGCTCTCTTCTAGGTCTCTGTTGTTGCTGTTGCTGGAACCCGCCTGGCATACCACCGAATTGAGAACCTCCAAATTGAGAACCACCTCCTCCTCCTCCGAATTGGGAGAAGATATCATCAGCACCTCCACCTGATCCACCTCCAAATCCACCAAATTGTGAAAAGATGTTAAAGGCATCTGCACTTGAGAATTGATGACCTCCACGACCACCTCCTCCTGGCATACCGCTGAAACTAAAGTGGGTACCACCTGGACCTCCAGCACCTCCAGCCTGTTCATATGGGTTGGCAGCAGGAGCATTACCTCTTGCTGCCTCTAGTCCATATTGATCATAAACTTCTCTCTTGTCAGGTGTCGATAATATGTCAAACAGCTCAGAAATTTCTTTAAATTTTTCTTCATCACCAGTTGGTTTATCTGGATGATATTTCAACGCAGATTTTCTATAAGCCTTCTTGATCTCTTGATCGCTAGCAGAACTACTGACCCCCAACAAGTCGTATAATTTTGTATCTTTAACCATGGTACTAATGGTAATATATGTAGTAGTATGATAATTATATCTAATTCAAACGTGTAACTTATTTATAAATATGTTTTATGATACACAAAATGATATAGTCTTTCAATGCAATTGGAACAATATACTATATCAATTGGGCAATTGCTCTATTAATTATATTTATATGTATTTGTGAAATTCAATTGACTGTCCTATCTTTTATAAATCAAATATTAGTTAAGTTCATTCATCCATGTGTCCACCGGGAAGGGAAAATCAACTTTTTTATATATATACCAGTAACAATATTCAACTGATGATTTTTTTTTTGCTTTTCGCACTCACCTTTGAATTGCTTCAAAATCTTTAGTAGAAGCTTCTGGAACAAAAAACCCATAGTTAGTGATGGGATGACAGCCCCTGGCTACTACAATAGGAAATAACGTTTTAATAACATAAATTAACACACAAACATAACTAATTCAAATTTTAACAAAAGTATATCTACTACAACTATTCATCCTTCTTGGACTTCTTGGACTTCTTAGACTTCTTCTTCTTCTCCCCATCCTTGTCCTCTTCTTCATCACCGGCTTCTTCCAGCTTTCTCTTCTTTTCTTTCTTTTCCTTCTTTTCCTTCTTGTCCTTCTTTTCCTTCTTTGGAGTCTCAACACCTTCCTCAGTCTTCTTATCAGACAAGGATGATTTGGCCTTCAATACCTCTGGTGCTTGTAATTTAGATGCTGGAACAGCTGGAGCTACTTCATCTTCATGGCTCTTGTATTCATTCTTCCAACTTTCTGGGGTGTTCTCGTTAACTCTACCGAATTTATCCAACTTACCATCAGCTTTCATTTGTTTCTTCTTTTGAGCGACAGGTCCCAATCCCCATCTTCTTGGGTATGTATCTCTTTCCATAATACATCTCTTGACCTTGGCAACAGTACCATGATCACATGTTGATAAATCAACAGTGGTCATTTGTGCAATAGCAGTAGCAATGGCTTCACCTTTAGTGGTGATCAATACAACTTCATCGTATAATTCAATACCAGCTTCATAACGTAACAACCCTGGAATCATCAATTTAGCACCGTAACAAACAGAGTTAACAGCAGAATCTTTAACAACTATTCTCTTGTAACCAACCAATAAAGTTTCTAAAGGTTGAATAATTCTTCTCAAATAACTTTCATCTCTTGAATTATCATAAACCCATTGGGCATCCAATACATCATGTAAAGTGACCAAGTTTTGATTTTCACCCAAGGCACCAGATCTAACCCTTCTCAATTCTTGCATATGACCACCAACACCCAATAACATACCAAGATGGACACATAAAGTTCTCATATAAGTACCAGCTTCACAGGAAGCCCAAAAGACACCTAAACCTCTCTTGTTGTCAAATTCGATCAAGTTGGAATCATAAATTGTTCTTACTCTCAATTGTCTCTTAACAGCAGAAATTAATGGAGGTCTTTGAAACAAGGCACCGGTCAAGTTTTCCAAAGATCTTCCCATATCCTTTTCATCTTTCAAGACATCATGTAATCTAACAATACAAACATACTCTTTACCAGCAGATTGTTGTGATTTAACTAATCTTGTAGCTCTATCAACACATACAATTAAACAACCAGTAACTTTTGGATCCAAAGTACCAGAATGACCGGTTTTCTCAACTCTTAAAATTCTCTTGATCCAAGCGACAACCTCATGGGAAGATGGGTTGGAAGGTTTATCCAAGTTGATAACACCTGAAGAGACATATGTTTTCAAATCTCTTTTCAAAGGTGAACTACCAGCTGGGATAGGAGTGTAATGACCTGATCTGACTAATAATTTGTCAAAGTTCTTCAACAACAATGGCCATTCAGATGTATCATTAGTCGGAGCGATATTCTCCGGCTTGATCATATACTCATCAGTGCTCATTGTAATTATGATTGAAGAGATGAGTGATTGGTGATATGTATGTATGTACTGTACTATCTTACTTATTTCGCACAGTTGATAAAAAAAAAAAAAAAATTTTTTCTTTCTTTCTTTCTTTCTTTGTGAAAATTGAAAAATTTCTCTTTGGGGATTCTGTACACGATGTTTTTTGCTTTGTTTGTTGTTGTTGCAGTTTGTAAACTTTAACACAGAAGAGATTAAAGGGGGTAGGAAAGAAGAAAGAAGTCTCAATACTTTACATCTTTCTCAACTCCCCCACTCTACTTACCAGTTCTGCCAAAGCTATATCAGATTATTGTGAGACAGTTTCAGTAGACTTAAGGATCTTGCCTTGAACCTTTTATCAACCCACAGACCGAACAAAATAAATTTGGAAAACCCCTTCAAGAGTTTTGAAAAAAAAAAAAAATTCAATAGCTGTCTACATTTGACAACCTCCAATAGTGGAATATTCTCTGATAAAAATGGAAACCTTATTATAGCGCAGGGACCATTTATCATCACAAAATATATAGAAAACCAAACAGCCTAAAATATTTTTCCCAGTTCAATGTCTAGCTATCTAAATCAAGCTCCAAAGAAAGAGGGAAAATGATTGGTTATGAGCTTTTGTCTTTCGAAAATGAGTAACATGTTTGCATGTGAACATTTATATTTATTTTTAATTTCATGTAGTTTTTATATAACTCTGAAATCTCTGGTTTTCTTAAACTCTTTGAACTTGTAAAAAAACTAATGAGGATATGCTGTACATGGTAAGTTCAGACTGGCAGGTTAAGATGATTATCGATGGATTTGTTTATTGATACATGCTCAACGAGAAACTCTAAAAATAAATGTATATATATTGTTCTCAGTTCCCTCCAAATCAGATATTGATCTTGGTCCACTAGATGGAAGCTTTTAAAGTCAACATTAAGATATAAGATCTCAAGTTCATCAAACGATATATATATATATATATTGATTTCCCCTTAAGTCTCAAACAAGTTATTCTGTAGTTAATTAATTTTATGATAATATCCTTCTTACACGCTGAAAACAGGTGCTCATATAAGCTCATCAAAAGAAACGGGGGAATATGTATATATTAATTTGATCATATTCAAAGTCGGGTGATGCATAGATATTTGTATTTTAATGAAAAAATATATATTGTTTTTTTTTTTATTTTTATTTTTTGGGGGTTAGAAAGAAGTTCGGTAAATGTATAATCTCTTTTCAATTCCTACGAGAATCAATTCCTACGAGAAACTATTGTAATGAGATAAATTCGAATAAAAAGAAGAATGAAATCTGAATAACATTGTAAAAAAGATAATATTATAGGAGAAACAAACGAGAAAAAAAAGCAAGTCTTACCAGCAATAAAAATGAAAAAGTAGAGAACTATGAGAAAATTGGAATTTATATTGAGTATAAGAGTGGACTCTGAACTCAACATTAAACCCGAAGGAAGATATCGCTGACAGCGTGAATCATATAAAACTAATGTGTTACTATCACATAAAATTAAAATTTCAAAGAAGTTATATGCACATCTATTTTATAAGACCTCTCAATCAATCCTTGAACTTTGTACACAGCAAAATGATAAATTTTTTTTTTTTTTTATAACAATAATGCAATATGTAGCAACTGGGTTTTGAAGCCAGTGAGGTTAATTTTAACAAGCTAATTGGTTTTCAAGCTCCATACTCTTCAAACAAAGAATTGATCTCAATTTTAAGAGCGGTAAAGCAAAAGTTAGAGCAAAAGTTAGATCAATAGATAAATTGATAAATAGAGGTCATAATTTCTATAGAAATCCTTCATTGGTAATGTTCTTATAATGTTAAGACACTAAGAATAGATTTTGAATATCACCGAGTTTCAAAAAATTCATTAAAGAAGGATGATCCTTAAGAAAGTTTTAATGAATAAACACCCAGTCAAAGGGACTGTACTACAAGAAGCAATATCAAAAAGCTATGTCATTAAAAAGCGAGAAAAAAAACATGAAGACAAAACACACAGAATGTGATAAAATTATGAACGCAAGTAAAGAAAGAACAAGCCAGATACTCCCTAAGCTTCATTCGTGATTTCTTCCACTTGAAGACCCAATTTTTTCACAATTTTTTTAGTCAATGCCCGCACCATAAACTGATCTCTCGCCAATTTTCTCAGAAATTTCATCAACTGCGATAATTGTAATTTTTCCAACTCGTACAACTTGGTCAATGAAGAAATCGTGTCGGTGATAGCCTTATCCTTCGTTATTAATTGGTACAACTGCTGATGTTGCAAAGTTGGTGCTGTTATCATCTCGTCCAAGTTGTACTCTGGTTGGCTTTCAAGTTGCTGATTAAGTGTCATGACTTGATCAATTTTGGTGGTGAGTATAGAATCATTGGACTTGATAGTCTCTTCGAGACGAGCTTGATCTTGTTCCGTTTTCAATAATTCATTTTGTAAAGAAAATAAATCATCAGTAATTAATTGTAACAGTGAAGCAATTTCCAAATTGATTACATCAGAGATCTCTGATTGTGTAATATTTCGTAATTTTTGATTCAAATTGTTCAATAATTCTAATCTTGTTGGATTTGGTGGTAGTTTAGGCACAATACTCTGGGAGGAAAATCTATCTTGATCCATTAATGATAATTGTTCCAATTCCTTGTACACCGGAGGTGATGGTGACTTTAGTTTATGAGAAACCACCATTGCAGGCAGTGGAGATGATACCAGAGGTATAGGAGTTGTACTTCTTGAGTGGTAATGGTATCCGCTTGGCTTGGGCGGTAGTCGTGGTGGAGAACCCTGTTGTTGTTGTTGTTGTTGTTGTTGTTGTTGTTGATACAGAGGTATCTGAGGTAATTGTGGTGTTGGCAATGATGTTACAATAGGAGACTGTGTATGGTTTGGCTTGAATATGCAAGGGACATCTCTTCCCAAGATATCAATTAGCAATTGCATCAACTTCAAGATATTGCAATTCTTACCATTGGGGTCATTTTCCAGAGTATTGGACCCCCACTCATATAGAAAAGGATGGAAAACCAAACCGTCTTGTTGCACATTGTTTGTCGGTTTGATCACATAACGATCATCGCTCAACACATAGATTAGAGGAGCTCGTGATGGATATTCAAAGGGGAACCATATATCCACCGGAAGTGTGAGCAGTATGGGTTCAATGGTGATGGTGCCATATATATTCAAAAGTAATTGTGATCTACCTTGATCATCGGTATAGATTCTGGTGCGTGGTTTTAAAGATGGGTAGTTGATCAAGATCAAACAGACATCCTGGTAGGTTCTTTTCGGATCACGGTATTCGTTGAGAAGTACTTTGTATAGCCATTGTAGAAGTTCCAAAGGTAGTTCAATTGCCATAGCTTGAGTCTTTCTTATACGCCTCCCAGTATGTCTTGTGTTTCCGTCCCAGACTGTACAATTCGAATTTTATCTAATAATCTAAAATGAAATGGCAAAACCAAAAAAAAAAAAAAAGACAACGATTTTTAATTAAATGTTGCAACAGTCAGCGTAATAAGAATAAGAATAATTATACAATAATATTGATTACATACCAACATACCAACAAACCAACAAACAACAACAACATTGAACATGGGTGGGTAAGTCAAATTCATTGAGTGATTAAGTTGCTCTATTACTATTAGATATAAGAGCCCATATCACTAACGTATAAATCGCAATCTTTTCTCTTTACTGATGGAGATGTTGGATTGGTGAACTATTGCAATTTGTAGGTAGTCCATACAGATGAAGGTGAACCCATGGAGGGAACGGTATGATGATGTCAAGACCACAATCAATAATACAAACTTTCAATAGTTGCAGTATTATCCAATCCATTTCTTGACATTTTGTAAAGACAGATAAGAGAAATTGCGGTGATATGATATTCAGATGGACTGTAGTAGCAGCATTGATAGTTGTTATCATCATATCCGTCGTTTTTTGGACATTTGCACCAAAGGAAAATCAAACGTGAGTAATTTATTTACCTTTATAAGAACATCTTACTTGTCAATTCTTTTGTGATTGAAAGTTTTGTTTAGATGTAGCATATCTGCAATATCTTATATATCTTATATGGGATATACTGACATAACATATTATACGACAGTGTTTGGAGATCATCAGTTCTATTGACGTTGGCTATGTGTTACTTGATGTGGGCAATAACTTATTTGTCACAATTGCATCCATTGATTCAACCAAAACGTTCAGACATGAGACCTGAAGTTTCTAGTGAAAGGTTCATGATGTGAAGGAATTGATTGACCTTTAAAAAATATGAGGTAATTACACAAGGTATGATACACAAGGTATGATACACAAGGTATGATTAAGAAGTGAGAGGAGAAAGGAAAGTAAAGTAAAAAGAAAGGGTAGCATAGACATATCTAGGTTGATGATTATTATTATTATCAGATTTTTGTCCTTTTGATAATGATGAAATCGTTTTTTTGGTTTTCTGGGGAGTGGATGAGGACTTCAACTTAAATTCAGAAAAGATTCCAGAGGAGGAGAAAGAGAAATCAACAAGCACATATGGTTGATGTGATTTGATGGAAAATTAATATCAATTGGTTTTTATGTTCGAGATGAAAAAGATGTATGATTTATATATATATAATCTCTGTATATGATTATAGATGCAAGGGTTTGTTTGGCTTTTTTACAACTAATAGTAATAAAAATCACTGGATTTAACATAATTCTGAGTAATAATTTTTATCTGTTGAAAAGGTAGATGAATAGGTGCAAGAGAAATATTTTTTTTATATATATAGTGACAATCAATCCAGTGAGATTGAAAATGGGGGAAAATTTCCATCTCCAGAATTGACCAGAATTAACAATATTCACACGATCCAATGATCGATGATACAGGACAAAGTATCAAATCGTCCTGCACGTTGATCATTGGCTTGATTTTCTCCATAAACAGAACCCATAGATCTATGCATCCTCACCTTCGTGGGTGAGAATAGAGAAACTGGGGCAGAAATAGGAGATGTTATAAAATAAGACAGCAAAAAAAAAAAATTGTTATCAGTATGTATGATCATCTATTGAAACTAGACAATGACTATTGTCAAAAGTTCCTATTCAACCATACATCAAGACACTTTTCCAATCTATGCCGTTGTACTTCTTTCATATGTTCGATGAATAAAAGAGAAAAGGAAAATGAAAAAAAAAAAATTCTTTTTTTCTTTTCTTGATTTTGATTGGAGTTACCCTACCTTCATTAATAGATGGTGTTTTTATCAGCAAGGTTTCACACTTAAAAAGTAAATAAATGATAAATTTGATCTGATAATATAGTAGTCACATTCGAACACTTATACATATCCTCGTGTGAAGCAAATCAGGGGGTTATTGATTACTACACTAAACTTCACAATACAACTGGGGAAAGAAATTATCACATTTTATAAAAAGTACAATGGTAAAGAGGAGAAGACAATGAATTCAGTAATATCAATAACCTATCAATTGATCATCATCCCTTTCCAATTGATCTCAGTACTTTTAATACATCCAATACAGATTTTTTTCCAAGTACTTAGCCATGGGTTTCTCATGATCCCCTTCAACGTGATACGGAGTTTAGTCAGTGTTTTTTTATTACCCTTTACCATGATGAAACCGGCATTGGTTTTAGACTCCTCGAATTGGAAGTTGATAGAGGATTTACAAATATTATATCAATTTATAGTGTGTTCAGTGATGTTTGGTATGATTAGTGGGGTTGGTATAGGACTGTGTTTCTGTTTGATCAATTATTTGTTCACTTTTCAAAAGACTAGTGTTAATCTATTTGAATTTGGTCATCTTTTGAAATGGAGACGTGTTGGTGTGGCTAAACAGGGACAAGAAGAATCAGATACAAGTGAAAAAGTCAATAAAGATGAACTGGTGAAGGTCAAGATTGAAAAAATTGATGAGAATAATGTCAAGATGAAGTATGAATTTGATGAAACTCAGCATATATATGATGATGATGATAGTGGATTGCAAGGAAATCATATGCCTAAATTTGGAACCCCCATCAACAACCACAACAACAATGATAACAATACATCTTCATCTTCTCTTACAACAGTGACACAGAGTTTTCAATCTGAAGATGATTTGTCACATATAGGAAATGGGAATACAGTTGAAGATATAACCAATGCAACAAGTTTGAATAGTTATACTGATGAATTACCCTCATCATCACAATTGAGACGTAGATCAGGGAAGGATGGTAATGAAGATAGAAATAAAAATTATGATACGGAGACGGAGACTGATGATGGTGATAATGATGAGAATGACAATTTTTTGGACAGTAATAGCAGTCATTCAATCACAACGATTATGGATGAATAAATGAAATTGGAGCTTTGTTTTTTTTTTTTTTTTTGGTAAAATTATGGATGAATTGTAGTAGTGTAGCTAGTCTATATACATGCATTTTATAATCCATGAATTGACTTGTTATAAATATATAGTTTAGGTAATAATGTTGATGATGATACAAAAACAATGAAGTTTAAAAATTTGTAGCCCCAAATTGTAATTGATGTATAAAACGACATGGTTGATATAAAAAAGAGAGTTGAATCCCCTTTTACCCTATTTCGTGTCAATTTGCACTCACATAGATATATAATAGTCATCAATCAATCAATCAATCAATTAAATATATTTTTTATTATCAAATGGACCAATTGGATAGTATAAAGTATAAGATACCAAGTATAAGATTCCCACCATCAACAGTTCCAAAAACCAATGGGGCTATTAATCACTATGATTGCACAGTCCCACCTATCAAAAGCCTTTATTATGATAACAACAACATCAATAAGAATAACGAGATTGAGAAAAATTACCTGTTGAAAAAAGATTATCGAATGATCAATAATAATAAGTTTAAATATAATAATGATGAGGGTAATAATAATGATATTGAAAAATACATCAGAGAATATTTGAAATTTTTAAATATTGGATTACCTCGGGATAACACAAGAGTTGATGATGAAAAAGATGAAAGATTTTTCCAGAAGCATGATCAACAACGAGGAGCAGAATTTCATAATAACTATGTTGTCAAGGTGACACCATTAAATAATCGATATACTATCGTAGTTGATTTTCAAATCAACAACAGTGAAACCAATAATAGATATCATGTACAATTGACAATCAAATTGATCTCATCATTGTTTAATAAATTAGAATTGATCAATATTCTTGAAGATATATTGATATATAATTTTTACAAATTTGATTCAAATTGGGGGTTGATTAAAATTTTAAGTCTTGGTTATGTTGTCTATTATTGAATAATTGTTGTTCAGTTGACTAGTCAATTATTTTTTTTTTTTTTTAGCTATCCTTCCTCCTTCCCCCTTTTTTTCTTGCTCTTTTGTTATCACAGATGTATACCGTAATATTCAATTCAACAAATTAGTTAATTAATTAGTAAGGGTACCTAGTCACTCAACGCAAGGCACTTATGATCTAGAATTAAGTTTCTGGAGATCACTTTAAAGGCAATTGATTGATTGATCTGTCAATCAGGAACACAAACAAACGGAAACAAGTGAAAGCGGAAACGGAGATGAAAAATAAAATACGGAGTTTGTATATATATGTATGTATGTATGAGAAAATTCAGTACAAGACTGTTTTTTTTGGATCCACCAATCTGCAACATTTTTAAAAGACAAAACAATTCATGTAGTAAGCACATAATAGATAAATAAATAAAATAAAGATTTACATCTTCTATGTCTAATTCTATAGGAATCATACTACATATACAAGTTGGAGTGTGTAGAGAACAAGAGTTATGGTTAAAATGCCATTCAAATCATACATAAAAGTCAAATAGAGATCCATTTTTTTTTTTAATGTATGATGATGCATATGTTTTATCTATCTATTTGCAATGCAAGTCTTTTCATATATCGTCGACCAATCGGTGGACTAAAAAAGTTAAAAGAAAAGGTGGAGATAGAGAAGATTATTCTTCCGTTTCCAGTGGTGACTTGTCTCCAAAAGGAACGGAAAGGGGCAGGCAGATTTTGATTATAAGGTCTTTTTTATACTATTTTTGAATTGTTTCTTAATTCCGAATTTAATTAAAGAGAAACATATAGTTAAATACATTACATTATTCAAACGAAAGAAGAAGAATCGATGGAAAACGCGTCCGTTTGGGTGTGTCTTTTTCATTTTTTATTAGATTTCTTCGCCCTTTTGATAAAAAATATATATTTATATTGCCTGCCCCCTTGGCTAATTAAAACTCAATTTAGGAAAAATCCGTCTAGGGCACAAGGCAGAAAACATTTATTTGCTTTTCACAAATTTTTATTTTTTTTTCAGGCTAATTTATCTGTACATCTGCCCTCCACGGGCAGATGAGAGAAATGGGGGCTTGCGTAACGGAGTAAACCCTGTGAAGGTTCTTGATGTGATTGGCTACAGATTTCAAATACATAAAAGGATACACACAACATAGAGAGACAGGAGTTTGAAATAGAAAAAAAAAGTAGTGAAGATTAAGTAAAATATATATAAAAATATATAAATAGAGTAGTGAAGATGAGGATTACCTAATCCCTCAGCTCAGCTTAACTCAGCTTAACTTGCATGTTTTTTTTTTTTTTTAAACTCTTATTTGATATGTGAGATGGGATGCACCAATCAAATCAATCAATCAAGTCAATCATTTAGTTAGTTAGTTAGTTAAATGGGTAATGTTGATAATTAATCAATTGGCATTGAAAGAATTTTTCAAACTCAGTTATGAGGTCATTAATAAATTCAATTGATTTGTCAGCTAATGAATGGCCAATAAATTTAGTTTTTATCGGTTCCCCCCGCTCACTTGTAAATCTTAGATTAACTTTTCTTTGTTATCAGAGAAAGATATGTTTCAGTTTATTCTAAAATTTGCGCGCGTTAAATGGTCTTTTTTTTTGTTTGTCGGTTTTTTTTTTTTACTATCTAATTTTTTTTTTTCCGGTTGAAATGTTGAAGTTGGATGATTAATCACGGTTGGAAAACATGATTAAGATGATAGATAGAAAGGTAAAAGAGACTTCTAATCATTGAAAAATTTCAAAGATTAGAGTGGAGTAATGAATTTTTTTTAAATTTATCGGAGAAATAATCAAAGAAAAATAAGGGATGGAAAGATAACATAATTGTGTAATAGAATAAGTGTGCTAAAGCAAATCGTTAACAGAAACTGATTTCCAAAACAATTTGCATGTAGTAGCTTTTTATAAAAAAAACTAATTGATATTTTATTTGGGTCTATATCGTCTCTTCGTCTACTTTTAAATTGTTGTTACACAACTACGTAAAACCGCCTATATATGTTTAAATTGACTGTTGTCATAGGGGATGATGTTACTATGTAAGTATGGTATGCATGTAATTAATTAGACAACTATGAACAACCAAACACACCAAGTATTAAGTAAGTGAAATAAGCACAAAGAAAATTGAATTGAAGTAAAAAAAAATATAAAAAAAAGGCTCAAGGCAATAGATGACCATTAATCACCAACCAACAGCAAGTAAAGTCTTATCTATCTATATCTGCTTCCTCTTGTAGAACTATTGGCGGTCGGGTTGCCTCATCATCAATCATCAATAAAAAAAAAAAAAAACTCTTGTCCCCCAATCCTTGTCCTTTGCTTGGGGCTGCATGACCTACTTACTATAAACCGAGGCACAAAGAAAATAGTAGCACTAAGTAAGTTGTTCTTACGATGAAGATTAGAGTATCCTCTGCCCACGCCCACATAACAGAGATCGGGGGCAGCCCAAACGAGGAAGTAAAAATGATAGTGGCTTATCTATCTTATCCAACCAACGAATGATAGAATGATGATATCTTTTTTTGCTCTGCTTATTGTTTGTTAGTGGCTTAATCTATGCACATGCAATAATACAGTTTGCCTGTAAGGGTACAGATAGATACAGAAAGATAGTGAGATAGAAAGAGATACATAAAGTGGACGGACAAAGAAGAAAGAAAGAGTCACTCACTTACTCACCAACTGTCGGTTAGTTGGGCGCCCGTTGGTTAATGAATGAATGCTCTTCTCTTCGTTTACGGTTTGGCCTGCCTGACTAAGAAATTTGATAATAATGAAAAGAAGAAGAAGAATAGGAGAGGAAAACTTCCTTCTTCTCTTGCCTTTCCCTTGTCTTGTCTTGTCTAATTAAATTTTATATTAATGTAGTGGTGATACGATTATGATGATGATATGCAGTCAAGTTAGTAAAATGAAAACAAATATATAAGTATTTTAACAACCCCCCATCTCTTATTTTCCAATTCTCATCTCATATCACTCATAAGATTATTTATTTATTAATTTCATATAACAAAACTAATCAATCAATCAATTAATCTATTATTAAACCAATCGGTTGATTCATCACAAGATTAAAAATAGAGAAAAGTTTTTGTTGAAACTTTTTTTGCTATTTTGTTTATTGTTAATTGTTATTGTTATCAATTACCCTAATACGGATCTTTACCCATTTCGTGTGATAAGAAGATAGATTAGAGATACGATAATAAGCAAGCATACATACATACATACATACATACATACTTGCGTTCGATATACCCACATATTCTAGATACTATATATATATATATCTAGTCCCTGATATTTTGTTAATCTTTTGTCACATTTAAAAAGCAAAATACAGATTGAAAGATGTCAGACACTTTACCTTCTGGTTTAACAAATTCCGGTACCGGTGGTGATTCCATTAACTATGATTTGAACCAACGTTTTGACAAAGCCGATATGGTTTGGGTTGGAGTCAGTGCTGCTTTGGTTTGGATCATGATTCCAGGTGTTGGTCTATTATACTCTGGTATGTCCAGAAAAAAGCATGCTTTGTCCTTACTTTGGGCTTCCATGATGTGTGCCTCATTGGTTAGTTTCCAATGGTTTTTTTGGGGTTATTCATTGGTTTTTGCAGAAGATGCTTCGGTTTTTTTAGGAACCATGAAAAATTTTTGTTTAAAAGAAGTCTTAGGTAATCTGTCAGTTGTTGCCAGTGTACCTGAGATTTTATTCTGTAATTTCCAAGGTATGTTTGCATGTGTCACTGGTATTTTGATGGTTGGTGGTGCTGCAGAGAGGGCAAGATTGGGTCCAATGATGGTTTTCTTGTTTTGTTGGATCACCATTGTCTATTGTCCTATCGCTGAATGGACTTGGAACACCAATGGTTGGTTGGCCACATTAGGTGCTTTGGATTTTGCCGGTGGAGGACCAGTCCATCAAGCTTCTGGTTATAGTGCTTTAGTATATGCCTTGATTTGTGGTAAGAGAAGAGATCCACTTACTCAACTGGGTTTACCAAAATATAGACCTCATTCAGTTACAAGTGTTGTATTGGGTACTGTATTCTTGTGGTTTGGTTGGTTTGGTTTCAATGGTGGTTCCACAGGTGATGCATCTATGAGATCTTATTATGCAAATGTTAACACCAACTTGGCCGCTGCATGTGGTGGATTAACTTGGTTATTCGTTGATTATTTCAGATGTGGTAAGAAATGGACCACCGTTGGTATGTGTTCTGGTGTCATTGCCGGTTTAGTTGGTATCACACCAGGTGCCGGTTTTGTACCAGTTTACTTTGCAGTTCCAATTGGTGTCTTGACTGCAATTGCTTGTAACTTTGGTGTTGATTTGAAAAACTTGTTCCATATCGATGATGGTATGGATGTCTACGCTTTACATGGTATTGGAGGTGCTGTTGGTTCGGTTTTGACCGGTATATTCGCTGCTGATTACATAGCTGCATTGGATCAAGTTGTCATTCCAGGTGGTTGGATTAACCATCATTACAAACAAGTTGGTTATCAAATCGCTGCTGTTTGTGCCACATTTGCCTGGGCTACTGTCGTTACTGCCATCTTGTTGATTGCATTTAACCAAGTTCCATTCTTGAAATTGAGATTATCAGAAGAAGAGGAAGATATGGGTACTGATATGGCTCAAATTGGTGAATTCACTTATCAAGAGGACGAAATGTACATTCCAGAACCAGTTAGATCGATCAAGTCACCTCAACCTGATACTTTACAACTGGAAGAAGTCAACAGTGATACCCCAGACCAAGAGAAGAAGTCTGTCGAATCTCCCTCTGAAGACAAATGATTATGATGATGATGTGTGTGGGTATGGGTGCTTTTTTTTTCTTTCCTCTAACAAAATTAATTCTTGATTGATACTCATTCATTTGGTGTTCAGTCAACCTCCTCCATTTCCCATCCATTCCACACCGTTATATGAAATTTGTTGTTGTGTTTATATTAGTTTGTTTGTTTGCTCTCTCTTTCCTATGTGTGCTATGTCTTTCGTTTCTGGATTAATTTTTATCAATTCGATTTTTGACTCTTTTGTGACAAATAGTCGATACCAAAAAACCAAAAAGAGAAGAATCAATGCTGTTATTATTATCTTTTCTATATATCTAATTAACTATTATTATTATCTTTTCTATATATCTAATTAACTATTATTATTATCTTTTCTATATATCTAATTAACTATTATTATTATTTTCATTATTATTCATATTATTCATATTATTCCCATTACCCTTATTAATGTTATTTTTATTCTTATTATACACTTAATTGACAAAAAATCAAGTTGATCTTAATTTTTTTCAACGGTCAACTTATTTGTTGCATCAGTTTCAATAAAAGTTGATGATCGAACCAGCAATCACCATATAATATTTATTGTTATTCCCCAATCCCTTAATAAAAAATGTTTACTCGTTCATGTCTCATATGAGTAAGACTATGTAGGATTTCTTGCAAGGTCTTGCTTAGGCTCCACAACCACCAATGGTAAATCACGATGACATCTATGGTTAAACTCAATTCTCAAATCATTTTTGAACAAATGCAACACCAAACTCAATTTGGACTTACAATCAAATTTCTCCACATTTTTATTTCCCCTTCGTGTTACTGTTATTGCCGTTGATGATGATGACAGTGTTTTTGAATCAATATTTAAATTTCTCACCGATTGTATATCATCACAACAAATATATCTCAAATACAATTTATTCCCTCTAACAGCACTATACTTCAATTTAAAATTGGAATTTATCATAAGGAATATTCTATCAATGAAATGTACTTTGATCAATTTTTTCTTCTCCTTCAAAGTGGCACCAACAGGCACCAAATACTCCAGTAAACTCATCATCAATACCAATTTGAAAATATCTTGATAATCATTCGTCTTCACATATCGTAAGAACTCTTCGAAATCATTATCGATTTTTTTCAACTCTCCATTATCACTATTAAGTCTCTCTGTGATGTCTTCATGTGCTAGACCATATCGGTATAGTTGCATATACTGTGACTGATTCGATCTGCATTCAGAACATTTCTTGTAAACTGAGTCCTTTAAAGTCTTGGAGCATTTGGAACATTTGTAAACGGGTGTCAATTCAGAGGGATCATATTTACTTAAATTTAACAGTCGCGCTAACGATGACATCTTCTTATCTCCTGGTTATGTGATATTTTCATCACTTTGTATCTTTTTTTATCTATTTTTGCTAATCGTACAAAACAGAAAAACATCACCAGGAAAAATAAAAAAAAAGTCAAATTGGAAAAAGAATGAGGTATAATTACAGAAAAGACACTACTACATAAGAAGCTCAAGACAATGAGCTTATTTCTACCGAATCCATGTTTATTAGGGATCTTTCTCACCATATCCACTTATGATGGTCCGCAATTGGTGTTTCATTATCCTCCAAAACCAAACGTGTACGGCTACAAGGCGACCCCATTGGCACAGGACAAATCTTATTTGAGAACCACCGGTGCTGTTGAATCATCCTCATCGGCGTCATCATCTGACTCAGATTTAGTCTCCGATGAGGATGCTGATGGCGATAATGGCACAGAGTATGATGGTGATGAGGACAGTGTATCTACAAATAAAGGATTTCATCCTTCGAGTAGGACTGATAGTTTTAACACCCATAGGTCTCATGATACAGATGTTAATGAGAATTATTTGAGTGGGAAGGCATTGTTGGACATATTGGATGAACAAGACAGGAAACGTGACAGAAAGGAGAAGAAGAAGAAGAAGTTGATGAAAAATATAATGATCAAAAATAATGAGGATAATAACCTTGATAACGGTTCGTCAAATTATAATTCTAATCATACAAGTTTTGTAAAACAGAACAGAGATGCCATTTCACATACTACATCGAACACCAATGCCAAGATTCAAACACTGGCCTCGTTGACGAAATTGTTTGGATTCGAGATTGGCTTACTCAGTGAGTTAATAACGCCGCCCAAAAACTTGTGCAATGTGCGTTTCGAAGTCACCGTTGATGATATGTCTTTTATGGGACTCCCAATTCATGTACAGGATGATGGGAATTGGAAGACTAGTACTAGGACAAGGACAAAAACGTCGAGAACTTCAAGAAAACCACAAAGTACTAAAAGTTTCAATAGCCAAGAACATACCGACGATGAAGATGATGAAGAGGAGGAAGAAAATGAAGACTTAGAAGAGAAAGACAAAGAGGAGGAAAACAAAGAAGAAACTAACAATAGTGATGAAATCAATTCAGATGCAGATCAAGATAAAGCTAACGATGTTGACAGTAAAAAAAACGATAAGGCTAGTGATGATACTACCGGAAAAAGACAGAAACATTATCGTCGTCGTCATAAGACCAATGAGGACAAGTGTCCAATGAATATGTTTCACTTGGTATTTGCCATGAATCCACCAGTAGTGGAGTATAACCACAGGATTGATGAGATGTATCACTACATAATCTCGAGGCTCACATTGGTGTTACGGTACGAACAGCATAAATCAAATTTTGTATATAATGAGTCCATGAAGATCTTGAATATCAAGGATGAAAATCATGATTTATCAATCAATGAATTATGGATCAAGTTGATAAAAGAATCTTCATTGGCAAATATCATTTATCAGACCTATCAATCAGTCTCTAATAATGATATAGTCAATGTTGATATAAACGGTAAGATTAGGTCGTTTCAAATACCCATCAAGAATGAATTTTCAAATTTACCACCAACAACTGTTTCCATATTGAGAGGATCGTATTTGAGTTCGGTGAATCCATTTTTCAACGATTCAGCCCATGATGATAACAATTCATTGCTGCATTTCGCCTTGATATTGTTGGATGATCCGGGACTGATCATCGATGATATCCAAGTTGAGAAGGATAGTATTATTGCTAATTTCATCAAGATGATCAAGCCAACCGAAAGTTTGAGTAAATTGTCAACTATTAGTGGGTTGGATTTGAATCAAATTTTCTCATTTGCATTTCATTTAGTGCTATGGAGAAGAGCCATTGCCGTACCACCTTTACAAACTAGAAATGTATACATTCTGTCTCCATTGCTGCCTCTCAAGAACTTGAGCCGTGATCTGGAACTGTTCAAATTACAATTCCAATCATTACCCTCGTTACCGGTTTTCTTATCGATGATCTCACTGCATTCCAAACCACGGCCGTATTCGACTTTATTGCCATCAAGAGATCATAGAGATTTGTATTTGGATGCATTGCTGTGGTTGATCAAGTCCGGGTATGCATTACAGTTGCATACTTTCTTGTGGTTAAAAGTTACTAATAAGGTTAAATTGGCAGTTGAAGAAGAGATTGAGATGGAAAATTTCAAGAAGAGGGAGAGTAAAAAATTGAATGGTAATAATAACAATAACAATAGTAACAACAGCAGCAGCAACACTCAAAATATTAGCAATCTCAATAATGATAACAGCATTATCATCAATAATGGTAGTAATGTGATCGACAATAATAAAAATAATAATGATAACATCATTGGTAATCACAACAATAATAATAACAATACAGAATCCAATACCGAAAATGATATAAATGGTAATGATAAACAGACAAATTCACAGACAGATAATTTGGTAGATACCCGATTAAACTCAGAGACAAAATTAGAAAATGGAGATGAAGAAGAAGAAGAAGTTGACATAGAACATAGATCAGGTACGGGCACGGGAACAGGAACAAGTACCGCCATTGGTAGAAAAAACAAGAAAAATAATAGGATTGTTCTCGTAGAAGAAGAAGATATAATATTGTTAGACCCAGAAAGGGCTACCGCGTTGGAAAGAAGATGGATCAATAAGATTGTGGAGGGGAAACCACCTGAATTGATCACATTGTTTTACCGAGTGTTGAAGTACTTCAACGGGAAGGACGCATTGGAATTGGTCCTTGTCAAGGAGAACATCAGCAGAACAGATATCAAGAGACTCTTATCCACTATTGATGATTATGTTGTGAGCGTTAAGCATTGGTGATGGATCAGATCCCACCCACTACCGCCGCAGTTAACTAAGATGAAGTCAGCGGCTCTAAAGATAAGTAGTGAGCGTGTATCATAAAAAAAAGAAAAAAGTTTTTTCTCTTTTTCCTGTTGCATGCGAACGAAATAAAATAACATAACATAAAATAAATAATAGATATAAATTATAGAGATCCATCACATATATAAATCACCATCTTCTCTTCTTCTTCCCCTTCTTCTTCACCACACTTTGGCCCTCATTGTCTTAAGTACCTCAAGGTGGCTATCCCCCTGCGACTTTTACTCAGAAAACTATTGCTGTGTGTTTTCTTTCTCGGCAATTACCCACTGTTGTTGGCGCGAGTAGAAGATCATCACTCACCGGGAACCATACATCTATCTATTTATTTATTAAAATTTGCATTTTCCAAATTTCAGCTGCTTTCTTCAAACTTACAGAGACCCCAAATAAATATATAACAACAACGGCTTAGATAGACACAGTTACCTTGATCGTTCAACAATAATAAGAATAACCATCATCATTATCACCATCCAACGACCACGACAGAATCAGTAATTGCAACCAACAATTGCAACCAACAACAACAATAACACACTATTATGGATCCGACACGGATGCCCCATGATCCTGATACGGAACCACAATTGCAACTGCAATTGTCCCCACCACCTCCAATCCCTGTAAGTCTGCTGAGTCCACTGGTTGATGGAATGAACCCAATATTAAAAGAACGTTTATTGAAACAGGTGAATGATCGGTCAAATTTCAAAGCTCGAAAATTAGACACTTCGCATGGATATTATGTCAAAGTTCTGGTGCTCTTTGGTATATTACAATTAATAGGAGTAATATTCTTCACCAAGGGATTCCTATTGTCGAGACCCGTTTTAGATAACATTGCACAATGTGAAAATGGTATCTGTTTTAAATCTTCGAATTTCAAGAAAACAGTAATTGTGGTGATTGATGCTCTAAGATTCGACTTTGTGATACCGAACCAAGATTCTACAGAATTATATCAGAATAATTTCCCAATTTTATACGAATTGGCCTCACAACAGGAAGAGAATGCCCTCTTGTTGAAATTTATCGCCGATCCTCCAACAACAACATTACAAAGATTGAAAGGTATGACAACGGGTTCATTACCCACATTTATAGATGCTGGATCGAATTTCGATGGTGATTTGATAGAAGAAGATAACTGGGTGAAACAATTGTACTTGAACAACATGAAAACCGCATTTGTTGGAGATGATACTTGGTATTCGTTGTTCCATCCATATCTCCACCCAAATTTGACATTTCCCTATGAGTCCTTGAATGTCTGGGATTTGCATACGGTAGATAAGGGTGTCATGGGCCATTTTGATGAGCTTTTGACATCAGAGAAGGACAATTGGGATGTTTTGATTGGACATATGTTGGGAGTAGATCATGCAGGACACAGATACGGCCCTGATCATTTCTCGATGCGCCAAAAATTGATTGAGATGAACGGCTTTATCGAAGATGTTATTGAGAAGATTGATGATGATACCTTGTTGGTAATAATGGGAGACCATGGAATGGATTCTACGGGAAATCATGGTGGTGAAAGTCAAGATGAGTTGGAGAGTACTTTGTTCATGTATTCCAAAAAACCAGCTTTTACAAAACTTTACAGTGATCATTACAACATCAGTGATTCAGGGAAACATTATAGATCTGTGAATCAAATTGATTTGGTACCAACCATTTCGATGTTAATGGGACTACCCATCCCTTTTAACAATTTAGGATATCCAATTGAAGAATGCTTCGCTAGAAACAATAGTGATCTTGCCCAAGCCAATTATTTGACCATCAAACAAATACATAAATATATCGAGACATCATCTTTGGAACAGACCGAGGAATCAGTTGATATTTACAATAGTATACAATCACTTTCACAACAACAAGATATGGACTATGATACCTTAAAAGATGAAAGTTTTAAATATCAGAGTTTGAACTTGGAAAGGTGTAAAAACATGTGGGCAAGATTTGATTTGACAAGTATTTCAATAGGTATAACACTCATTTTGATATCACTGCTACTAACATTCACTTACTCTAAATTGATTCCAAATGTGGTTGTATCTCAATTGAACGATCAATTTTTCACCGTAGGAATCTTGTCAATGTTTTTAGGTATTGCCATCGTCAATTCAATCACTTTTGTCTTGAGACCAGATAACTTGAATTTCATCTGGGCCTCCGTGTTGGGAGTGGCACTTGGAATCATAATAGGAATTTTGGTTCCAATAATGGATAGGTATTCAATTCCTTGGTTGTCATCCAGAATCAGTGAGAACATATTCGACGGTGGCTGGTCAATTGTCAGTTTTGTGTTCATAAGCATACATTGTATTATGTTCACCTCCAATTCTTTCACCATTTGGGAAGACAAGATTGTATCATTTTTATTAACAACTTTTGGATTTCTCGTGTTGCTACGATTCATTCATGGAACCGAATCTACCAATAAAAACATTGTAAAAATGTTGGGAGTTTATCATTCTTTGATATTTATCATCTGTCAAAGATTGTCGTCTTCGATTAAAATTTGTCGTGAAGAACAACAAGGTTATTGTGAACCAACTTTCAAGCTCTCCTGGTGGTCTGTATTATTATTATATCTATCTGCATATTTTCTACCACTGTCAATAAAGGCTTTTTACAAGGTTTCTTCGTCGTTTCAAACTGCTGCCTCCCTATGGATCACAAAAGGATTGAGAAGCTTGATGTTTTTAATTGCTGTTTATTGGAATTTCGAATTAATCGAGCATAACGATAAAATCGCTGCAGTTTTGAACCCTTCATTCATCAAATTTTGCAAATTCACAATCTCAAGAACCGTGTTAGGTATAGCATTGATTGCAGGAAACATTAGTTGGTCATTTGGTCCAATTTGCATAAAATTAGAACTATCTCCAAATATTGATAGATCTAATAAAGGGCTGTACATCTTGGGTTATGGTAATGTTTATGGTTCCACATATTTCCTTTTGATTGTCAATTTTTTGGCGGCAATTTTAATGGTTAGTAGACCAATGGCTGGGTTGTCATTTTTCTTATTAATAACCCAGATAATATCATTGTTGGAAATATCAGACTTACTCAATTTGAAAAACCATTCCATCGTTGTTGTTATCTTGTCATTATTGTCGTATTCCCATTTTTTCACATCTGGACATCAAGCAACTCTTCAACTGATTCAATGGGATACGGCATTTATAATTAGTGATAAAATTCGGTTCCCCTTTACACATTTAATTTTGATTTTGAACACATTTGGAAGTTTTATCATCTGTGGATTAGCAGTGGCAATGGTTGCAATATATAAAGTACCACCGTCGATGAAACCAACGACTTTAATTTGCAAAGTGAATGAAAACCTTGCTTTTTACAATTTTATCACGTTGGCAACAACTTTGTCGAGTTTTATCATGGCCTCGCATTTTAGACGTCATTTGATGGTTTGGAAAATCTTCGCACCAAGGTTCATGTTCAATGCATTAGTTTTGATGATTGTCAATATAGTCAATCTAATCAGTTGTATTTCAACTGGAAAGATTGTAAAGAAAATTAACAAGATTTTTGGTAAATAATGATGTCTATTGAAAATCATATATATATCACAGGGCCAAAAAAATATAATAATATAATATATTTAATAATGGTCACGTCAATGTGACAAAAACACACAGACACACAATCAGTTACGGAATTGTATATGTATATATATATGTAGCATAGTTGCGTTTGCATTTTCGGTTTAATAATAAATAATATAGCTTTATAAAAAAAGATAACAAATCAATCAATTAATTCATTTGAACAATATACATATTAGAAGAAATTAGTCAATGATTAAGGAAATCCAATTTCACTCCATACTATGATCGAAGAAAATTTGATCATCTAAAGTGGATTGTAATCCATTAAAAGTAGCATCATCAATCAAGATATCGTCAGCGGGGTTAGAGTCAAAGATATCCTTGTCATCAGGCGGGAATATATCGAAATTATCCAATTGAGGATTATCATATGAAGCTGGAGACCGCTGATGTGGTTGTTGTTGTTGTTGCTCTTCTTCTTGTTCGAGCTCAGGGTTAGGCTGATTTTCCAATATCTGCAGCGGCAGGGACAGCTGTAATGGTATATCTTGGTTGGATTGTGGTGCATCCAGCAATTGTGGCAGCACCGCTGATGGAGGTGAGAATTGGGATGGTTCAGATGATGGTTGAGGTTGAGATGGTTGAGAAACTTGTGATTGTTGGGAAGTTTGTGATCCCACCACTGGAGTCTGTTGTTGTTGTTGTTGTTGTTGTTGTTGATGTTGTTGTTGTTGTTGAGGTTGAGGTTGAGGTTGAGGTTGAGGTGGTTGTTGTTGTTGTTGACGTGGAGGTTGTTGTTGTTGTATTTGCGGTTGTGGTGGTAATTGTGAATGAATTTGAGATTCTGAAGGAGCTCGCGATTGGGGCGTACTACGGTCAGAATGTGATGCGGCAGATAACAGAGCACTCAGGAACGTAGGAGGTGGTAAAGGTTGGTTGTTATGAACTGTTGAAGAAGCAGATGCCGGAATAAATGATTGTTGGTTGTTGTAAATATCATATGGTGGGTTCTGGGATGACATAGGCACCATAGGAGGTGGTTGTTGTTGTTGGGATGGTGGTGCTTGGTACATTGATGGGCTCTGTTGTTGAGGGGATGCTTGCATTGGCAGCATAGTTGGCAGCAACAGAGCTTCTTCCCTCTTTCTCTCTTCATCAACTGAAGTTGCTGTTATCTTGTTGGTGAACAAATCATTTTGAGAAAATTTCGTTACCCTTGGGGTCTCTTTTATCTTTCTTTTGAATTTACCTCCGTTATAATCTTTATTCATTATGTTATCCACAAGTTCTTGATTCTTCAAATGGGATTCTTTATCGTTCAATTCAGCAAAGGCTTTTCTCATCAGTTCGATCAGTTTAGATTGATATTCAAATTCTGCACCAAACTCAAACATCGACTTCTCCTCCTTCTCTAAAACATTCACGTCTTCTTCGAGCATTTTCAATTGCAACTTCATCAATTTAAGGTCCCCGAATGTTATATCATTGGGTAGTAGATTGGTCAATTTACTCTTGGTTATCAATTCTTCTCTTTCCATTAGTTCTTTATTAACCGACTCTGCTTCAGTTTGAGTGAAGACATATTTTGTACCTTGTATGACGGCCTCCGGGAATGACTTAGGAGGAATAATATCATCCATCGCGAAGAATTTACTTGTTACATTCTCTAATAGACTATGATTGAGCACAAATCTCTTGCTAACCTCTTGTTTGACTGATAGAATGTCCATCTCATCATTAATGTCATCTCTCGACTGTTGAGGTGGTCTTGGATGTGGCTGCTGTACGTTTGGAGGATGCTGCTGATGATACACATGAGGCTGATGAGTAGCTCTCTGGCGACGTTTTCTGTACCCTGAAGGTGCTGACACTGGCATTCTCTACTTGATCTATCTATCTATCAAAGTATCGACGAAATGCACTTGATTGACGTATAAACACCTATTCCTTCATTAATCTCAAAGGTTTAAAAAAAAAAACGTTTGAAAAGACAAAAGGTAGTGTAAGGAATGAATAAGGTAGTGCGAAACATTGCAAAATAAATGAAGATAACGGATCTGCAACCTGCAAATATCCTTCAAATCTAAGGCTCGCGATAAGGATGTCTGAAATAGCTCCTCCGGCAACAGTTTTGAATATAATATAACATATTTACAATTTGCACTGATTTGGAATAAGAATTCACTAGTAGCATCAATATACGGAACCATCTCAGTTTTATTCCAATCTGGTGATATCATCGGACAGACAGCTATGCCTGAATCATCGGCCACAACATTTGTGCCATCCAATTACTTCTCAGTATCTTCTCATAGAAGAGAAGAAAATGAATTCACAGTAGATCTGGATGATGTCAAACATATTAAGGCTCATACTGATCCAATCAAGATTAGTTATGGTGACCCCAACTATGAGTTCTTCCCTATCCACTCCTTAGGAGTCTCTGTCAAGTCCAAGCCATTTGATGTTGAGCCAACCACATCCCATCTCATTGAAAGAGTCATGACCGATGAGTCAAACCTCGAGTTGAAAAAGGCAATGAACTATTACTGGACTGGTGGACATAAATCTTTGGTCACATTTATCACCAATTTCATCCAACAAGCTTTCCCTCCTGGTTACGATGATTGGAAAGTAGTTATCACTTGTGGTGGATCAAATGGATTGAACAAAATTGTTGAAACCATTATTTCTAGTGGTGAAACCGTTTTGGTTGAAGAATTCACATATCCTCCATTCTTAACTCATGTCAAGGATGTTGGTGCTGCCTTCGTTCCTGTCAAATTGGACTTAGAAGGAGAAGGTATGGATTATAACTATTTGAAAAACTTGGTTGAGAATTGGTCCACTATATACCCTGAACTAAAGAAACCAAAATGTTTATACACGATTCCAACTGGCCAAAATCCTATTGGAACAACCCAATCACTCGAATTGAGAAAGAAAATATATCAATTGGCTGAAGATCAGGATTTCCTCATCATAGAAGATGATCCATATGGTTATATAACTTTACCCTCATATAAAGATACCAAATCTGGCCTGGTAAAAGTAGATGGTATCTCTAAAGAAGAGTACTTGAAATCTTTAAGCACATCATACTTAACACTTGATACACAGGGAAGAGTTTTCAGAAGCGAGACTTTCTCAAAAGTGTTTGCTCCAGGATTGAGATTGGGATTTCTTATAACTCACAAAGACTTTGTCGCACCATTATCGGTTTGCGCCAGTGTCACTACTGGTGCTCCTTCTGGTACTTCTCAGGCATTAGTTGTCAACACTATCAAGCATCTTGGTGGTATAGATGGCTGGATTAACTGGTTAATCAAGTTGAGAGCTCTGTATGTCCATAGGAGAGATGTCATGTTGGATGCGTTGTACAGTTCTGCTGCTTACAAATACAAGTATATTTCAGTTATTGAACCTGCAGCGGGTATGTTTGTCGCTGTTATTATCAACCTCGGTGCCGGTAAAGTTGACCTGTATGATGAGTTGATGCAACAATTAGTGCAAAAGACTATCATAAATGGTGTTCAAGTCGTGATCGGCTCCAAGTTATGTTTCGACAAACTGTTCAGTAAAGAACGTTCAAATTTTGTCAGATTAACGTTAGCCGCTGTGGAAGATGATGAAATGTTAATAGAAGCCACTAGTAGATTCACAAGATCTGTTGTCGATTTAATTGATGACATTCAAAATTAAACTGTTTATATTTATATATATATATATATAAATATTATCTACATGTTTTAGATATCAAAAAAAGGCAACCTCTCACCTAAAAAAAAAAATTAAAATCCTCTTCTTTCCATCCCGACAAAAGGGGGTAGCTAATCATTCATATAAGAAAATGATCCAATAAATAATCATGCACAGCTAACTTTGTTGTACGTGATGAAAAATAAAATAAAAAAAAAAAACAGAACAAAATTATCTACTTCTTGTAAACCTAAAAAACTATAGTTATAGAATCTGCTTATCTGATTGAGTGATTCAGGCTAATCCTGATCACCAGTAGATCCATAATCAGTTGAGTATGTCATTTGGTAACTCACAACGTTCATCCTCTTTCTCCTGTTTATAAAACCCAATTGATTTACACCTTCATCGGTATTGATATCCGTATCGAATAAATTGGAGTTACCTGTATATAAAACTTTTAATATGTTACCAAAACTGACAACAATAGCTTTGTGACCGAATTTCGCAACTGGACCAATAGCCTTGATCAACAAACCTTCATTCGATGAATTCGGTATTTGGTGATATGAAACTTTTCCTGTCGAACTCAAGGAAAATCCCTCCCATATATCCTCGATATGATACTGTTCGTCTTTCTCCTTCGGTTTGTTACTTCTTGAAGATAAAGATGATCCATTTGTGGAACTTGATGATGACGAGTAGCCTGTTAATGAAAAACCAGTATTACCCATTGATTCAATCGGGGCCTCTTTTCGGCGTATACCCAAAATCATATTCAAATCTGAGACACACCAGCCTTCCACTCCATCCAACCAATGTTGGTGTTCAGTCACTCTTTCAAAACCTAAACAACGTGTTTCTCTTGGATCTCTCTCCACACGCAAACAAATGTTATTTTTCGCTCTATTGTCAATAGTAAACGTCTGCAAAATTAATGTACTCCTATCGGCCTCCGTATAACATATGGAGAAACTTGATATTGATGCGGACCCGCAGAATCTACAATGTACTGGAGTTGAATGGAACACTTTGAAGGTCCCCGGTTTGAATTGTCCAATATTGAATCTCTTCACTAAAGTTCCTGTTTGGACATCGATCAATTCAGCAACTAGACCCCTGGTTCGTACGATCATACCAACAAATGGGACTGCAGCTGTCTCTGTATGAGCAAACAGTGCAACTTCCTTCTTTCTCTTCTCCTCTTCTTCAACATCGCTAGAGTTGAAAGATTTATTCAAGAACGAAGATTGACGAGGTGAATAAAAACTAGCTTTACTCAGACCACCGGCTCTGAACTGTTGTAATTGCTCTAAAGAATTATTGTTAAAACTTGAAGTTCTCGAAAGCAGAGAAGGTGTGATCAAACTTTTTCCCGAGTTGTATTTCTCTTGAACTGGTAAACTTCTCACTTTCCATTTGTTGTTGATAGCTGTAGCAACGACTAATTTACCCTCTTCCGTATTACAAACTAGCCTATCATTGACTCTTGGTGAGACAATTTTGTTAGCTGTGATGATTGGCACTTCAGACAATAATTGTACTGATTTAGCACCTGTCTCTGAAGAAATCGTTATCAAAGAACCATTTTTCAAGACAACAATGAAATCATAATCTTGGTTCTGTTGCAATAATTTCAAGTCAGTGCTATGGTCAAAGGTGGAATCCACTGATATAGTTCTAGACAGTGGGACTCCCACGGCTGATCTATCATGCCTTCTCGATGACGGCCTTAATTTCTTTGGTGGAGTGTCCGACGGAATTTGACCATCTTTCAGCACTGGTGACCTTGGCTTCATCATTCTTCTTCTATTTGAAGCTGCTGGTAGTGTTCTCTTTCTGAAAAAAGCCTCCAATGAATTTCCATTGCGCAATTCATCGATATGTACGGTCCAAGCCCACGACATGGACAATCTGGACCAGCATTTAATCATTCCTGATTTGCTGAAGACAGCAATGAGATTTCCTGGTTCGGACATCACGACTTTGGTAACGGGCCATAGCTGTCTTGGTAAGGGTAATTCTGTAGGTAATGGTATAGGCGTTGCAACTGGCGACCAAACAAAAATTTTATGGTCCATCCCTACCGAAACAATGAACGGATTGGCTGATGTTGTAATCTTTAAGACATCCAAAAAATGACCATTAACCAAATCTTTAGAATTAAAAGCAGTTTCGTTAGAAGTCTGAGAAGGAGTAAAATCCTTCTCCAAAGAAAGATCGGGAAAGTCTTCATCCTTGATAAAAACCTTCAAAATCAAACCACCCATAGAACAAACAAAGACCAATGAGGTCAAAAACTCCAACAAATAATGGATATCAAATTTGTATATTGTATTAATTTGGAATTTTATCTCTGGTTCTTTAAAACTCTTGCTTGTCCTCGTGTTTCCCGATCTGTATCCCTTGTGTTTTTTGTAATCAATTTCGTTAAAAGCAGCTTTATCGATAATGATCAGAGGTTCTTCGATCAATAGGGAAAGTGAGAAATCATCTGAATGATTCTCCTTTCGCAAAATCTGCGACAACTCAACAGCAAAAGATTTTGTATCAAGGAAGAACGAAAATTTGTCAGCATTGGCGATTTTAAGACTGTAATCTCCGGAAAAAAGTTGAGCATTCTTCAGTGGTGAATGATACTCCGAAAATGACGACTCTCCTCCTATTGGTTTTTTGGCAAAGATATTCAAAGAGCTACCATCATCAATCCATCGTATATTTGCAAAAATCAAAAATAAAATCATAAATATTGACCCTACAACTGTTGTTGTTATAGGTGCTCTTAATTTCAACAATTTCAGACCCAACTTACCTCTAAAAGGCATACCATTAGATGTGTATAGACCGTTATTAGAATGAGGGGGCACCATTGAATCTCCCAATAATTTGGAAGCGATCCATTTCCAAGGAGATACTCGTCCAATGTGTGACATAGAGCCGTGCTTTCTGTTAGGATTGTAATTTCCCAGGGTGATGAGTCCATCATTGTCATTTTTTCTCAACAAATCCTCTAATTCCAGTCTTCTTATATCAACATTGAGAACTGCAACGAAATAAGTCAAATGAAGAAAATGGTCAATTATCAAGGCTATTGCTGCAAAAACGCAAAACTGCTGTGTTGAATCTCCGACAAAAGGAATGATTGCCATCAAAATAATCAAGTCCGCCAAAACAATTAATGTAGAGGACAAGCCTCTCGTTGACATTGCAGTGGAGAGCCTTCTGCTCATTGGAAGTTCTTCTGGTAACGCAGATATAGTATTCACCATACCGAGCATATTTTCCATGCCAACAACGATTACCACAAATGGTAGCACTTGAAGTGGTATGTAAAACAATTCGATTTGATCGAAAATATATGAGGTCAACGAAACAGCTGATAAAATCGAAAGAAACATCTCCACAAAAAAAGCCAGAAACAATCCCACTCTTGACTTTACGGAATGCACGTTAGATAAAGATAAGATCAAGTAAGCTAACAAGCAAAAATATGAAACCAGTAAAATCATGTCATCTGCCTTTTTCAGTGGTGAAAACTTCAAATAAATATTCTGGAATATCGTATTTTGTTTTTCTTTTAGAAATAAAATGAATCGTGAACTCTCCATCTCTTCATTTTGGAGAATGAATTTCAAATTTTGGTCCCATATAGTGCCAGCGTCTGGTGTTTCATGATTGGATTTGGCCGGTTCATAAAACATTGAGATCAACAACGCATCAGCAGATTTCACCAATCCATTTATAGTGACGATACCTGAAAATAAAGAAGTGTGAGAAAGTGTCAAACCTGCTGGTGACTTTCTTGAGGATGAGGTATGTATAGTTTTCAAAACTTTGCTATTCATTAATTTTGTTTTGTCGTTATCCCAATATAAAAGAGGCGAATGCAAGATTCCAACTGGCAGGTTCAGTTCTTCACCTCTCACATCTTCTCCTCGCTGAAACATATGAATTCCATTCATTAGTTCATTTTGTAAATCTAGCACTTGCAAGAGGAATTCTCTTTCCAATGCATTGGAGTCATCAAACTCCAAAATGTCTTCGGTGTCTAGGAAGCTTCTCTGTATCCACAATTGTCTCACTTCTAAATCTGATCTTTCTTCTAACTCATGAGTGAAGTTTAGCAATGCACTATGTTCTATTCTAACACTTTTGAAATCGGACACATATGAATGACTTGTCAAGCCATGGGATGTATATATTGAAAAAAGAGCGGGATATGATAGTATAAATGCAATTGAAATTGGCCAAAGAATAAAAAGCCTGGGGTTTTTTATCACCTGTCTCGATAGCCTTGTGTAATATTCTTTAAGAAGATCAATTCTAAAATTTGCGACAATTATCTGCCTCAATAATACAAGAGACAGTCTCATTGTCTTAATATATTTATTGTCTCTATTTCTCTAGCCCTTCGAGATTTCTCTTCTGGTTTGTAAATTGCCTTTAGCGATGGAAGCCCGCGATATGATTCTCAACGACTCTCAAATCAGTGGGAATATGTATATGAAATAATAGCGTGTAGCTGTTGGGTATCCACTAAATGCACAATCGATTGAACAGTCAATCAGTTTTCTCACTCAAATTCAAATTGATTGAAGAGTAAACTTGTAATTGAAATGATCCAAGAAATGCTGAGTCTTTCTATGAAACGAAATATAAGGCCAACTCGATTGAGGGTTGACCAATGTGCACAACTATTATATAAAGATAAAGAGTTGCCGATGTACACAGTTGAATGTTCAATCGGTCTCTTTCTTTTCCTTTTCAGAGGCTTTTTTTTAATTTTTTTGTTTTTTGACTTTGTGTTTCTTAAGTAGTTGGATTTCCATTTTATAATGATATTTATTAGCAGTTGGATCGATCTAGTAAAAAAAAAAACATTAAAGGTGGTGTAAAGATGAGGTGCAAAAAAAACCGGTACGAGGTGAAAGATATTTACAAATCTAGTCAATTACTTAAAATATAAATCAGTTGTGATCATATACTGATCTGGAATGCAATTCCAAGAATAGTTTGTTTTTTCGGGAAGCTCAATCAGAGATAGGTAGATACTCAATTGAGGTTGCTTTACTTTGCGTTACGTAATTCACTCATTTTTAGAAAATTATATACAATATACAGATCGATTGTATATTTGGATAGATAACACAATAATAAAAGCCACAAAAACAATACAAAAAACTTACTACAAACACGTACAAAAGCAAACCATTCTTAGACTCTTATTTAGGAGTCACCTTTGTATAACTATTTTTGGCCCAAAGCACAGATGCTCAAACTATTCATTTGGCCAATCAAATCGTCAATCTTACCATCCAACAAACCATTGGCATATTCATCTCTAGAAGACTGGTCCAAGTACTGCTGTATCTGGGCCAATCTTGTATAACCCTCAGTACAGAATCTCAATTGGATCTTGATCAATGCTTCAAACGAAGGATCAAAATATGGCACTCTTAATCCTATTAATTGAGGTAATTCCAGTTTCAATTGGTTATTCAAATCATCATAAACATCCTTGGCCAACTGTAATTCTCTCTCAGCTTTTGGTAATCTAGCTGCATCCTTAGCTGGCTTATCGATCAATCTTCTAACTTTAGACTTTGCCTGTTCGTAATCTTTCTTCTTGTGCTCTCTTTTCTTAATAGCTTCTCCTATCTCAGTAAAATATTGACAAAACTTGGAGATCGGATCTAACACGGTCTCTCTAAATGGACCATCTAATTGTTTAACTGTTTCTTGATCAAAATCTTGTACCGCCTCTAAATAGTATTGTCCAACATTTCCGTAAGCCGAGATATTCTTTGAATCTTCATAAAGATTGGCTACAATCTCCGCAATATTGACCTGTGATGATGTTACTTGTCTCAAAGAGTCTAAATATCCTTTTGCCTCTTTCAGTAATTTGGAACCCGCTGCTTCAAGACTAAAATTTGTAATTATTTTGGCAAATGTTAGTATAAAATCAAAGAATAAAATGTTAAATGTGCACTTACGTTTTGTATCTTCTCTCTTCGGCGTCATAGTCTCTATCGCTGACTCTATCTGTGCTTTTGACAGTAACCTTTCAACAGGGAATGATAGTTAGAATATTTGTACAGATGGATATATATATATAACTTTAGCTCTATTTTCAACTTACTGATGCTGTAGTTCTATTCACAGCTTTTTTGAAACCTTCCCAAGACATGATTATGTATTGTCACTGATTAAATATTGATCAATTGGTCTCGGTTTCTTAAATACGAATTGTAAAATAGATCTGGTACAATTAGTAATACAGCTTGTTGCTTATTGCTTCTTCGATTAATCAGAGTCCAAGACACACACACACAATTCTAGCACTTGTTACCCACCACATTCCCGCTCAATCATAATCATCACTCACTTTTTCTCTTTCGCTTTCTGTTCCGGCATAGTATTTTGACACTTATATACACTACTATTTATTACGCTTACCAATAGCATAGTAATTACTACTACAACTACAAATTCAAATGTTAATTTAATAAAAATTAATCGTTAATATCATTAAATTTAAAGCTCAATCATCCGAAAATCACCTCCTCTCATTCTCCCACTATTTTGAACTTTTTGCAGTATTTTTCTTGCATTAAATATCCTGTGCGGTTATTGAAACCAAAGTTCAGTTTAGTTTCTTTTCCTTCCGCATTTACCATCTCTCTAATTCTAAATTAAGATTTATCATTTCCCCTCCCCAGCATGACATAATTTAATCTCCCGGCACCATTCACTATTCAAGATTTGTTTAGAAGTGATTCTTCTACTTGGTACTGGATCCAATATAGAATAAATAACATTTCTGCATCTTGCTCTTTTCAAGTTCTCAATTGGTTCATAACCCTTGGCATCTTTTCTCTTCTCCAAATAAGTTGAATAAAATTCATCCTCCAGATTGGCCAACTTCCATAACTGTCTTCCAGTTCTCATTGCCATGTAAATTACACCGCATGACCAAATATCAACTTTTCTTGGATCAAATTCACTAGCAGTATACTCCTCAGGTGCAATATATGGAGAAGATCCGCAAATACCTCCACTCAAATGAATTTCAGTCTCCCAGGCAGTTTTGAACAACTCCCCATTCCCGAAATCGGTTATTTTCAACGTTCCATTAGCCGTTAGCAACACATTTTCTGGTTTTAAGTCACGATGAGCAACACCCATTTCGTGCATATAACTAACCCCTCTCATCAACTGTTTAAAGAAACAGTCAGCCTCAACGTACTCCAATTTTCCAGAAGTGATAATCAATGAATATAAATCACCACCAGAGCAAAACTCCATCACTTCACAATAGTCACCCTTTGCATCTTGTAACAAATCCAAAGTATGTATAATGTTGGTATGTTGTAATGAAGATGAGATACAGAATTCAGACGTGAGTCTTCTGGAGTATTTTTTATCTGATTCCTGAGGTCTTCTCTTGAATTCTTTTACAGCGTACAAAGCCTCACCAAATTCATCTTTTTTATGTGAAACTCTCACCACTCCAAAAGCCCCTCTTCCAATAACTTCCTGGCATCTTCCATATTTCTCAATAAACGACCTCGAGTCAAGTTTGATAGTAGATGTTGCAGATGTGTGAGATTGATTGTTCAAAGGACCACCACTATACTGAGTGATTTCACCTCTTTTCACTTGATTTATCAAACCAGCAAACAAAGTTGGAGGTGCATTCTTTCCGACCAGCAGATGTCCAGCAGCAGCAGTAGTAGTACCATTTGCGTTCATCGTGCTGGCATCATTGTTTTCATTCTCACTGATTGGGGGAATAACAGAGCTCAAAATATTCGGTACAGCACTCACAGCCTCACTACGTAATTTCTTGGCACCTAGTAAATCTTTAATCATGTGGCCAATCTTTTCTTGTCTCTTCGCATTTCTCAAATGATGCTCATGTGAGCCATTCTCCAACATTACAAATCTCAGAGTATTCGTTGAACCCGACTTCGATTGACCAACGGTTGAAGAAGATCTGGATAACGTCGACAGTTTCTCATGATCATTAGTAGGTGATATCCTTCCAGATGGCTTCTTTACTTCGCTATTAGCAGTTCCATGGTGTGGTTTACGTAAAGATGGTTGTCTCGATGGTAATGCAGTTGGATTGGAACCACTAGCAAATTGTTGCGGATTCAACGATGGAGATGAAATTGGTGAATGTGGAGTAGACTTTAAAGATGGTGAATTCTTCTCGGAACCTGACTTCAGAGATGAATTTGACCCATGCTCCTTAACAGAAAGATTAGATCCATTCAAAGTCGATGATAAAGCAGAAGCTCCTGTCTGAGACATAAATTCAATACCATTATGCTTGTCTCCATTGAAATCAGAGCCATCATCTGAGTGACCAGATTCTACTCCATGTTCTGCAATATGAGATTCGTGGGGTAAGTTTGTTGAAGAAATACCGAAAACACGACCAATCTTAGACATAGTAGATTTTCTCGGTCTAGTTGTGGTTGTTGAATCTCCCATTTTTTAAATTTGATTTTTATTTTATCAATTAATGACGATAATGTGAAAACAACAATATCAAAAGTTTATGAGGTACACTTTATTGGTTTTTTTTTTTTGATCTCACCTTCTATCAACTATAATAAACAGGTAGAACTCAGTGTGATGGGATTTTTTATCAAATACAACCAACCCTCGATCTATTTGAGTGAGTTATTGCCCCCTTGTAGGTATTGAAAAGCCACGTTACCAAGCGATGGAATGACCTTTTGACTGTCCTCTTAAGGAAAAAAAGAACGGTCTGGTCTTCGGAATCTTAAAAAAGTATTATCAGGTCACACTGACAATATCAATGATCCCTATCAAACGATAACCCCACGCTCGTGCTATCAAATATATATATCTGATGAGAATGGAAATTATGCTTTGAACTAAACTAAATGATTGTTGAGTGGATGATTGTTGTGTTTGAAAAAAGAAAGACAAATCCTCTATATTAAATGGAAAAGCCAAACAGAGCAAGAAGAAGAGAAGGAAAAAAAAACCTTTTTGCCAGCTGTGAACGACAATTTTATTGCTGCTTTGGGTCCTCGTTATTGTTTTCAAATTTTTATTTTTAATCATTTTTAATTTTAATTTTATTTGAATTTTTAGCGCACTCTGCCTCTTTGTCACGGCATACTCATACGTCATTGTTATTTAGTTAGCGGGCAACCTAATGGACGTTTAAAACCTTACTGTTTCTCACTCCCCTATTAATAATTTATCTTTTCACTTTTTCGTTCTGCGTGTTTGTATTTAATGCGCACGCACAAATATTTTTTGTTTTGATTTTCAAATTTCTTTATTAGTTAGAGAAAGGTTCGTCATACGTTACTTTTGACAAGTGGCACGAAGAGTATGATTAGAGTAAGTAAATCTTGTAAATCAGTACCTACTTACTACAGTATTGACTTTCAAATCAGATTATCAAAGACCTGGGATCACACAATGACAATCATTACAGTTAATTCCAGGTAAAACTTCTCGTCGGGAAACTGGCAGACCCGGGTCGAAATAAGCCCAAACCAATTGCTCGCTCCCCAATACGGTTTATCGTTTGTTAAATAAGCAATATAGAGACTAACACTCACTCACTCACTGACTGAGTGCTTATGCCTTTTCTTGCTCTGGTGGGAAGAAGAAAAATTTTCCTTTTTTCTTAATTTGTTTTTTTGTTTTCCTTTACGAAATACCCCTGTGAAATGCGGAAATTTACAAAAATTAACTATGCCGAATTTGGTGCACCAATGCAGTAGTTCCATCCAGGTTTGAGTAGATTCTTTTTACTATAATTACTATTCTATTAGTAAGTCCATAACTGTGTAAATTTTTTCTGTTGCTGGCTGGCTGGTAAACAAAACACACGACAAGATGTTATATCCTAACTGAAACAAGAAGAACAGGGGTGAAAGAATCAATTATAGAATATAATTATAATAATTAATTTATTTAATTTCTTAATTGAAGTCACTTTATCTCTCTTTTCAGGAATTTCTTGTATATGCTTCATGTAAAAAAACTCATACACACATTTTAGGCTAATTTACTGAAAATATCTCATTTTTGGTGTGCGTGTGTATAGGAGAAGGAAATTGCAGTTAAGAATTTGAGAACATTTAAGTGTTCAAAAAGAGGATGCATTTATTTACCTTTTTCTTTCTTCTTTTATTTTAGCGTAGAAACATAATCATCATCTGAGTATAGATTATATTTCTATCAGTTGTCAGGGGTGCATTCCCCTCACTTCCCATCATTATCATCCTCATGATTCTCTTCAGAATATAAAGTATATTGTGTAGATCTTAACTTTTTGAAAATGCAACATGAAACTTACTATGAGCTAAAAAATCGAGGTTTATCTCGATTCCTTTTTTTCTTACATTATCATCAATTGGATAGATTGGGATATTTAAACAATTCCACTTTTGGATTGGAGGAACAAATTCACAAGAAAAAGGGGTGAGGATTATTGAGAATTCTTCTGGAAGTGATATCATTTAGTGCATTCTTGAGTTGAATATGTAGAAAGAAACAGTAATAGAAATGACTGATAAATATCATCAGATCAAGAAATTAAAAGATTCATTAACTATATATAACAAGGAGCTCGCTACATTATGATTTGAAGAAAAATATTGAAAAATGAACCAGAGATGAAAAAAAAATCAAGTAATTCAAAAATCCGGAAAAAGACATATAAGTCATAATCCTATACATAATTTTTAGAGGGCGGTAGAATGACTGTATTAAATAATTGAAAATATAATCTGAGCAAGGTTTTGACAATAAGAGACTAATGAAAGAATTTTATGCAAGCTATAACGTAAGCTCTCAATGTTATGTCATAAAGGAGGGAAAAAAAAGAAGATCATATGAAAACTAACTAAAAATCAAATCAAATATGGATTTATTACCTATATATAACCCAGAGAGCTATATAACGACTATATAAAATAGTAAAATATAAATCTTAGCGGTGATGTGGCAACTAGAAGCTAAGGAAAAAAGCTCAGAAGAGTTTTAACAGTAAAGTAAAAAATTTAATCACGTGATTGTCCGCTAGTATGCTCTGAGTATGAAATATAAAAATATTTTTTCAATCGTTAAACGCCCTTATGGCCAAGTGGTAAGGCACCGCACTTGTAATGCGGCGATCATCAGTTCAATTCTGATTGAGGGCATTTAATTATCTTACTTTTTTTTATATTTTGTTTCAAAGCTACTACAATTTCATTCAGATAATGAAAGACTTTCTTTGCCATTGCCGAATGGGAATCTTGTATTGGCGTGAGTGAAATCATTTTTTGTTACATTAGTTTTAGATTGCTCCTACATTTCACGCTTTATGTTACTATATAATTTTTTTTTATGATTCACAAACTATTCAAAACTTCTCGGAGTAAAAGAGAATAGAGTGAAACATCGACCTTCAAAGGTGGGTTTAATTTTCTCAAGAGATAAAGCTTATTGATATATATAACAATGAACTCTTTGTACTTGTGAAAAAAAAGGAGTATGTGTTAACAATTGATTTCTGATCAGTCAATATTATTACCACCTTTTTGTCATTTATTAGACTACTATTATTGTGTGCTTCGATAATAGCAAAGAAATATCTAGTATTTTCTTTGAAAAGCAGTGAGCCTTAGAAGATAAATTTCTCAACAATGCCTCGCTGTTGATGAAAGAAATAAATTTGAAGCGTTTTATTATCCTGTTGTTTTAAAATGTTTGTGTTTACAACTATTCAATATTATAAAAAACTAAACTTTCAGTTCTCAAATAGCCCCTTTCATAACGGTTTTATGAGTCTTTCTTGACATCAATGACAACAAAACCAATCGATATTAACTCTACCATGGGATATGATTCTTTTTCGTCAGTGCTTTTTGTTGGAACCCAATGATAATCATTTCTATTTCTATTGAACACCAGTTCCATAACAGCTTTTGATATCGTTTTATGATGATTCACTATGACACAGATAACGAAAAAAACAGTTTAAAAAAAACAAATAAGAAAGCTTTCAGAACTAGACTTTATCTTGTATTATCTAATGAACTAAGGGTAACCATTTCAATAGATTATTCTAAAGGCTCTGGTAACATTTTGAGGAACTTTTAAGAAATAACGAAATGGTTAGAGGCGATTTTGTTTTTTTCGCCGTTTGTGTAGCAATCCCTTTTGTTGTCAATTATTTTTTTTTTGTAGTTGAATCCAAAAAAAAATAAAAACTACTTTTTAACAATAAGATGCACCCACACTTAGCAGGAACAAACATGTCATTTAACGAAGAGGAGAACAACAATCCATTCCCTTCAGGAATAAGTGATAAGGATTATTTGATTGAAGTTCCGATTGACGAAGCCAAAAGTCATGTTGGACAGTTATCCGATGCTGATACAGTGTTGGATTCATCTTTGAATCAACTGAGCCACCGAAATCATAGTGCTTTATCTGAGAGTCATAATATTACAAAATTATATTCCCAAAAAATCGAAGATTTATTAGTGAATAGTCCCAATGCTGAAGATACAGAAATCACTATCATCGAGGCTACAAAATCAAATGAAAATGATCATCCGGCTACAAGTCGATCATACATCATATATACCATCAAAATTGCCGACGATATAATAGTGAAGAGACGCTACAGTGAATTCGAAAATTTGAGAAACTTGCTAGTTAAGTTATTCCCATCCAGAATAGTACCCCCAATTCCAGAGAAACAGTCAATAAAATCTAACTTTTCACTCACTGGCATTCAACTGTCCGCGTTGAAGTCCACATCTAGCGATTCGTCTAACAAGACAGATTTCGATACAACAGACTATGTTGATTACAGAAAAAGGTTGTTGACTAGCTTTATCAGAAGATGTATTCGAATTGAAGACTTTAGAAAGAATTTTATTTTCCTTACATTTCTTGATCCTCATCCAAATTTCAACGAGTTTATACATCTTGGTGCTGTGGGAAAGTTGAATGCAGCTTCCATTTTCAAGCTTTCACCAGTAGAACCCTTAAAAAGTCTTGAGGATGAATTGTATATTTCTTTACCGGCACCTTCAGAGCATTCTAGTATCAAGATAGAAAGCAATGATAACCAGCTCTCCGAATACACACTATTCGAAGCAAAATTCAAAGAGTATGAAAGCATATTATCTAACATATCGAAATATAACAAACATATCATCAAAAGTATGGCTGAGTTATCAATGGATTATACGGAAGTAGGACTGTATTTTAACTCTTTATCCTTGGAGGAAGACTCATCACCAATTATTGAGAAAATAGGCCAAGTTTTTGACTCAAGTTTTTTTGATGTCAACCTGTTGCGGAACTTGATAAATTTGAAATTTTTGGAAAAAGTTATTGAGTTGAGAAATTTCATTAAAGTGGTAAGAAGTTTGATAGCTTATAACAAAAGAAAATGGTTACAGTCTGTTGAGATCAGAAGACTGTTGAAGCAAAATAACAGCATTTTAGGAAAGGAGAAAAAGCTGGACAATCTGAGCAGATTGATTGATGACGCCATGTCAAAGTCCCGAGTGCTAAACTCGAATAAACTTAAATCTGATATTGCTGCTATACCAGATACTGAAGACGAAGAATCGTTGAGATCACTGATATCTCAACTTCAGGATGCAAGGATAACTCCAAGTTCATCAAACAAGTTATTCGGCTACAGTATTCCTGGACTAAAGAGGGTCAATAAAGCTATACTGTCAATGTCAGACCCGAATCCAGACCAGACAAGAAAGGAAACGATAGCGAAAACCAAATTGAAAATCCTCACTTTGAGAAAACAGTATGATATTGTAACTAGGGATAATAAATTTATTGATGAAGCTATAAGAAGGGAGCTTACTAACTTTCAAGACTGGTTCAAGTTGGAATTAAATGCACTTAATTATGAGTACTCTAAGGATTTAAAGGAGTTCTTCAGCAAATCACAGGAAAGTTGGGAGGCATCTAATCCACTATAGGATCTAATTTTTATTCTCTTTGACAAACATTTGTTAAAGGTATAGCGTATTATATATTATTGGTATAGGTATTTATGAATATATGTATGTAATGGATCAGCTTTATTTATTTTATGGCAGCAGTCGGAGATAAATCAAACAGAAGAACAAAAAAGAAAAATGTAACCCCCTTCAAAAGCCACATTGATTGGGGAACTTTCTAGAGGTATATGGTGGAGGTGGGAAAATCCCAATATCAACCAACTTTTTAAAGTCCCATTCTAAACTATCTTCAGTTTTATAATTCCAGAAAACCCAACCAGCATTACTGGCATAGTTGTAGGCATCAAGCTGAACCTCGATATATCTTCTCAAATTTTCCTTATCTTCTTCAGAATAGGTGTCAATGTTCTGTTTTCCGCGACAGCTACCTTCTCCATTGAATGCCTCATATCTTAATACATCACTTCCAACACCGTTTAAGTGTTTTGTACAGTCTGTTAAAGCTGCAGACCACTCCCCAACAACGACAGGATTAACTTGGGTTATTGCCTCTCTACCCCAAAAGCAAACCGTGCTGACAACATCTGATATAGGCTTACCGTAAAGATCATTTGTGAAGATAACATAATGATGAAAATCGAAAATAACGTTATTGTAGCCATTTTGAGGGGTATATTTGTTCAACCAATCATGATTTCCAAGAAATCCATCATGAAGTATTACTGGAACAGTAGAATGATTTCTAACTATCTGATACCCTCTTGAATAGTATTCCTCCAATTTATCAAGGGGAATAGATGGACCGTTAGGCTCATTCACTAATTCAATTCCAATGACAGTATTCTCATACTTTGATAAATATTTTGCAGTAATGTTGGCAATCACATCAACAGCAGCACTCATATAGTCTTCTCTGGAGAAAAATTCAATGGCTCCACGTCTTCCCGAATTATCGAAACCATTTTGAGAACCAGGCAAACCATGTAAATCAATCCAGACCTTCATTCCATACTCTTCAGCCCATTGAATTGCTTTTTCCATGTAAGTATCCAGACCGCTGATGAAGCTATCACCTGAAACCAAAGTATAAGCCCAATAGCCAATTGGAATTCTAACAAAATTTAAATTGTAAATGTTTTTCATATCATTAAAATCTTGTTTCGTAATGAATGACTCCCAATGGTTTTTCATAACCAGTTCACAATTTTTACCCAAACCTGCACAAAGCGTAAATTCGTCAACAGGTCCATTCGAAACTTGATTTGATTCAAATAACGATGGTGTGATCCATGGTTCCAAAAGAAGCCAACCACCAACGTTTACCCCTTTTAAATCTTCCGAGCCATAGTCAAAACTGGAAGAAACGAAATTTCTCAGCTGGATTGGATTAGCCCTGGAAGGAGATAATTGATAAAAACAGATTAATAAAGATACAAAAAACTTGTTAAATATCATTTTTGGTTTTTAAGATGAGTCTATATATTTTGAATAATGTTTAACTAGGGCAAAATTGTCCCTCATATTTATATTACTTATATATTATGTACTCTGCTTTAAAACTATATCTGCTAAAAAAACATCTTCAAGCATCGTACAAAAATGCTTATGGGAAGTGCAGATAAAGGATAAAAAACGTCGATTAAAGGCACGAGAGTGAAGGAATCTGGCAATACTGCCTTTCTAAGAAAGAAATGAAATTGATAATAGTGGTATGGATCCAGAAATACATACATACATACACAGCGCAGATCCCCAGATCCTGAAAGGTAAATAAATTACAGACAGAAAAAAAAAGGTTTTTAATTATAAACTGGCAAAGAACTTTATCATCAAACAGTTAAACAACATACGTGTCTATGGTCGAGTTAGTAAGAAAAAGGGTGAGTAGGTTTCAAGTTCTATTAAAGTAAGGGTTTTAGTCTACTGACATGCATAATTGAAAAAAAAAGCCTATAAGCGTTGCGTTGCCAGTCGAAAATGACACAACCAAAAAGCATCATTCAGAGGATGAGGTACCTGTAGTAGGTGCACTTTTTTGCTTCAATGGCGAATTCCCGACAATAAATATAAAGAGAACTTCCAAAAACATTGTCATAGGAAGAAGTAGTCAATGTGATTACAAAATAAATGATGCTTTGGTGTCTTCGCGGCATTGCACCATCTCAGTGGAACTGATTGTTATTGATGATGTTGAGAGGTGTAATGTTATCTTGACAGACACGAGTTCAAACGGAACCTATCTCAACGAACTGAAGATGCACAAGGGCCAACAGAAGTTGCTTGTTTCAGGAGATCGAATTCGCTTCACCAATAATGCTCAGTTTCTCTTCAAAGCAAGGAAAGAATTGAAATCAAAATATATTATTGGAAAATTATTGGGATCTGGCCATTTTGCAGAGGTTAGAGAAGCAATAAACAGAGATGACGATTCAGTAGTAGCGATAAAGATATTCCATCCTAATAGAAAAGGAAGTCTTAATAAAGAATTGAGACTGGAATTAGAGGTAATGATGAAGATAAATCATCCTAATATTGTTAAGTTTCATGACGTTTATAATGAGCCGGTTGGAATTCAAGACGTTAGAACATGTTTAGTGCTAGAAAAAGTGAGCGGTGGTGAACTTTTTAATAGAATTGTAACAAAAGGAAAATTGCGAGAAGATGAGACCAAGAGCCTTTTCGGACAGTTACTCAATGGCTTAAAATATTTACACGAAAGGGATATCATTCATAGAGACTTGAAACCGGAAAATATTTTGCTTGAAATAACACCCAGAACTTCAAACACTGATGTCCCAACAGGTCCATGGGATCCACAGGAGATAGATATACAGGTGAAGATTGCCGATTTTGGACTTGCCAAATTTATTGGAGAGATTAATTTTACCAACACTTTATGTGGTACACCAGCGTATGTGGCACCAGAGATTTTACTTAAAGCTAGACGATATAACAAGCTGGTTGATCTATGGTCGATTGGAGTATTGCTTTATGTTTGCCTCTGTGGATTTCCACCCTTTTCCGAAGAATTGGCCCCACCGTCTATGAAAGATCAAATCCTTACTGGAAAGTATGGATTTTTCTCACCTTATTGGGACCCAATGTCAGACGCGTCGTTGGACTTTATTTCAAAATTATTGGTTGTTGATCCAACAAAGAGACTCGACGTGTTTCAATCCATGAAGCACATTTGGTTCCAAGACTCTTATGCAATTGATAAGTCTCTCTTCGAAGACTGCCATAACAGACTGGAAAGCTTTCGGATACTGAATGGGGATTCCAATCCTGTCATGCTAGCTGATAGATTTAGCAGTAAATGTGATACTAGTTAGATTTAAATGTTTATATTTTTAGATGAATTTGAAAGACAGATGACTACGTTAGTTGCTTGCTAATTTAAAATTTTGTATTATTAAGCTGTTATAAATTTTTAGACAAACTTTCTTTTTCTATCCTTTTAACCTTTTATCCATGATAGCCATTCATTGTCATTTCATTGGCTAAATCTCCTTCGAGATTATAATCTTCGCCTAAATCTCCTTCGAATCTATACTCGTCATACTCAAGTTTTTTACTTTCCTCGGCATTTCTATTGTATGGGTTCTCGCCATTCTCGTTTTCATCTTTTATCCACTCCATATTATCACCATCCACTTCAGTATCATCTGATGCTTGATATATCTTAGTGACTTCCGCTTCAACACCACCTTCAAGATCAGACACCTCAGAGAAATGAGTTTCGACCAAATGATCGATTACTCCCCAACCATAAGCGTTCGCAAATCGCCTTCTCACTATGATATTGTTATGTGCATCTGGTTTCAAGTTCACCAAGACTTTTCTCCAGTCCATGTCTTTATGGTACAGACGAGCAATTTCTTCTTCAAGTTTACGATATTTATGATCTGGGTTCAAATTACTCAATAGTGACACAGAAGGTTTTATAGATTCTGGAGGCAAGTCCGCTTCTGTATAAACCTTATCATGCAACACAACGTTCTCCCTTGATGATGGATCAGATAGAAATTTTTCAGATGGAAGCGGCGGTAAAAGGACCTTGGTAGCACTCTGGATTATTGATGATTTCGGGATGGATTTGAATTTCACCAGACCAGAATTTTCATCATCATCATCATCTCGTATTGTTTGGTACCTCTTGTATTTCGAAACCTCATGCTGATTCTCCAGTTTTACCATAGGTGCACATAGCGACAACATTGCCTGAAATGGAGACAAAACCTTACTTGAGAGGTATGTACCAGTGCTTTCATCGGGGTCTTCTTCTGCATTTGGGATTTCTGAAACATAGTTTTTCAGTCTATCACCACCAACAGCGGCTTGGCCTGAACTACGCCCCAGTCTTTCATCAGCCAGAAGAGCTTTGTTATCATGCTTCCTTGCGTATGTGACTTCTGATAGACCTTTCCAATCCAAATAAAGAAGTGCTGATGTTCTCAATGGTACAATACCATCATGTAAAGTATTTGCGTATACCGTTCTCTGATTAAATCGTTTCAAAATATCATGAGTTGGCTCACCTGGTAGCTGTAAAAGTAAGGGTGTTGAACCAAATAAACCTAAATCTTGTCCTGTCTTCCCCACAACTCCAACAGTAAGAGAAAATTTCACATACAGTGGGTTTTCATAGGCAATACCTAATAGCGGTGATGCTAGTGTAATAAACTTATCGGGAGTGACTTGTTCGAAGAAATGTGGGTAGTGTTTTTGCAAATACGCAATAGCATATGTTTGTATCAACCCCCCTAATGAATGTGCAATGAAAGAGATCTTTTTGATAGATGGATATTCTTTCATTAAGTCGTTGATAATGTATTCTGCTACCCCCTTCCCTAAGAATTTGACACCCTTCTCAGTTTTGCATACATTCTCCTGATATCCTTTAACTAATATATTCTCCCCCGTTTTCTTGGCTTTCTTGTCGATTGTTTCCTTCAACACATACATATCTGCTCCGACATTTGAAAAAAGACCATGTGTCAATAATACTAAGTGGATCGGTTTCTCCATATTTGGGATTGGTGTATTCCATAGGTCAACAGTATCTTGAAATGTAACTTTCAAATTTCCAGGGCTAAAATTTCCATCCCCTACTAAACTATGGGTACTTTCAAGGACCAGCTTATCCGTCCCTATTATCAAATCATAATTTACCTGACTGGAATCAGTGAAGAGGATTTGACTGGACACCTCAACTATCCACACATATTTTTTCTTGATGGTGTGCATAGATAAATCTGCATGAAAACTTTGTCCGGCTTGTAAATTTGGTTCGAATGAGGGTTGGTCAGCGGTGATGAAACATTTTTTACTGCTATCAAATTCAGCTGGTCGTACGTCAACATATATTATGTAAGGTCCCATCAAAAAAGCAGCTCGTAATGGCACCGCTTCTAAGTTCTTCACCCTGAGGTAAAGCTTATCAGGCGCTTGCAGGGAGAGACGCAAATCGGTTCCTGGGGTATATTCAATTGTGAATCTATTCATTTCACCGACTTTCACAGCCTGATGCATTTTAAATAGCACAGTATCTCGCATCTTTATCCTCTTAGCTGAGTTCTTTTTGAGCGGTATAGGAAGACAACTCATTGACGTTTGAATGGGTTCAAATATATACCACCACCAAAGGCTTTTTGCTTTTTTGTTTTTTGTTTTTTTCTTTTCTTATTTCATGTGGCTTTCATTATCATGAGCATTCATCATCGTCATCAACCCTTTGATTTCAATATCCTAAGACTGCAATTTCGAATTCTAATCTACCATGATCCATGATATAAGTCTGAACTATACCAAGACAAAGAAGGTAGGTGAAGGAACATATGCTGTTGTCTATTTGGGTAGACAATTATCAAGCTCAAGAGACATTGCAATAAAGGAAATTAAAACTGGTGGATTCAAAGATGGCCTCGATATGTCTGCCATAAGAGAAATAAAATACTTACAAGAATTGAAACATGAGAATTTAATTGAACTTGTTGATATATACTCCCAAAACAATAATCTTAATTTGGTGCTTGAGTTCTTACCTTCGGATCTTGAAATGTTAATCAAAAATAAGTCAATTATCTTTACACCACAGGATATCAAGTCGTGGATGTTGATGACATTAAGAGGTCTACATCATTGTCATAGGAACTTTATCTTACATAGAGATTTGAAACCCAATAACCTTTTACTTTCTCCCACAGGGCATTTGAAAATTGCAGATTTTGGTTTGGCTAGGTCATTCGCTGCACCTACAGAGCTTTTAACGTACAACGTGGTGACTCGATGGTATAGAGCACCAGAGCTTCTTTTGGGATCCAAACACTACACAAGTGCTATAGATATTTGGGCTGTTGGAATAATTTTTGCGGAGTTGATGTTGCGAACTCCATACTTACCAGGACTGGACGATGTTGATCAGTTGGTCATCACGTTCAAGGCATTGGGAACTCCAACAGAAGAAACATGGAAAAATGTCTCGAAATTGAAGGGATATGATCAGATACAAGTTTATCCTCCGCCTACACGACAAGAGTTGAGGAATAGGTTTTTAGCAGCCACAGAAAGTGCGTTGGATTTGATGGAAGAACTTTTGACAATGGATCCTTTAAAGAGGTGTGATACCCTGGAGCTGTTGACTCACAAATATTTTACGGAACCTCCAAGAGCTACTGAGCCAGAGAACCTTCCGAAACAAAAGAAGTGATGAATGATATATTTTTTTATATATGCAACTTTACGATTATTTAAAAGAACCTAGCTACATGTTTCCCAATGGCCATACTAGCAGTTAGCCCAGGACTTTCTATGCCTAGCAAATTGACAAATCCTTTGTAACCGTCCTCTTCTCTTATTACAAAATCTTGAAAGCCTTTGTTCTCCTTAGGTGCTAATTTCGGCCTGATGCCTGCGTAAGACGGCGAAAGGTCAGCTAGCTGAACAGCAGGAAAGTATCTTTTAACATCTTCATAGACTAGATTTATCCTCTGCCCATTGACTTCGTAATCTGTAGGAGAATCAATCCACTCCAAATCAGGACCAAATTTGATTTGTCCTCCAAGATCTATGGTCAAATGAGTTCCGAGTGATTGGATATCTTTGGAAGGGCATGGATAAATCAATCGGCTTACTTTTGGAGTTGATTTCTTAAAAGAAAAGTAATTCCCTTTGGCGTAATACGGTGCTAATTGACGGTCAGCAGGTAATAACATATTTGAAACTTCACAAGCATATAGTCCAGCACTATTTATAACGTTGTTTACCACAATACTGATATCTTCACCACTAGAGTGTACTTCAATACTATACTCTTGCTGTTGTTTGTTGAAATCTATACCGATAACTTTTGAATCCACTGCAACGTCTCCATTATTCTCTTGGAAAATAGATTCTAAGTACGACATGAGTGAATGAGCAGAGATTATACCAGTGGTTGGGGAGTTCAAAACAGCCGTATTTACAGTGATGTTTGGTTCAAGTGATTTAGCATTTTTTAAAGTTAAAAACCCAATTGGGACTCCTAATTTGGTCACCCTCTCGTGTATTTGATTCAAGTATTCATGTTCATCTTCATTGTGGGCAACAATCCACTTACCACAGTTTCGCATCTCCACCCCTGCCTTCAGAGCCTCGGTATAGATCAAAGATTTACCTTCCAAACATAATTTGGATTTCAATGAATCTTCTGGATAATAAAGGCCAGCATGTATTACCTCACTGTTTCGACTGGTGGTTTCTTGACCCAAAGCTTGATTTTTTTCAAGAAGCACAACTGTATTAGAACTTACTTTTGAGAGCTCTGCAGCCAGTGCCATACCAATGACGCCCCCACCAATTACAGCATGAGTGTAGTCAACATATGAATGTCTACTCAGACTAAACAGTCTGATGAAGGACCGTACTTGAATCATTATCCCTTTGTAAGATGTAATTGATCTTTTCTTTCGTTTTTTTTTTCTCTTATCAATCCAGATTGATTGATTGATTGATTACACAGATAATCTTATTTCCGGCAAAGTAGGGTAACCAAAGAGGTCTTACAAATTGACTCCCGAGAAGAGGGAAGTTCATCACAAAGATAGGAAACAAATCCAAAGAAAACATTACATGGATCAGTGAAATGATGGATGAGATACATTTTAAATTTTAAAATCAACCAGTAGTATACTGATCGGAATTGATAATGAATAAATATATCAAAATTGTAGCAGCAGATAGAACATAGAAAAGTGTCGTCCTTCTTGGCTTCTGATTTTCCGGAAACAGTATTACAATAACAGGGATATCCGCTTCTAGTTCAAAATTGTCTTCTAACATGTCATCACCCGTTAAACCTTCACGATAATCTATCATCACACCCCTGATATGAAGCTTGTTGTTCACAATTTTTGCCAAGACATTGATCACAGGATCAAACAATTTGTTATTGATACCATCTTGAAGGCCATGATCTGCAGTCACAAAATCTACCCTATTTATGAGCTCGAAAGATTTCTTCTCCGAAGAAATCAATGATGCAAATGCTTTCATATCTTTTTTGTCCACAGGTTTCAAAAACCGGTCATGCTGTGGACCTGACAAATCATAGTAATATGTAATGATGTGAATCACTTGTCCCACCTTGGATTTACCTTCATATATATTTTCCACAGTAACTAATTCCAAAGAGGACAAGAGAACATCATCAATGTTTTCATATAAACGAAGAAGCACGGTTGAATCAAGATATTTTATTGACTCACTATAATGCAATTTTTTCATCAGCTGCAGATTATCGAAACAGAAACCAAACAGGAACCATTGGAGGAGTAAAATGATGCCGAAGATCATCTTCCATTTTTTTCCAGTATGCTTTCAGAAAACACTTGATTTAACTGAAAGATAGCAGTTCGTGTGTATTTTTTCTTTTTTTTGACATAAAAATATACAAGAAAACAACTTCTAAGTACTGAGTGTTTAAGAGAACATACATATATAACAACAAACTATTTGTAAAAAACATAAATATAATCAATTGTGAGTGATATAGAGTTGATTCAAAAAGAATTCTCTTTCAGTGGACTGAATGCTTTGAGAAAGATGGGAACACCCTCATCTGTAATAGAAGGGACAGCTAATGATCATGACGAAACTTTGAAGGAGCTCAGAGAGAGTCACGAAGAGGTTGGACTTCAAACGACACAAGAACCATCGAATATAACCACGATTGCTAAGGAGAAACCATCAACATGGTGGTTTTGGAGAACTCGACCAGAAGCAGAGCCAGAAGATCATCCTTCTCTTGATGCTAATCAATTGCCTGATGAAGACACAACAAATGACAATGTTCTGACACTACCAGAAGACCATCCTGATCTGCAGGCAGATATAGAGAGGACACCTCTGGAAATAATTCGAAGACAGAGTTGGGCTGAGTGGGCAAATAGCACCGTCAGAGCTAATTCTGTCGTCACCTACATAAATGGGTCTCAAGATGTGCCTCAAGATGTTAATTCTCATCAGCAAAACAACGTGCTTTTGGATCGTCCCACTCAGCAAACTACAGACGGCAATGAGACAATAGAAAATCAAAACTTTGATGCAGTATCACATGTCCTGTCAAATTCTCATAATAGCTCTTCTTTACTTTCTTGGCTCAATCCATGGTCATATCTAGGCAAAGGCGATAATGATATTGCATTGCTACCAGAAAATAACGAATCTATGTCTGGCTCCAAAGATTCAGAAGAGATTGTCAAAGATGCTAGAAGGGCAATTCAAAGAAGCAATCCAGAAGAAAAGAACCTGTCTTGGGCATTTCACTCCAATAAGAGAGACGATAAAGGTGAGTTGGCTGTCTCTGGAACTGGAAGTGAAACCCATCCAGCGAATATGACATCTCCTCCGATCACATACTCCGAAAATCAAGAAAGTAGTTTGAAGCCGACTCAGCAACAAACTGAATTGAAGAAAGGCTTGGTGCTCCCAAAATTTGATGACTGTTATCGTGATTTGACAATGAAAAGTAAAGCTCGAATAGTGCTATCTTCATCGAAACTTTTAAAACAAACTTTCAACATTAAGCCAATGACACATCTTTATCACTCAGATATACCCAGAGAAATCAAAAAAGCGGTAGTAATAGGTATCCATGGCTTCTTTCCAATCAAGATGGTCAGAACTCTTATTGGACATCCTACAGGAACTTCAGTGAAATTCGCCTCTAAAGCCACCGAGGTTTTGACAAAATGGGCCTCAGACAATAATGTTGAAATGGACATCGAAACTATAGCCTTGGAAGGTGAGGGAAAAATATTAGAAAGGGTTGAAACTTTGTTGAACTTGTTGGAGAACTGGATGGAGATTATCACTGATTGTGACTTTATATATGTTGCATCTCATTCTCAAGGGGTTATGGTAGCCATACATTTGGTTGCCGAATTGATATTGAGAGGTAAGATCTCAACAAAAAAGACAAAAGTTGGATTGCTTAACATGTGCGGTGTTTGCAATGGTCCAATACTGGGATTAGACTCGAAACTTATTGTGAAGCTGTACTCCAAGTTTGAAAATGAAATTTTGATGGAATTGTTTGACTTTCAAGACTTGACCAGTCAGCTGTCCACCATTCTTATACGGAGTATGAAAACCCTCGTATCAAGTAACGTTAAAGTGACATTTATTGGATCTATAAATGATCAGCTATCACCATTATATTCGTCTTTATTCACAATCGTCAATCATCCAAACATCGCTAGGGCAGTTTTTGTCGACACCAACACCAAAGAAGAGATTCCAAAATTCTTAATAAAATTAGTCCAGGACTGTCTTATTGCCAAAAACATGGGATATAGCGATTGCGATTTGATTTTCGAGTTATCAAAATACTCCAGTGGATCTCTTACGGGTGGTGGCCATTCCAAAGTCTACAATGAAGACGAAGTTTATTTATTAGGTATAAAAAATGCCTTAGAGACTTGTGATTTTATTTTAGAGAGACCACCCGTTTTGAGGATCTTAGACAAGCAGTTCAATGCTAAATCTGTTAACGAGAATCCATATCACCTACCATGGTGCTTAAGAGGTTTTTTGGATGAATTGGTCGGTATAAAAAATTTGGATGGGACGGGATTGAGAAAAGAGCTTTTGGAAATCTACAATGAATGGAAGCCTGAGACTAAGAGCAGTAAAGACTTGAAGTATTGTGTAGAAGCTATTTGCGAAAACTATTAGTTTTGCAAAACGGAAAATATAACTTGAATTAGAGCACACTTTTCAAAATTATCGTATTCACACTAGTTACTGGCGATGAAATTTTTCTCGCAGATTTCAGTAAGTCCAAAATAGCTCAAGATAAGGAGGAACTTGAACAAAAAATTCAAGAAATATAAGAGTGCCCTCAGTCTTTTCATAACAAGCCTGAAATTGTAATCAATGTAGCTAGTTATAATGTTTTGGACTTTTGGAAGAATATGTCTTGCATATGAAATTTTTTTTTGATTTCTTCTTCCATGCAAAAATTACTTTGTGAATGCAAAAGTGTTAATAAGATCGAATGATTATCACAATTAACTTATTACAGAAACCAATAAAAAATGGATCCTAACGCGAAATTCCAGGTACAGGTTGACGAATCTGAGGATACTGAATGGAATGACATTTTGAGGTCTCATGGAATCATTCCTGAGAAGCCTAAAGATAAAACAGAAGAATTGGAAGAGGCTTTGGAGGAGGCCCTTCTGAAACAACACGAAAACAGATTGGAACATAAAGAATTGGATGAGTTGGAAGCATTAGAAGATGAAGAAGATGAGGACTTTCTCAATTTTTATAAACAGAAGAGAATGCTGGAGATCCTGGAGTTGAACAACAAATCTAAATTTGGATCAATATTCCCAATAGACAAGCCTGAATATGCGAAGGAAGTCACCGAGGCATCAAATGATGCCTACGTTTTCTTGCACATGACATTGCAGAGTAGTCTTCAATCAAGGCTATTATCTTCATTGTGTCAAACCCTTGCTCCAAAGTTTGCAGAGATTAAATTCGTCGAGATACCTGCCAACAGAGCAGTTGAGAATTATCCAGATCTGAATTGTCCAACAATTTTGATATATCACAATAAGGACATGGTGAAGCAGTTGGTAACTTTGACGCAATTAGGTGGAAATGCAACTAGTCTCAAAGATGTAGAGGGCCTTTTAGTTCAAGTAGGTGCTGTTAATGAGAAGGATTCAAGGTTAATAATAAATCAAGATGGAGGCGATACAGAATGGGAGAAGAAAAGATTAAAATTTGCCGAAAAGACTTTGAGGAGTGGAACGACTAATAATGACGATGACGATGATGATGATTTTTTTGACTGAGAATATTATGAGAAAAAAATGCATTTACCAAAATAACAATTGAGGATCAATCAAGATCACGGACTATATAATACAATAAGTATGCTTTTGAACCCAAAACCTCTTCTTTATTGACTAAGCTCACAACTGCGTCATCGAATTTGAACCAGTTATTGTCTCTGTTTTTGACCATGCAAATATAATGTCCCGTGTTAACTGAACCGATGTGACAAACAACTGCAAATAACTCATACGTTAAGTCCGCTATTGATTTAGACTTTTCATCGGTTTCCAGATGCAATACGTAGTCGTACATGTCTAAAATCAATGGAAAATGGACATGGGTTTCGATTTTGGATGACACAGACGAATGCTCAAATCTCTTTAGTTGAATTCCTAGTACCGGTGGCAATTGTTTGATCTGAAGTTGCTTGTATGCCATAGTCTTATGACCACATGTATCGCAACTATAAAGAACATCTAACTTTTCAGGTGTAGTGAACCTTCTTAGACAGTCCAGTAATTTCATTGAAGTAATAGGTAAGGTCTTTCCGGCAACTTTTTTCTGATGAGGTTGCAGGATTTCAAGTGATAAATCTAACATCATATCGACTGTGGTAGTTATCTTCTCGCATTTCGAACATCTTATCGTACTTTGTAACTGGCCTGAAAATGTCCTATGTGTAATGCAGGGGCAATCTGGAGAAGAAGCATGAGGTGATTGAGATTTTCTCGACAGAACGCCTGATTCGTCCATTTTGGAATTTATTAGTTCAATATCTGCCTTATGAAGCTCATCTAAAATGAACTGCCAGAATTCATGAGCATCTTGCTCTGAGTACCCTGCTAATGACCGCTTGACCTTCCAAGCTGCTGTTAACAAAGACGTCGGACCAAACCCTTTCAAATTGTTGTCTGTATAGAAGACCGTGAAAATTTCATCTAAACAACAGGGTATACAGCCTGATGGGTCGTTTTTGCAACTGATGTGTTTTCCAGCTAAAAAATAATCTCTGACGAGTGGATTGTGGATGAGAGTTTGAATGATGGATGACATGAAACAAGTGGCTCCCATGTTTATAAAACCACGGAGACCAGTGCTTGCCTTATATGATGGAACCCTTGAGCTTTGTAAGATTTTTGCTGTATGGGAAGCATCTGGATCAACCTCAAACAGTTGCAAACCGTGAACTGAGAAAAAAAAGACACAGAAGTTAGTACTCTCTAATTGCTTTATTGTTCAACAACATTTATTAACTTACTATTCCCATGTGATTCTTCAATGTGTCGTACACGTTGTTCTTCTAATTCTGAGTGACCAACAAAGTCACCACATCTAAAACAGAATAAATTTCCAGTTTCAGCATCGATACCTAAATCTATGTTAATATTACCATATAATTTTGTAAAAAGTTAATGTGCCATATGACTTACCAAAAACATGACCAGCTGTTTTAGCATGGCTATAAGCGTGTCCCTTTTTAAAACACCCAATGTGATTACATTGAAGGCACATGTACATAGATCCGCAGCTATTGAAGCAAGTTCTGCATTTCAAAAGTTTCGACCTGAGCGTTAAAATATTTTTATGGTCCATAACACTAGACCCTTCAGGAACCATGTATTTGATGTTCTTCAGGGAGTTTAGCAACGAAACTTTCAAAGCGAGCTTGTAATTTCTTAAAGCTGTGTTTTTAGCTTGCGTTGACATCACTTGTTCGAGGTGCTGGCAGGGGTCGAAGGTGACATATTTGGGAGCGATAGAGGCCGACATTTCAGAAGTACACGGAATTTTTTTTATGGCCAGAAGAATGAAGATCTAGTCTCTTTGATTATTGACGGGATTTTGTATCCTTAGATATGTTATTGGTGACCTTTCAATTGATAGTTCCTGGATGGGGCCGTTCACAATAGTCTGTCTACCTGTTTTCTACTCCCGATTCAAAATACCGTTGATCTGATGCTAAATCAAAAGGTGTAAGGAAAAGGAAAGTAAAAAAAAAGAAACCTTAACAAGCAAAAAAAAACGACACTCGGTCGTGCCAAAGAATCATATATTTTACTACATCACTTAGATATATTAATTCAAGGAGACAGACAGCCACAAAAGGATAAAGTATCATTAAATCGAATTAAAAGTTCTTCCATTATAAAAAAAGGTACCGGCTTCCAACTATTCATCAGTTCGATGTTTAATTGACTGTTTCAATTTTTAGATAATGTAACTATGACCATTTCCAAGCAATTTTGTGAATATATTTGCCTAACAAGACAAATGGCGGCAGTTAATTGTTCTTTTAACAATCGTTTCCCATGAACTATGGATGGGATTGAGCAATATAATGATTATATTCGCGGACTTGGAGTTGAATCCAATGAGCGCTCCGCTTATGTAATGAACAGTGGATCGACTTTTGGGCCTCTGCCTGAATATCAAGGTGGTCAGGGTTATTATCCTGTTAATGGATACTCCTCTCATCAGTATCAGTACACGCAGACAGGACCAAACGAGCTTTTTTCCACATTACCGCTGTTCAATAGAGAGAACTTCAAAGATGGTTCTCTGTTTGAGTTGTCAAAGATTTTCAACTTGGAAGATCCATATCCCTCATGGACTGAAGATGCTTTAGCGCCAATGACAAAAGAGGATATTTGGGATATTTTCGAAGATTTGCAAAAAAGGTTGGGATTTCAAATTGATTCATGTGCTAACATGTATGATCACTTTATGGTTCAATTAGACTCGAGAACAAGTCGCTTTCCAGCCCCCGAAGCTCTTCTCTCGTTGCATTCCGACTATATTGGGGGTCCCAACTCCAATTATCGAAAATGGTATTTTGCAGCTCACTTGGATTTGGACGACGAAGTTGGAGCGGGCCTGGATATGTATAGATCTTCAACTGAACTTGCTGAAAAATTAACAGAACGTCAAATTAAAAACTTGACAGGTCCAGCGGACGATATTCATTTACCCAATGCTCTTTATAGGTGGAAGATAAAAATGATGCATTTTGATCTGAAAGAGATGGTGTACCAAATTGCGTTGTATCTCTTGATATGGGGTGAAGCCAATCAAGTGAGATATCTTCCTGAATGTATTTGTTTCATATATAAAACTGCAAGTGATTACGTGCTCACCAATACTGACGAAACAGATATTATCTATCCTCCGGAGAATGATTTTCTTGATAGGGTCATCACTCCACTTTACCAATTCATCAGAGATCAGCAATTTGAAAAGATTGATGGGAAATACTTCAGGAAAGAACTCGACCATAGCAATATTATCGGTTATGACGACATGAATCAATTGTTTTGGTATCGGGAAGGGCTCCAGAGATTAATCACCGTTGATGCCATCAGACTAAGCGATATCGATAAGACTAAGCGCTATCTGAAACTAGGTAAGATAGCATGGAACAAGGTTTTCTACAAAACATATTACGAATCTCGCTCTTGGGTACATTTAATAACAAACTTCAGTCGGATATGGGTTATACATCTTTCAGTCTTCTGGTACTGCACTAGTTTTAATTCTCCAGCAATCTATACACCTCATTATGAACAACGCTTAGATAATCCACCTACTCCTCAGGCAACTTGGTCTGCCACATCCTTAGCTGGAACCATAGCTTGCCTGATATATCTTGTTGCAGTGATTGGAGAATTGTTTTTTGTCCCAAAAAATTGGCCTGGTAGAGAGAGTTGCACTCATAAAATAATATTAGGGACCTGTGCTCTAATGCTAAATTTTCTTCCTTCCGTCTACGTTTTTTATTGCATTCCATTCGACGTCTACTCGAGGAGTGCTCACATTATTTCAATAGTTCAGTTTGCTATTTCTGTGTTGACGGTGATTTTTCTTTCATTTCAACCTCTTGGAGGGTTATTTGGATCTTACATGTTGAAAAGCAAAAAATATGTTTCTTCTCAAACTTTTACTGCTTCCTTCTCGAAGCTCAAAGGTAATAACAGAACATGTTCCTATATGTTGTGGATATCTGTTTTCACTGCAAAATTCTTGGAATCTTATCTTTTTTTAACGTTGTCTTTGAGAGACCCCATAAAAAATCTCACTTCAATGACCATGAATAGATGTCAGGGTGACCAAATCTTAGGTAATTTTTTATGCAGACAGCATGCCCGAATTATTTTGGGTTTGATGTACCTGACTGATTTGGTTTTGTATTTTTTGGACACATATCTATGGTATATTATATGCAATTGTGTCTTTTCTGTTATTCTTTCATTTTCTAGAGGAAACTCAATATTGTCTCCTTGGAGAAATATCTTTGTACGCCTTCCCCAAAGAATCAAAGTGAAAATACTTTCATGTGGGCTGTCTGAAGAAAAATACAAGATGACGTTTTTGGTTTCTCAAGTTTGGAACTCTATTGTTATCAGTATGTTCCAAGAGCATGTTTTGTCAAAAGAAAATGCAACGAATCTTTTATATCAGCAAAATGTGTCTGAGATTGATGGGCAGACATGCATATTTGAACCCTCATTTTTTCTCAATCAAGATGATGGCACAACAAAATTAACCAGTTACTTTCCAACTGGCTCAGATGCTGAAAGAAGATTCTCCTTCTTTGCTCATTCTCTCTCAACCAATATACCTGATCCTTTACCTGTCGAAAGTATGCCCACATTTACTGTATTAGTTCCGCATTACTCAGAAAAAATATTGCTTTCTTTGAAGGACGTGATCAAAGAGGACCGTTCTTCTAAAATATCTATTTTAGAATATTTGAGGGAGTTATATGGTTATGAATGGCAAAATTTTGTTGAAGACTCTAAGGAGTTGACCAACACTGTAAGTCACCTTGATGATGAAGGAGAGAAAGAAGAGATTTCTCACACACCTTTTATATTGCAAGAGAAGGATATACCTGAAATGTCCCTGAATCATTTGAACCAAACTGAGACACTGAAATTGAGTAGTAGAATGTCTAATATTCCTTATTATTGCGTTGGATTCAAAGATTCCTCTCCTGATAAGATCTTAAGAACCAGAGTATGGGCTTCTCTTAGAGCTCAAACTTTATATCGAACAGTTGCCGGATTTTATAAGTACTTTGATGCCATAAAGTTATTATATCGAACAGAGAATCTTGATTTATTTGATAGCCATTATGATGACTTGGATACCGATAAAATACTTGATTATGTTGCAAGAAGGAAGTTTAATTTTCTTATTTCGATGCAGCGATATATGAGTTTTACTCTGGAGGAGCATGAGGCTGTCAAGGTATTAATCTCCAAGTTTCCATTTATCAAAGTTGCCATATTGCAAGAAGTTCCTCCGGAAAACGAAGAGGATGAACCAATTTATTATTCTTGTTTACTCGGAGTCACTAACATTGAATCTATTGATGGTTCGGATGTACTTGATCGCAGCTTATCTATTCTATACAAAGTTAAACTATCTGGAAATCCTATAATTGGAGATGGAAAGTCAGATAATCAAAATCATGCGATCATATTTCACCGAGGTGAATACATACAGGTAATTGATGCTAACCAAGATATGTACTTAGAAGAGTGTTTGAAAATCAGATCCATATTAGCTGAATTTGAGGAATTATCATCGAGTAAGACAGAGCATGTGTACGATCCAAGTTATCTTTATCCGGATGATGACCCCGTAGCAGTGGTTGGAGCTAGAGAACATATCTTTACTGAACAATTGGGGGCACTCGGTGATGTTGCAGCTGGAAAGGAGAAAACTTTTGGTACTTTGTTTGCTAGGACTCTTGCAGAGATTGGCGGGAAACTACATTATGGACATCCTGATTTTCTTAACGCTATTTTCATGACTACCCGGGGTGGAATATCTAAAGCGCAAAAGGGGATTCATTTGAATGAAGACATATATGCAGGTATGATGGCTGTCTGCCGCGGTGGAAGAATCAAGCATAGTGATTTTTTCCAGTGTGGTAAGGGTAGAGATCTAGGTTTTGGTTCTATTCTTAACTTTACGTCGAAGATTGGTGGTGGCATGGGTGAACAAATGCTCTCCAGAGAGTATTTCTATTTAGGTACTCAGCTCCCATTGGATCGATTCTTGTCCTTCTACTATGCTCATCCTGGTTTCCATATTAATAATCTTTTCATTATGTTGTCTGTTCAACTTTTTATGTTGGTGTTGATAAATTTGGGAGCTTTGAATAGTGAGGGAATCAAATGTATCTATGACAAAAATGTTCCATTTACAGATGAGCAAAAACCACTTGGATGTTATAATATACAACCTGTTCTTGATTGGGTGACGAGATTTGTGATTTCTATATGCATTTGTTTTTTTATCTCGTTTACACCTCTTATTGTTCAAGAATTCACTGAAAGAGGTATTCTGAGAGCTTTCTATCGTTTCTTTTGTCATTTTTTCTCTTTGTCCCCCGTTTTTGAAGTATTTGTGTGTCAGATATATTCAAATTCTCTTAAAAGCGATCTCACGTTTGGGGGTGCTAAATATATAGCCACTGGAAGAGGTTTGGCGACTTCGAGATTCCTGTTCACGAATTTATATTCAAGATATGCTGGCAGTTCGATTTACTCTGGGGTAAGACTTTTTTTAATTCTTTTGTTTGCCACTTTTTCTATGTGGCAGATTTCATTGTTGTGGTTTTGGTTGACTGTGGTTTCCCTTTGTTTATCACCATTTATTTTCAATCCTCATAATTTCTCCATGTTTGATTATTTTCTTGATTACAGAAATTTTATTCGATGGCTTACCAGAGGCAACTCCAAATTTCATCAAGAGAGTTGGATTGCATATACGAGAGCATCAAGGTCTAAATTCACTGGGTTGAAGAAAAAGACATGGAAGGATGAAAATAGATTACCGGTGATACATAGGGCTGCATTTTCCAACAGTCTCCTCTCTGAAGTGTGTCTTCCATTTTCCCAACTGGTCACTGTATTCTTTGCATATGGTTTTATCAACTCACAAAATGGTGTAAAAACTCCAGAACAGTTGAATCTTTCCATTAGAATTATTATTTTGGTTATACTTCCCATCTTGATGAATGCAGCTGTGTTGCTAGTTATTTTCCCTCTTTCTTTTATCAGTGGACCACTATTGATGTTTTGTTTTCCAAGATATGGTAATGCCTTTGCTGGTGTTGCCCATGGATGTGGGGTTATTATACATGTCGTTTTATTTGAAGTGACTTGTTTTCTTGAAGGTTGGAATTTCAAAAGATCAATTGTTGCCTTCATTTGCACTGTTTACATTCAACGTGTTTTATTTCAAATTATCAAGGTTTGTTTCTTAACAAGAGAGTTGAGAGCTGATTATGCTAATAGAGCATGGTGGTCGGGAAAATGGATTAGACGTGGAGTTGGGACTTTAAGTATCACGCAACCTGTGAGAGAATTTATTATCAAGACTGTGGAGATGAGTTTATTTGCAGCTGATTTTTCCATTGGTCATTTGATTTTTTTCATATTGACACCAATTGTGTTTATACCTTACATTGATCGAATTCATTCGTCAATGTTATTCTGGTTACCACCTAAGGTTCAATATCGAAGAGGAATAATGTCACAAAGGGATATAACAGTGAGAAAGAGACGTGTATTGAGGTATTGTCTTTTTTATTTCTTTATGATGATTTGTTTTGGATTTTTGATTGCAGTACCAATCATTGCCGGTATCTTTCTTCCAGATTTTAGAGATGAATTACCCGAGATGGCTAAAACTTTGGTTCAACCAATGAGTCAGGATAATAATGATACAGGAAAGAATGCACCTATGTTTATCGTGACTACTTTAAAACCAACTTTAACGCCATATTCCACTTATCCTTATTAGCTAGTTTTTAATTTTTATACATGAAACATATAATATTTTATAGCATATGAGAAAGATAGAAGCGATAAGTTTTCTTCTATACAATTCCAATTTTTTTTAGAATGAACACATCAGCCATACTTGTATCGGATATATCTTTGTTGGCAAAAGTAGTAATAGTTTATGAGCGTATATAACACATCACATCTAATATATATCTCTATATCCTCTTTAATTCTAAAATTTGGAAAGTTTTGAAAGAAAAAGGGATTGGAGAAAAGTGTGTTCAACCAGTTTTAGCAAAAAAAAGGTAGATAATGAACAACAAAGGCTGCTGAAATTTATATTTTCCATGTTGGAATGATTGATAATAATGGGAAAAAAAATTCACAAAATTGATTAACAAAATTACAAAGTAATCATTATCGTATTGGTATATCTATATAATGATCACAATCAAGTAATTAACAAATTATTAATCAACTAATAATGTACAACAAAAGCCAAAGACAAAAAATAACAAAATAATACTAAAAATGGGGGTGGAAAGAGTTGAAGAGGATAAAAAAAAACATACATACATACATACAACAACAACAACAAAACAAAAAAAAAAGATAGAAATACAACCCTAATAATAAATAATAAGACATTGAAATTTGAAGATGTATCGCAGATAAAAAAAAAGAGATTAACAGCAATAAAAGGGGTGAGTTCAAGAATAATAGGGGATGAAAAAAAAAAAAAATTCAAATCATATCGGTCAACGGTAATTGACAAAGAGATATATAATTAAATCATCAACAATTATTTCTTGGCCTTTTTGGCAGCAGCTTTCTTAGGAGCAACAGCTGTCTTTTTGGCAACTGGTTTTTTAGCAGTTGTCTTCTTAGCAGCTGGTTTTGTCACTTTTTTTGTTGTTGTCAGTTTTTTTGTAGTTGATGGTTTCTTGGTGGTTACAGCCTTCTTTTTTGGAGCAGATGGTTTCTTGACAGAATCTTTCTTGGCTAATTTAACTGGACCACTAGATCCCTTAGGTTGGACAAAATCACCTGCCTTAACACCTCTACTCAAGGCCAAGTTGAATTGAGAATCAAAGTTAGGACCAACTGGGTAGTTTGATGAGATGTATTTCTTGATCGATTGACGACTGATGAATAGGATATTTGCTGTTAGTAAAAAAAAAAAATGCTATACGGTAAACAGTTTTTTTTTTTCTTTTTCGATTCTTTCTTGTGTTGATAAGGCAGAAGAGTAAAAGGTTTATCGAGTATAGATAGCTTGGTTCAATTGAAATGAAAGAAAATCCCAAGTCCAAACTTCATAAAACTCCTTATTATCAAACAAAAGATGATATATAATTAATTAATCATGAAAGAAAAACATACCTTGAACCTGATCTATCTTTCAAAGTGGTGATAGCAATTGTGATCATCTCTGGATTAAAAAAAATTAATTAGTATTTCTTCTGTTGCTTCTCTTGTCTATTTGAGTAGAAGAAGATAAAACATTAAGGATTTATCAATTGAATTGAATAGAATATATCAATAAAAAAAAGTAGATGCAATAATTATGAGACGTGACGTGACAGGACATACCTTTATAAGACTTCTTGTTGTCCACTTTAGAAGCGGAAGGAGCTTTCTTTTCTGTAGCAGCTTTGGTGGCCATTATGATAATTGATTAGATAAATGGATTGATGATTGATTTAAATGGATGGATAAATAGATATATTAATTATAACAGAAATATGAAAAGTAAACAAAAAGCAAAGAGAGATAAAATGGAGTCTTTATATAAAACAGAAAGAGAGAATAAGAGAATGAGACATTTGTTGTTTATCGTTGCGTTTTTCTTTTTTTGTTTACTTTTTTGTTTACTTTTTATATTTTTTTAAATTATTAAAAAAAAAAACATACGCCAAAACCCATTCATTCAAAAAAGGGTGTCTCTAACTGTAGAGAAGAGTATCTGAGGAATGGTATACGGAATAGACATGTGCTTTACATTTATATATATATATATATATACTCTGTCATCTCTCTCCCGTAATATATATTTTTTCTCTTTCATAAAGCTATGTATCTAGTTCACATTATATATCACGTATAAAAACACGATCCATATAGATAAAAAGATGGTAGTGTGATAAAACACCAAATGATAATAATAATAATTTTTTCTTTTTTCTTTTGGCGCTACACATAATGAAAAAGTAGTGGATAAAGAGTAAAAATAAAATATTCTTATACAGACTGAGAGACTAGAGATCAAGTCAAGTGCTACTGACTGAAAGTTTCCTCCTCCACCTTCAACCCTTATATACATAGACCACCCAACAGATGGATTCACAAACCCTGTCAGAGAGAGTAGTGGATGCTCCATCTTCAGTGGCACAGGACTTGACCAATAGTACCAATAATAATACTAGTACGAAAATTTCCACAAACATCAATTCTACTCTGAACTCTAATGAACTAAAGAGAACAACCACATTCACTCCCACTGAACAAGTGGCTAAAAAGATTAAATTGTTCACTGGGAACTTTGATGACGAAGAAGAAGATGATGATGATGATGAAGAAGTGAAAGCGAAAAATGATGAAGATAATGCACATCACCACTCATCTAAATATCACCAAATTATAATAGACCAACCATCACAAGTTTCAACAATTAAACAAACGGTACCGAGCAACAATAGCCAATCATCATCAACGGATAAGACTAGCCCAATAGATATAGACGAGAGGAAGAATAACAAACATGATGATGCTAATAACACCCAACAAGTCTCATCAGAAATGCTAAACCATCCTTCCAACGATATCAACTCAGATCATAGTAGTAATAATAACAATAATAATGATTCAGGTACCACCATATACAAAGATGAACTTGTGATACCTGCCGATTCAGAATTATTGAAGAAAAATGAAGCCTTGAAGAGTTATAACGAATATATCCAAGATAGTTCTAGATTCCCCCCACAATCTTCTATTCAAAACAATTTATCAAGTATTCCATTAAATTTACCAGCTCCACATTATCTACCACCAAATATTCAACTATTGATAAATACCATCCCTTCCTTAGATAACTTTGCCACACAAATTTTAAGAATCATAGTACAAAGTCCATACCAAAAAATTTTGGATTTAGTTGCCAATCCAGAAACTTTGGCCGGTATGACTTATCAAACTTTGATCAGTTTATTTGATCATATCAAAAGTATGTACTCTACAGAAGACCCATTCTTATCAGTCGAACATCTAACTTTTGGTTTATGGAAGGAAGATTCTACAGCCCCAACATTTTTTAGAGGTAAAGAAGATACTGTAATAAGTACCTTGAGAAAAGTCAATTTGGCAACTTTTTTAAATGCCACATTGGGTACAATTGATACTGGATTTTTCTACTTGAATGAATCATTTTTAGATGTTTTCTGCCCAGATCAAATGTTAAATCCATCTCAAACCATTACCAATTTGTCAAGTGCCGCTGCAGAAGTTTATGATATTGCCACACTTAGTTCTCATTCATTATCCTCATCACTGGGAAAACTACTCAAGTCACAAACTGTATTATATTTGGAATTGAAGACTCAGGCTTATATATCGGCATTAGAAGCCCACGAAAGATCAAGAGAAGATATACTGAATGATATCTTTCCTGATAACATGAATGAAATATTATTGAAAAGAAAATCTCGTTTCTTGAGTAATTCCAAAGAGAAGCCAACTTTAACACCATCTGAATTAGATTTTGTCAGTCGATGTAAAAAAAGAAAAGAAAACTTATTACAAGCTGATCCAAATGAAGATCTTAGTGAACAATATGATTGGTTAACTTTTTTGAAAGATTTTTTCGAATTTTCAAGAAAACATATAGGGTATCTTGTATGGGGTACAAAGAACCCAATCGAATTGAATTCAGACCAATTTACTAAATTGACAAAGAATTCTGATGGTTTAAATTTACCATCAGCATCACATTCTTCTAATAATACACCGAGATCTACAACTCCATTATCGTCAACAACAGTGGCGATGATAGAGGGAAATGATTTATCGAATGATGGAGGAGGAGAAGGAGGAGGTTTCAAATATGATCCAGATTCATTACCTTCGGATATAGTACAACATCATCGTGAATCAACTTATTCCAACTCGAATGTGAAACATCTCAGTCGTAGATTATGGACTAAAGCAGAGGAACAGGCTCTTAAAGAGGCATTACAAGTTAAAGGTCCACAATGGTCTCAGATCTTGGACTTGTATGGTGCCGGTGGTGCCATCTCTGAAGCTCTTAAAAATAGAACTCAGGTTCAATTGAAGGATAAGGCTAGAAATTGGAAAATTTTTTTTCTTAAAAATGGTTTACCCTTACCTGATTATTTGAAAAAAGTTACAGGTGATCTTGAATCTAATAAAAATGGGACCAAGAGAGGTAAGAAATCAGCAGATGCAAAGAGAACTAATAAACCTCCACGTATTGAACAACGTCATGTCGATGCTGCCAATGCTGCGGCGGCAAATGCTGCCGTTCTGACTGTGGAGACCCCAACACCAGCACCACTTGAACAACAACAACAGCAACAACAGCAACAGCAACAACAGCAACAGCAACAACAGCAACAGCAACAACAGCAACAGCAACAGCAACAGCAAGAGTCCAGTGGAGCTGAAGAGACTGTGAAAACTGTTAATGTTGTATCCAATGAGACTAATGTATTTTTACAGGATGCATCAATACCGAATGCCAACACCACTAGCATTGATCCATCATTAGCCAATACCAACACCACTAGCATTGATCCTTCATTAGCCAATACCAATACCAGCAGCATTGATCCATCATTATCCAATGCCATCACAAGTGGCACAAGTGGCGATATTGTTGAAAAGTCACTTAAAGAGACTAATCATACGGAACAACAAGTGCATGATACTGATAGTATGGATGTTGATGGAGGAATTGAATCTTTAGATGAAAACCTGCAACGTGATGAGAAAAGGATGAATGAGCAAGATCCAAAATCAAAAACCACTGAAAGTGAGGAGTATCAACTGGTGAAGCTTGAAAATTCCACTGAGAAAGATGCAACAGCAGCTGTTAATACTGCTACCTCTACTTCTGAAGTTTCAGTTGAAACAGGAAATGGTCTGACTGAACTTCAAGATAATAATCATCAACAACAACGTACATCAACAACAACGACATCGGCAACAGCAACAGCAACACGTGAAGAAGATGAAGAGCCCGACTACGACAATATCTTGAAAGATTTGATTAATCAAGCTGCTAATGAAGATGCAAATTCACTGAACCATCATGGAGATGATCATAGTTCGTATGTAGCAACTGATGATACTCATTCTGGAGACATGCAACAAAAAGTGGATGAAGATGTGCAACGGTTGGTTGAAGAAGTGATCAATGCCAATAACAATAGCAATAATAATTATAACAACAATAACAATACTAATAATGATAATAGTAATAATGGCGGTAACGAAGAAGAGAAAAAAAACGGAATTAATACAGATGCTGCTAATAATGATCTTGATGAGAAGAAAAAGTCTTGAGATTTTTATTGATTATTTTTAGCTCGATATTTGTATAATTGAAGATCTATTATTTCTTCAGATACAAGATGATTGCATGTATTTATTTATTGATATCTGATAGATCAATCTATTTAAGAAATTTGTAGAAGTTTTTGGTTGATAATTAAGAAAATAAAAATTCAGCCTCAAGCAATATGCAATGCAATTCATTTTCAAATCACCTTGGAGGAACACAATTTTACCTGGCTTCTATTTAGCGTGGGTTGTTAAGGCTTTTATCAACAGATAAGTTAATAAATACATAAATACATACACATACCCAGCCTTCGTAATTGCGATAAAACAAAATGGTTAAGTAACAAGGAAATAAATGGCGATTCAAATTGGTCATTTATAAGACAGTTTGAGATCTAATACAAACTCCATCCAGGGTCTCACACCAATATTTATAGAGTAATTTCTCAAAACCATCAAGTGAACAAACAGCATTGGAAAAGCTGTTGGTATTATCAGTATGAGGTTTGCCCGAGAGACAGAGAGTGAGTGAGTGGGCTTCCTCTCTGTGTTTTTTCTCTTTTTTTTTTTTTTTTTTGTTATTTCCGATATCAAGGGCATGCATACCAAATGCATTTTTCAGACTTTTTGGGGCTACAATTTTTTGTTACTTCCGAGAGAGAAAGTATGGCCAACTTCTTCTTTTTGCTAAGTATAAAAATGATTTCGATCAAGGCAGTGAGAGTAGCATTAAATCAATAAATCAAGCCCAAACTCAGTTTTTGGGAAAGATATATCTCTTGCTGCATCATTTGCCTAAATTTTTTTTCTTTATTCTTTGTGGTTCTTGTTACAGAATTATCTATCTATGTGTGACAGATATATATATTTTTGGAATTAATTTTGGGGTTTTCTCACTTTCTACTTTTGTTAAAAAAGTTAATCCAATCCCCAAAGAGTTTTCTCAAATTCCACCTTGAAGAGATCACAAGTTGTACTATTTTTTTCGAGGAAGTTTTATTATACACATTGTTTAAATCTCAATTCAAAAAAGAAGTGGTCACTGTTATTGTCAAAACAATAAATCTCTCAGAGTTTATAGGAGCATTATCATATATTGAGAAAAGAATGAAGACTGGCATTATGAGTGACACAAGTGCAATAACAGCAAAAATTGATCTTCTTCAGCGAAAGATTCAATCTTCGAAGAGAGAAGCTGAATTACTCACAAAGGAAATAGGGAAGCTGAAGATGAGAATGAACGACGAAGATTTGATACACAGTTCGAGAAATGTTCCAAAATTGACTCCCAATTCAAACCGTTTAAAACTTTATCACAAGTTAAGAGGACATCAAAATAAGATCGCTGCAGTAAGGTGGAATAAAGATAGTACTCGTTTATTATCGGTATCACAAGATGGATTCATGATCATTTGGAATGCAGTAACTGGGTTAAAGACAAATGCAATAATCTTGGACTCCGAATGGGTGTTGACAGGAGCCTATTCACCTAATGGAAATTTACTGCTGTCAGCAGGTTTGAAGAACTCTTGCGTCATTTATAACGTTGCTAACAATACAATATCTCAACAACCACAACGACAAAGAAATTATATTTCTAATTCATATGAGATGCCAAAATATTCTAATTTACAACCTGTTAAAACAATCTTGAAAGGTCATAGATGTTACATCTCAGATTGTGATTTTGTCGATAACAACACCATATTGACGTCATCCGGTGATATGACATGCGCCTTATGGGATATTGATAAAAGTTATAAAGTGAGAGAATTCACTCATCATTTGGGTGATGTTCTATGTCTCTCATTGCAACAGGACACTGGTTCATCATCAGCTTTATTTGTATCTGGGGCATGTGATGGATTTGCCAAGGTTTGGGACTTGAGAACAACACTCCCAGTACTGCAATTCCAGGTTTCCCAAAGTGATGTCACATCAGTCAAGTTCTTCCCAGATAATGGATCATTTGCAACCGGGTCTGACGATGGTACAGTGAGATTGTTCGACTTGAGAGCAGATTGTCAATTGAGTCAATACTCCTTGCCGAGGAATTTACAACAAACTCTTGTAAAGAGGCAGGAGAAATTCTTTAACACGACAGAATCTCATTCGTTATTATCGTCCAATAATGGATCCGATTCACTGTCAAGATATTCTGAAATTGATACTTTAGGAATCTCATCTCTTGATTTTTCCAAATCGGGTCGGTTTATGTACGTTTGCTATCCAGAGTTAGGTTGCTTGGTTTGGGATGTTTTGAAAAATGATATTGTAGATGAAGTACAAGGTCATAGTAATAGGATAAATCAAGTGAGCAGAAGTCCAGATGGAATGGCAATTTGTACTACATCTTGGGATTCCACCATCAATGTCTGGTCCAGTTGATTAAACTTAAAAAACACAAACTATTTAAACCCAATTTTAAAACGATTCTTGACTATCTTATCTATACACAAACGAATAAATCGACAAACAATCAGTTTTGATTGACGCATTTAATTCAATAAAAAACCCCAATAAAAAAAAAAAAAAAATACAATAACTTCTTTTAAATATATATTTCAAGCACCCACCCTCCCTTCACTATGAGAAACAATGAGTTTGTGATTGATCAATTAAGTGATATTAGTTATCCAGATCAAGGTCAAACAATAAAAAATAAAATATAACACAGACACAGACACATACAAAATATAAGACAGTTTTCAAATAAAATGAAAAGTAGACTAAACTCTCACACCTAAACTAATTAAGCTAACATTCTCTCCATCATCATCATCATCACATTATGAATTGAATAAAAAAAAACAACAACTATGATATATATAAATATATATATTTTGATAAACGAACTCCAGAAGGTGAAAAAGATCACATTAAATGCGCTTCTTAACATATTCATCTAAACTCCTCAATAATCCATCAGGTAAGGTGTATAAGTCCATTGTAAACTCCCCATCTTCAACGTTATTTTTTATATTCATATCTGGTGTCCTATTATCTGTAACCATTTGAACAACTCCTAGTAAATCATCCTCATTCAACTTTGTCAAACCATCGGCCAACTTTTCCAAGTCAATACCACCTTTGACAGCTGCACTTTTGGATTTCTTGTTCTTTGCTGTGGCCAGTGATGTAGATGGATCAGTCTTACGTTTCAATGCATTGGAATTATCTTCAACAGGTCCACTTTCTGCCAATAATTTATTCAAATTTGGTTTCGTAGTTGGAATGGTAATTTCATGATCATTAACATACTTCTCACTAAGGAAATTCAAATCATGACTCAATTTTCTTTCACCACCCTTGTCTACCAAGGATAATTGAATCATCAAATCAAATTCACCCCAACCTTGTTCTTCTATCTTAAATGGTGGTTTCTTAAAAGTTCTTGTAGGATTCACAAATGTTGGATGTAAATGATACGTAACTTTATCAAATATGTTCAGTGGGATCTCTTTCCCTGTGGAATCCAATAATGAAATCTGTATCGACCATTTTCTCATTGGGAAACCCTCTTGAACAGGAGCTATATCTTTCATGACATGTTGTTCCGTGGTAATTCTAACGGTACGTTTAACCTAAAATATCAACGCGGTTAGTATTTCTCTATTAACTCATTTTGATATCCTCCTAGTTTTCCTGTAATTTTTGAGACAAAAAAAAGGCCGTTATCACTACTACTCACTTCCGACATGATCCAATGGATATTGTTATATGGATGCAATCGATATTATTTGTTTCTTCTACTCAGATCAAATGATATACTTCTCAAGAGATCTCCCTATGGCCACTTAGTTTTTTTCCTTGTGTTGTAGAACTTTGTCCAACGCACCAACAATTTATTCCTTCTTTAGAATTAATTGACTACAAAAAAATTTTCTTTATATAATCTTCTCTCATAGTTAAATTAATAGGGTGAGCGTTGGGTTTGTCTGTCTACACATGGGGAGTGGGACGCAAAAGTTCCCATCATCATCAGCCTATGAGTGCCATCGTTGTAACGGCAAATAGCAAGAGCCTTCTTAGCAATTTAGTCTCTATGACTCTAGCGCAACCACCATTTTCCCATTCTTTGAATCTGGAGAATCTATGCCTGTATGAGTGTATTGTATTGACTGTGCTATTCGGTACTCGTTTTGTTTGACCTATCTTGAGAATCATTTTTGTAGGACTCTGAACTGTGGTCCTAGTTGTAGTGGTGGAGGTGTAGACCATTTTATTTTGCCCTCTCTGATATGGATTATGGTGATAAAGTTGTTGGCGTCCTATAGTCGTTGACACCTGAACTCCTTGAATACCTTTTTTTTTGTTAGACAAGATATCAGAATTTATTGTTGATGCTGAATTTGTCGGGGAAGGAAAAGTTTTCTTATTTGACCAGCTGGGTGATGCAGTAGATGCAATGGTAGTGGGGGTAATAGTTCCCATGGAGAAAGATTGCACTTCATTTGGAACAGTTGTGGTGGGGGCAGCAAAACCCGGAAGAAATTTTGTCGGGACATCATCTGTTGAATTTGTTTTAGATGGTAATATGCTATCAGAAATCAACTCTATCCCAATTGTATTAATCATTGACGATCTCTCAATGGTAAGAAATTGAGTGAGTGTTGTAGTGACATAAACTAGTCTCAAATTATCTTCAGCTTCAGTAAAGTTATTTATGAATGAATGATTGTAGTTTGTTAAATTATTGGAAGAATAATTATGATTTTTATGAACCGTTGAGTGGTTGGAATGGTTTTGATCGACAAAGATCCTATCCAAAACCAAAATCGAATTTCTTTCATCCAATTGTTCGAATTGATAGTTTGGATTTAGAAAAGAGACAAAATTTCTATCAGCGTCAATTGCTGACACAAGAAAGTGGTTAGAAATTAGTGATAAGATGAATATATTAATTGATCTCATTGAATCTGACTCTATTGTGCCTTCAAGAAAGGTTTGTTAAATGGAGATTTTTAAAAGTAAATTGAAATAATAACTGATATCAAAATAATTTGGAAAATGTAATGATATTTAATCTGAATTTTTTGTGTAACTTATTGTACATGATATGTACCTAAAATTGTAGAAGAAAATGACACAAAAACAACCAACCCCCTTTAAATTTTACAGACTTTTTTTCACTTAAGGAGTCACAGATCATGTTTGAATCTTATGTAGTATCTGTCTATGTATAAAAAAACCTCAAATTCAACCTCTTCTTCAACGAAAGCCATATGTTAATATTACACTCGATGATGAAGCTCATGTCTTGGGCATTTCTCTTGATGAGCATCAAATTTTATCCCCATTTTAACAAATGATCCACGTATATTTGCAACCCATATTTCGTTAATAAAGTCAACAGAATAATAATTCTCAATCGTTCTAGAAATGTTTTGTACTTCCTGAAATTGAGATTCTGGGGATTTTCCATTCACTTCACTTCACTTGTTGTATAGATAAAATTTGATTATCCACTTCTTTTGATGCTTACATTTTGGTTGTCTAATTTTGTCTTTTCTAATACCTATATTGTTATTATCAAAATTCTGCTACTTTCAATCTAGATAGTTACTTATCAAATTCCATAAATCATTAAAGAATCTTGTTATTCCCTTAATATCAAAAATCTTCAACTAGTGGATGATTCTTAAATAGAATCAAGGGAGTGGATGTTATATCATTCGAATATTCCTTCTTCAATAAACATCTCCAGACACACGACTTTCACGAAATTAGCGCTATAATACATTGTTAATACCATGTAGCTACTATTTCAAAGGTTCAAAGTTGGTTATTTGTGAGCGAGATTAGGGATATATGAAACAAAGCTGATGTCCTTGACCCAGTCAAATCAGGTCACACAGCAAAATCTTATCAAATCTCTTTCGAGAATTAAAGGTTGATTTATGATATCGTATATAAGAAACAATTCTGAGTTATATCCCATGATCTGGATGATAGAACATGTAGTCAATCAGGAGAATTCTTCTTAAAATAAGATATGCACTTAGAATTTGATTCAGGACTGTTTTAATCACTAGAAATACTATTACTTCTACTACAGTATCAGTGGCTGGATCAAATTGCCGATACGATCAATAAATAATATTCTTTTCTGTAAATCATAATTAAGCACAAAAAGATCATTTGTTTTTAATCAAGGAATCAACTAGACTCATCTTTTTGAAGAACTTTATAGTTAATGCTACTCTAACTGTGAAGAAGCATTCACTTCAGACGGTAAGTTTATCGATGCAAAAAATCATTTTTATTTATCGTGAAAAAAAGCAAGGGAAAAAAAAAACCAGAACACCTAGAAGGTTTTACAGGGTATTAATCTGATACCACTTGAATCAGAAATATCATTCAACTTTTATAGCACCTATTATCGGTGATATCAATTTAAATCTGAGCTTTTAGAACACATAAAATGTCCGGGTTAGAAAGTAGGTATCGTCAATTAACCAATTATAGACTTAAAACACAAGATAAAATATGACTAACAAAATAATCTGATCTCAATAGATTCTTTATTTCAACTTAAAGTATGTGAGATCTTAAACTGAAGAAATGGATTCAATCAATGGAAGCAAGTACTAACTAGAGCTATGATGCAACAAAAGTTCACATCGAAACAGTTGACGAAGCAGGCTCTGCGTGCTGGAAGAGATGCTGAGGAACAGAAAAAGAAAGTCAAGAAGGTAAGTTAAAAAGAGAGCCAGATTCAGACAAGATAATAGCGAGATTATAATCATCTCAATGGTTTTTGGGGATATAATACTAACGAAGAGAAATTAGGCAATGATACTGGGAACCAATGATATAGCCAAGTTATATGCTGAAAATGCAATCAGAAAACAGAATGAGAAAGTAAATTTGATAAGGTTATCTTCTAGACTTGATGCTGTCGCATCACGTATCCAGACAGCGGTCACCATGAGAGCTGTGTCAGGAAACATGGTTGGTGTCATCAAGGGAATGGATAAGGCATTACAAACGATGAATTTGGAGAGGATTGCACTTGTGATGGAGAAATTCGAGTCGCAATTTGAAGATTTGGACAGTTCAAGTCAATACTACGATAATGTCACCAATGATATTAGTGCCAGCGCACAACCACAAGAAGAGGTTGATTTGTTGATGAACCAAGTGGCGGATGAGGCAGGTTTGGAATTGAAACATGACTTGAATGATACAAACGTTGAAACTACAAAAATTGAAGAACCAACCAGGGTGCAGGCGACAGAAGAACAAGAGGATAAGTTGACGGAGAGATTAAGAGCTCTACGTAATTGAAGACTATTTTTTTTAATCGTTTGCTAGTTAAGTAGTTATATCTACTCTATATTTACATCTATATGCTGTTTACTGTCTTACTATTGTTCTTGAGTTTAACCTTCTCACACATCTTTTTTAACCGACTTTACTATATTGTATGTAAGGACAACAACAGTAAGGAGAGAATTACACAAAAAAGAAAAGAAATTATCCAGATAGAGAGAGAAAATCCGAAAAAAACAAACACAGAACATACAAACAATCAAGCGCCCTATCTATGGGTCGGTGGGTACACAGAGTAGCAAGAAGTAAGTACGTAAGTAATATCAGCCTTCAGGTAAATATATATATATATATTAAATTCGGGTTTTTCTCCACATTGCTATAACTGAAGAGTGGAAATTGTAAAATAATGTTACCACTGCTACATGCCCCACTTACGTAGTTGCTCAGTTAGTTACCTATTTCCATAACATAAACCTGGGCAACAACCACCAATTGACCATGCATGATATTTTATGTATGAGGTGATGATGGTTGGAGAGTAGCGAGGGCAGATGATTTTTCATATTCTGTTGGTGTTATGTTTTGTCTTTTGGATTATTAAATTGAGAAAAGAGTCCAAAATTTAGACCAATTTGATTTTTTCTGCCCACTGATTAATTACTAAATAATTGTTAAAAAACTCACTCGGGAGGATCAACGACTAGATTGATTTGATTGATTGATTGATTGACATCTTCTCACTCTAGGCTTAATTACACTTAACTGGTTACCTAGACCAGAACTCAGCTCCACCATCACTATTGTCCCAGTGTCTCTCCTGTCTGATTTGCGATAGCTGTCAGATCATATTTTCGAGATGTCTACCAAAGTCCGTAGTCCGTTACCCGATGGTGAATACGATATTGACATCTCAGCTTTATTACTGGAGGACAAGTTTGAAGAGAATTTTGGTATAAGATGTGAGTGATATAAACATTGGGTTGATATATGACTAATTCTTATATTATATTCTATTGCTCATTATTTAATTTCAATTTACTAACTTTTGTTGCTTTGGATTGCAAACAAAAAGACGGATTTGTTCCAGAATCGATCTCCGATGATTTACCTTTCCAATTAGTTAAAGATACCACAACAAATTCCTCAACAGAAGAATCTTATTTATTGAAAGCAGAGTCAGCTGTCTCCAGCAGTGAACCAATCCTATTTGAAGGAAGCTTGACGAAATCGGGTTCAGTTTCTGCCACATCAGCTCCATTAGATTCATCATTGGTAAGCAATGAGTACATATTGGTATATGACAATATTGGGAAAATTTTCAAATTACAGAAATTCCACGGTATGATACGAATGAGCAAATCAAGAAATGGTGCAAGTGTTTTGAATAAGCTAAAAAAATTGGAAACTTTGAATAAAGATAAAATTGAAGATGTTAAGAAATCTATGAAGCAGTACTCGTTAAAATTACAACAGTCGATAAGACAAAATGCTAAAGTGCGAAACAATAAAATTGTTATTCCTCAAGATATACCAATGTCAGCATCTGCAAAGTCAACGCTGTCAACTCTGAAAAATAAAAAGACAACCAGTTCGTCACTATCAACAACCGCCACATCAACCGCAACAACAACATCATCATCATCAGCATCATCTGCTTCAAGTAAAAGAAATCTTAATGGCAAGATCTCAACTACCAAAATTAGACAGTCTCTAAAGAAGAAGACACTGTTAAAGTCATCACCGCTTGTCAAGTCCTTTAAACAGAAGCAGCAACAAAATCCCAATTCCAACTCCAATTCAAATTCTAATTCCGATATTGACGATATAGAATTAGATAAGCTGATTGATGCCAATTTAGAATCCGATAATGACTCAAAGATTGTGCAACCAAAGCCAGAGATTGCCACTTACAAGAAGAGCTCCACAAAGATTACCAGTAACACAGCAGCAAGTACCACAACCTCATCTGCGAAAAAAAATTTCTCAGTTGCATCCAAGAGGTTGCCTTCTTCTCAACTGACAACTCCTGTGTTAGCACAGAATGCTGATATTGATGATCAAGATTCTGATTCTGATCTTGGATCTTTGGCTTTTGAATTGGAAGAAGCATTGGAAAATGGTACCACAACTAGTAATAAAGATAAAGATAAAGATAACGATAACGATAACGAAAATAATAATAATAATAATAATAATAATAATAATAATAATAATAATAATAATGAGAAGATGCTGGTGGATAAAGAAACGAATGAAGACATAAGCATTGACGATTGGGGAGAACCAAATATGGACTGGGATATTGACGAAGATGATTTTGATGACTTTAACGATGATGGTGATAGCAATTTTAATATTGTCATTGAAGAGTCACCTTTACAACCGGTAGATAATAAGGAAAAGTCTTCTACTAATCCATTACAAGATTTAAATGATATGCGTGAAACAACACCTACTGGCCCAATAAGTATGAAGGAACTCGCAAGTCTCAGATCAAATGGTAATAACTCCAACGTTGCAACTCCGTCACTTGCCAACTCTTCAACTTTCAGGAGTCTGCCCAAATCTTCTTCATCATCGGCGTCAACAGCAATCACTTCTACAGCTCATCAAGCAGTGTCTCCGATCTCTGCAATTCTGACCCCGAAATTGTCTGATGATATATTTGTCAGGGGTGGCAGTCAAAGACTGGCCATTGATTCCTTTGACGATGATGAAGATATTAGCGAAGAGGAATAATAAGATCTTAACAACAGTATGTGTGTGGTATATTTATGTTTTACCCAAGTTTTAATAAATATCTATATATGTGCATACAATTGAGATATGCATGATACTTAATTATTTTGGTCCTTTTCAAATCAAATTCTTGTACTTTCTATGCTGAAAATAAAAATGAGCTGGTCGATCTTTGATCTAAAAAGATAAACTGGCCAATCTTTGACCTAAATTAACATCACTTGTGCATATAGGATATTTCAATAAGCTCTCTTTCTCCATTAACACAATTTATTTCAAAATAATGCAACAAATTTGAGGCAAAACTTGGGACCAAATTTGTATAAGAGGTAGCTTATAAAATCAGCCATTCCTATAATATCAATGAGTTGATAATTGATCGGAGTTTAATAACGTTTTGATGAGATCAGATCATTTTTTTTAGAACCGACTTATGCATAAGCTAAAAAGCTAATTTTATTTCATCTTGCATGCTTTTTGTGTACACATCTCTTTCAGATGTGTGTATCAGATCGGCCTCAAAGTTCTTTCCTCTATGTACACCGATAGCCAGCCCAGGCGGCGGGATGCCGAAAAGGGAAATCAGCAAGTGGCTGCGCGCAATTTGGAAAAATCACTGAAAAGAGAAAGGAAAAGGCTGGAGTTGGAAAAATTTCCCTTTTGGTTGGTATTTCGGTATGATGCACGACCATCTGAGTCCCATGATACAATAATGTCAGCCTTTTGAACAATAAATCAACACCAGCCTTTTCTATATGTGAAGTTTGAAAGATTCTGTATCAAATCTGAGTGTTTTAAGATTGAATCTTGACTTGGTTTAATCCTTTTGGGAACTTTGTAGACTCCAGCCAACATTTACTTGATCTGATCTCGATTTGATTTCAGTCTCTCCCCCCATTTTTTCAAAACATACATAAAGCAAACATGAACCCACCATGATTTAATATATGAAAATCAAAAAACAAACTAATTAACCTTAGTCAGTCACTCTTTTGAAATCATTACCATTAGCTGTATCAAACTTTGATTATACCACACTCGTTTATTCATTAACTATAGTCATTCTTTTCAAACATATAATCAACAGTTTTACAACAACCAAACAACAACCCAAATTTATACCACAATGAAGTTATCCTTGCCAGTCTCCTTAGCTATCTTATCTACATTGACAGCATCAACATTGGGTGCTACCATTACCCGTTATCATACCCACTATCATACTATTGTTCACACTCACACAGTGTATAGCACTCATTACAAGACCATAAATGGTGATAATGGTCAACAAACTGTTGTTCCAGATGCTACAATTGCTCAGGTAACCACAAGTACACCTGCTGCTGCCATTGAACCAGCAACTACTGAAGCTCCAGCTCCACTGGCCGTACAAACTACTGTTACTCCAGTACAAGTGGATCCAGCAACTACTGAGGCCGCAGCAACTACTGAAGCTGCAGCACCACCGGCTGCACAAACTACTGTTACTCCAGTACAAGTGGCTGCACCAACTGTTCAACCAACAACAGCTGAGACTACAACAGCTGAGACTACAGCTGAGACTACAACAGCGCTGGCTCCAACCACTACCAGTAGTACTAGTACTACTCAAGAAGCTCTGGCTCCAACTACAACTAGCACAAGTACCACTAGTACAAGTACCACTGCCCCAGCTGCTACTCAATTATCAGACTTTGCCTCAAGTATCTTAAATGAGCATAATGTGAAGAGAGCATTACACGGTGTTCTGGCTTTGACTTGGTCGTCTGATTTAGAAGCTTATGCTCAAGCCTATGCCGATAACTATGATTGTAACTCTGGTGCCTTAGTTCATTCCGGTGGTCCATATGGTGAGAACTTGGCTCTTGGTTATAATACAGTTCCAGCTGTTGATGCTTGGTATGATGAAATTAGTATGTACAACTACAATGACCCAGGTTTCAGTGAAGCTACGGGTCATTTCACCCAAGTTATTTGGAAGGGTTCATCAGAACTTGGTTGTGCAGCTAAGCAATGTGGTTCTTACTACGGTCAATATACTATCTGTTCATACAATCCAGCTGGAAATGTTATCGGATATTTTGCAGAAAATGTTTTGCCTTTAGTTTGAAGAAGAGATTGATGATGACAGCTTTTCAAAAATTGGCTAGCTGTTTTCTTCAACATGACTAAAAGCTTAAAAAAATTTGTACCATAAACCACAAACATGATGTATTTTTAATGATATATATATTAAATATCTTTTCCACTTTCTCATTTATTGTCTTTTGAAAGATTTCAGTTTTTTTCTTCATTCCCTCCCCTTTGTCTTCCAAATCTGGTTGGCATAGGATTTGTTCAGATGAAGTTTTCATTATTTTATTTATTGGGTTTCATTTGATTTTAGGTTAGCTGTATTTTATTTAGAAAAGAGATTTGTTATTCAAATTCAAACAAGCAAGTAATCAATGTAGTTAATCTTGCCTACTTAATTGAGAATCAATCTACTTGCTGGAAAAATTTATATAAATGAGCCATAAAGCAAATAAATATTTAAATCTGATTCTCTTCAAACCATTTATTAAATAACATCATTTATTAATTTAGCTTTTGCCTCCCTCTTTGAAGGGCATGATGGCATGAGATATAAGGCATAACGGTGAAAAAAAAAAAATTTTTTTTCAGTTTATTTTTCAGATAGATAAACGAATTTAAGAGCCGGATCACATCAATTGACTAGATCAAAGCAGATATGGCTACTACTCAAAACTTTGACAATTTGTTGTCATTTTTCAGGAACCCTGAAAACCAATGCTTCTGGGACGAAGAGAATGTTGTCGTAAGGAAGTCCCCAGTAGGAGGAACAGGTGTATTTGCTTTACAAGATTTATCTCCTGAAAATGAAGAAGAGAGTTTGATCTTGAGAATATCTAAGGAGAGCATCTTAAGTTATCAAAATTCATGTATCTCCAATTTATTGCACGATAATGGTGTCAGTGGTATTTTTGCAATGATTCTTGCCTTTATCTATGAGAAATCATTGGGTGAATTATCACCTTGGTTCGACTATATCAACTCTATAAATATATATGATGATAATGGTAATCTCATACTACCACCATCGTTATGGCCCAAGGATGAGCAATCATTGCTCAAGGGTACTGAAGCCGAGGTTTTGGGTGTAATCGATGATTCTGAACCCCAGGAGGTTTTTGCCAAATCCATTCAGTTTGCCAAAGATATCTCCAACTTATTCCCTGTGCCCTCTGAACTTGCTGTGGATGGCAAGGACAGTAAGGAGATAAATCTAAAGAAATATGAGAAATTTGTTGCTATTTGTGGCGCTATTGCCTCTAGAGCCTTCGCCATTGATGACTATCATCAAGTTGCGTTGGTGCCCGGTGCTGATTTGTTTAATCATAACTCATATTTCGAGGAAAATGTCCACTTCGAGACCATAAGTGATGTATGTCCGTATTGTGGTAAACCTGATGGATGCGGTCATTCAGAGTATGGCCCACCAGAGAGTGAGGAAGAGGCAGAAGACGAAGATGGAGGTGCCTGGGAGGAGATGGATGTTGAAGAAAATGATCCGGAGGAAGAAGAAGAAGAAGAAAAAGAGGAGGAAGAGGAAGAAGAACCTATAAAAGAGATCACTATGGAATATATCACGAAGATGGAGATAGAGCTTGAAAAAGAAGCTAAGGAGGAGGAGGAAGAAGAAGAAGAAGAAGAAGAAGAAGAAGAAGAATCAGACGAAGAGGAATATGATGGAGAAGAGGGCGAATCCCTTATATTAAATCCAGATGATTGTGTCGATATTGTATTGAGAAAAGGTGTTAAGGCTGGAGAAGAGATTTTCAACACGTATGGTAATTTATCCAATTCGGTCTTGCTTTCTCGTTATGGGTTCACCACAAGTTTAAATCCGAACGATTATATCGGATTGGGTAGACAGGCACTCAAAATGTCGAAGAAATCGGAATACAAGCAGTATTTTGAGTTTTGGGATAGTCAAGGTTTTGAAATGTTCCAAGAGTATTTGCAATTCAAAAAACACTCAGAACATGACCATGACCATGACCATGACCATGACCATGATCACGATCACGAACATGAACATGAACATGAACATGAACACGGTGGTAATTGTTGTGGAGAAGACGAAGAAGATCAGATTGAAGACTCATGGGAGTTGGAATTACGTATTAATTTCGATGGCAGACCGTCTGAATCTACATACGCCTTGGCATCTTTATTACTGATGCCGAAAAAGCAATTCATCAAGTTAACAAAATTATCTGATCCAGAAAAACTCATCAAGCTGTTATCGACATTGACCGAGCCAGTTAATAAAAGTGCTTACAAGATCTTGTACGATTGGTGTTTGCAAAGGTCACAGTTGTACAACGATGGTGGGTTGAATAGTGCAGAGTACGAGACTCTGATTTCCAAACTTGAAGATGGCCATATTAAGTCCATTAGTCTTCTCATCCAACTGGAAAAGTCGATATTGGAGAGAGGTTTGAAGTATTTGCAAAGTCGTGTGTAATATTACCCTCTAAGAGAGCCCCAGTTTAATACTGCCCTTTTTTTTTTCTAGTTTTTTTTTTTGCTTTCTCACTCCGTCTAAATGTTTTTAATTAACTTTTTTTTAAATATATAGAAACAGATAGATAGATAGAGAACAGTCAAGTTTAAAAAATCATAGAGATCGGCATTTGGGACCACTCAAAGTAAATCATGAGTACTGTAGACAGTACAGAGCCAAAGTTTGGACAATTCAAACTTGTATTATTAGGTAAGTTTTGGTTTGATTTATAGAGAGAGAGAGAGATGCGATTGTGATGGATCCTTCTGTGTGAGGTGAGTGTCTTTTCACAATTTTTGCAGCAATAGCGATACGTGTAAAATATGATATACGTAAAAGCTGCAATTTTACTCATTTCCAAATCTCGGACATAATGATTTATAGACATCTCAGTAAGACACAAATACTAACATCGATGATTTTGATTTTTGAATAGGAGAAAGTGGTGTTGGTAAAGTATGTAATTGATTATTTTTTTCAAATCAAAAAATGTGATGGAATGGTGTGAACTTAACAATTATCAAGAGATGTTCATATTACTAACATGTGATCTATCTAGTCATCAATAGTTCATAGGTTTGTCAAGGACTCCTTTGACGATTTTAGGGAGTCCACTATTGGAGCTGCATTTTTGACCCAAACCATTCAATTAAACGATCAAACAACAATAAAATTCGAAATATGGGATACTGCAGGGCAAGAACGTTATAAATCTTTACTGCCAATGTACTATAGAAATGCCAATTGTGCCTTGGTGACTTATGATATCACAGATGAATCTTCTTTGGAACGGGCTAAATCATGGGTTAAGGAATTACAAAGACAAGCAGCATCGGATATAATCATTGCTCTTGCTGGGAATAAGTTGGATTTGGAAGATCAAAGACAGGTCTCTAGGGAAACTGGACAGAATTATGCCAATGAATTGGGTTTGTTGTTCAGCGAGGTGAGTGCCAAAACCGGTGAAAACATCTTGGAGTTGTTTAAAGCCATTGCAGCCCAATTGGAACCAAAGATTGAAGATAAAAAATCTTCAGGTAAACGTAAAGGAATTGATTTACAAAACTCGACAACTGCGAAAAACGATGGTTGTTGTTGACTTTAGTTTTTACTCTATTCGTTGATGTTGGGATTCGACGTTGAGTAGCATAAGATCACCAACAAATTTGGGTGAGTTTGAGAATGACCTCGATCCATCCGTCAACAAATCTTCATTTATCGCTCGTGCTGTATCTAAATTTTTAATAACTTATATATGTTATATAGCTCAGTGCTCTCTTAACTGTTCTATTTTTCTTTTTTGATAACTTGTTAAATTTATTTAAAATAATTACTAAAAAATTTCAAAAACTACCTCCTTCGAAACCCAGAAACTTTAGTGAGATAGAAGTTACAGAGATTAAAAATAGAAATTTTAATTAATATTATGTTTTGGTCCAATGTTAAGCAGAGAAGTGAAAACTGAAACAACCACCAAAAAACTATATGAAGAGCTATGACTTTAATACGCTGACAATTTTCGGAAAAATATCAAAAATCCATTACTTTAAGCTCGGACAGAGCATTGACAAACAATTTGCTATTTCTCAATACCGTATCGTATATACCTGCTTTGCAAATGGTAAAATAATAGATTTTCACTTTCAATACGTCGTCAAACTTGGATTTTTGGTCTTGAAATCTTAGATCTCAATCAAAAGCCTATATTAGTGATATATTTCGCTGTTTGATATAAGACAATGTTTCATTGGCAAAGAAAAAAAGAGTCGAGGAATAAGGCTGACAAGATTGAAGAGTTCACTCATCCCGATTGAAAATCCCTTTTTGAAGATCTGAAACAAAAAACAAAAAAATTTACACATGATGAAGTTGTCTTAAAACAATATAAATGTAACGAATCACCCCTCAGGGAATTACAAGTCATTTCAATGAGATCTACAAGATATTCTTTTTAATGATTCAAGTACAATAGCAATAACTACTAAATTGATCTTCATTTACCGACACTTCAAAACTTCTAATACAAAGATAAGTATATGCATATAAAATAAAAAAATAAAAAAAAAAAAAGATCCATAAACCATCTCTTGTTGATATTAATAATAATGAATGTATCCCTTGTATACATATTACTTACTATTAATCATAAATATATAGGTATATTAAAGCAAAAACTCAACTGTTAACAATATTAGTTTTCCATAGCATCCATTGGATTCCCCACCATCTTAATCATTCCATTTTTCTTCATTTTATCAAATGTATCCATCAATTTCTCCCATTCTTCTTCTTTTTCCTCCTCTGTCAATTCAGGTAATGATTCCAGATCCTTCTTGTTCTCCTCTACAACATCATAATGCAAGGGATAAATGCTACTACTATCACCTTTAACTTTTTTAATTTCATCTTGTCCAAATGCTGAGATGACGTTCCCCTTCTTGGCACGTACGAAATCCATCGATAGAAGTAGACCAATCTCTTGGACGAAATTTTCCATACTGTTACCCATAAGTTTGAAGTATAAATCCAATGTCAAGTTTTTTAAGATTTGTTCATTTTTAGCACCATCTCCAGAGAAACTGAATGGAGAAGGTTGTCTTCTCTTTGACAATAGATGTTTCATCATTTTGGTATACACATCGGGTACTATAGTTGTTCCTGTGTTATTGTCATGTGGTAGGAACAGGTTTTGTAAACATTTAAACAAGATCCTACTGTTCCTTTGTACATAAAGTGATTCTGATAATAGCAGTATGTGGTTGAAAAAATTTAACACACTGACAATGTTATTTTCAATATTGGTATCAAGGTAAAAATTCAATAAATTCACGTATAGATCAACAAGATCAATCAATTGTTTTGAAAATGAATTTAAACTCTCCAACGGTAAGAAAGAAATATAATTGGCGTATTGGATCAAGACATCGTTTGGTAATGATTTTGTATTGATCATGTCCAATATCTTTTCCACAGTTTCCAATTTATGATATTGCTTGTCATAATGTAAAATACTATAACCAGCTTTAATAACATCAATCAAGATCAATGAGTTCAGTTGGATATCACCAGAATTCAATGCTTGTAATTGTATATCGAGCAGGTTAATAATCTGTTTCAAAGTTGGGTGAGACAATTTTTTGATCAAATTTTTATCAACAGTCACCAAATAAACAAATCTTAATTGGGGTAGTATCAAGGAGATCAAGTTCTTGTCATAACTATGTTTTTCATTTAAAAATTGTACTAAAGCCAATGACCTATGTACCAAATCATCTAGATTCAATTGTGCTATAACTTTAACGATTTCTCTATTCAGCAATATAATATTGGAAACAGTCGCAAACAAAGATATCACCAAATCAGCCTCATTGACTGGGTCCAATTTACTCAAGAGATCCACTATCTGAGTCAATGTTTCATTATTGATGATGTGAAGGCAAAAATTTGAGTCGCGTCCCCAAATTCGCAAATCTGCAATATGAGGTGCTAGCAGTGAGCATCGGTCCACCAGAGGTTCGCGGGTGTCCACAATATGGTGGCAGTTAGACAAAATCTTTGACAATTCGTTGGGTGTAGTGGTGGTGGTCATATCTGTGTAGTGTTAAAGTCTAATCATGAACCTCCTTCTATGATGTGTATGTGTGAATATGTATGTATATATATTTGTCTAGCTGTCCAATGGTTTGAAGTATCCAAAACCAACCCAAATACCAAAACCCAAAAAATAAAAAATAAAAATAAAAAAAAAAAAATAAAATAAGAAAACTTAAGAACCGATTCCTTATATAAATTCTTTTGTCATCCTTCTTGCTTCGTGTTAAAATGTTACTTTGCAAAAGAGATAGTAGTAGACAAGTGACAAACACCTCCTTAGAAGAGATCATGAAATAGTGTAGATACATGACCCTACATATGTCAGCTATTGAAACAAGACTTACTTGCTTATACATATGGATGAATTATTTATATTTCTCTAGAACGCCACCTTGACCGAACCCATCCATCCACTCTGCCTTTCGTATATGCTTTTTCTTTACTATTATGTCTTATGTGCGCATCGTACATATGTAACTACATGTATTACAATACATTACATTACAACACTTACATATTTATACATAATATGTCACACCCGAATATGACTCCGAATCAGCAAACATTATTGGACCAATAACCTGCCTGAGAAGATGAAAAAAAAAAAACATTAGAAGAAGAAATTTGTTCGGGCACCAACATTAAGTAAACTGGTGAGTAAGTAAGTACCTGACTGACTATCTATGCTTCCGATAAAGTATCATTGTCAAGTGACATTCCCTCGAGCTTCAATGCTAATTCACTTCTCTGCTGACGCGTGTATGTGATTTTTAAAAATATAACATGTAAGTAGATATGTATGTATTCTTATTTCGATAAATACGAAGATTTTTTGCAGTTGTAAAGGTGATGAGATTCGCGAGAGCAAGATCTTTTATTAAGCTTTGAGTCATATCTATGTGAGCTCATAATTCAGGCGTTTCTATATATGGTTGGAGGCATATTAATATTTACAAAGTATTCGAATAAATCTAATCTTTCAGTTGATAAAAATAAATAAATAAATAAACACAGCAGAAATTTGCTTACGTTCTCCAATTGACAAATAGAAGATATTCCGCTCGCTTTGAAAGATATATCCTAAGTAATCTAATTCTCTCGGATCATCCTAAGAAAAAAACAAACGATGTATATGACGACAAGATTATTTACTACTAATTCAAAGAGATACTCCATGAGATGTATGAAATGGTGATTCTTTAGAAAATGACATATATAGCACATGTTCTGGAATTTGACCGGTAGAGAAGGACTTAGTCCACAAGAATTGGAGATAGTTAGACTAGCTCACTCGGAAGATCAAATAACAGAAGAGAAAATAAGTAAAAGAATAAGCAAAATAATAAGAACTTCCCCCTTCACAAGGTTCATATTGATTCTTTGATCTTCAATTCAAGTTTTGTGCAAAAAAAATTCTAGTTGGATCATAGTTAACTGAAGTATCTGGATCATCCAATTCTTCCAAGGCATCTAACAAAAGAGATAAATGTACAGCTCTGATTGATCTCAGTCCCATAGAGGTTCCTTTCAGATTCACATAATAGATTGGAATTATAATATTTTCCACAGTGGAAATGAAACCATCATAGTTTACTTTGAAAAAAAGAAAAGTGTTGGTGTCGGTAAGTATACCATAACCTGCACCCAACAAGATAACTTGATTGCATGTTTGAAAAAAAAACTTAGAACAGGAGACGTCAAAAATGACTTCAGCAGGAGCATCTCTAAAATATATTTCATCATCGACGGCTTCTTGATTTCTGTTGTTAAAAAGATCCTATCATGACCACCAACTATTTTTTGGTAAAATGAATAATCGGAGAATATGTTCAGCTTTGGAATTTTTCTTTTTCCCCTTGCAAAAATATCCCTTCTTCGTTTTATAAGTTTTATAATCCCAATCATGATTTCCAGGGTTCTGGAATATTCTTCCTGAACTTTCTTCATTCATTATTTCATCTTCTTCGAATTCTTGGAATTTAAACAACCCTAAAAGAAGTCTCAGAAGCTGGTTAATATTTTCTGAGTTTGCATCACGAAGAAATTCACCAAATCTTGCTTTTAAATTGTGATATTTTTCTTGAAAATGTCCCAATTCAGTTGAGACCAATTCAAACCTTCTGTTGAAGGAGCCTGGTAGACGACCTCCTTTTGGATCAGACAATATATTGGTTTTGGGGTAATAACCAACCGATGGTAGTTTTAATACACTACTGAACATCCTTGAGAGCGCTCTTCTAGCATTGCTTATATTATTGGAGTTCAGAACTTGAAAACAACATCGTTCCACGAACTCGTAAGCCTCTTTATTGTAATCATGCCAAGCTTAAAATGTGTTCTGTTGTTTCAGCCTATTCAACAATTTTGTCAAAAGCTTGTTCAATGGTTGTGCCTTGGCCATACTTTAAAACTTTATTATCCCTTCCCCATATATTTGTTACACGCTGTTAGTCGTAGCCATATCTTTTTTTTTTGTTATTTTAGAACTTTGTGTCAGTTTTACACGCCGCATATCATAATTGTGTCAGACCTCATCTCCTATTTAAAGAGAACGTTTTTCTCAAGAAAAGTTCATCTTGTTCGCCACCTGTAACATCTTTACTCAGTATGCTGAAGAAGAAAACCCAAGCAAGAAAACCCCCAGAATTTGAATTGGATGATTTTCGTACTGTTCCAATAAGTTTTCCTACTGGAGGCAAGTTTAAAAGTCTTGAAGATTTTTATGACCGGTTGTGGATGACTTTAAGTGGTATAGGAAGCAAAGTGCACCATTGTGACAATACAGTAGAGAGAACCCAGTTGGTTTGCAAGATTTTCGATTCCATCTTCCCAAGGCCATTGTTTATCAAAGGTTTTATAAATATTCCTCGTGATTATCCAGCGGTTGAAAAGATATCGGGGGTCGAGGATATATATCTTCTCTCACTTTCAAAATCGATAAGTTTTAAAGGGCATCAAATAAGTGAGGATAGAATTCGGAATCTGAGGAATAACTTCAGAAAAGAGATGTTAAAATCTGTGGAAGGATCTGACAAATTGAATGCAGCTCTTCTCTCCTCGCTGATGACCAAAACTGCGGATATAATAATATTTCATATGTTTCCTACTGACGATTCACCAATAGATACACTATATTACAGAGTTCGGGAAAGGTTTACTCCATTTATGAGCACTATAGGTCTTGTTACAGGTAACAAGATGTTTTCAAGACCCGGAATTTTCTGTGGATGGCCATTCAAAACCCACTTGCCATACGAGGTTCCATTTGGCATTCATGAGAAAACGTGGGCGTTCAGTTTCTATCGAAGGCTAGATTATGAAAGATATTCGGTAGCAGTATTTGAAGGTCTTGAAGAAGACCTTCTACCAGTGTTACGAGTCGTAGAAGGTGCTGTGAATCCGTCCAACCGTCTCAAAAGAAACGTAACTTGAGGAAAGCGTCAGAGGTCGATGGAATAGAATATCTTAAGGTTGTTAAAGCCAAACGTATTTTATGGCAGTTGCTAATGAATATGTGTGTGGGTGGCAGTCGCCTTGGTATTTTAACCACCTTTGAGTCCACCTTGATCATTGAGTTGGATTTGGAAGGTTTCTCTAGGGATATCATATCAAATAAATCTTCTACAAAATCACTTCCATTGAGTTACTTATTTGTTAAAGGTTCTGATGAAGGTGATATGTCATTTAGGTCCATAATGTTTGCACTCACTTATGAGTTGAGTATCAAGTCATTTGACCAAGTAAGAAGTGAGACCAAAATGATTCATCAGGAAGTCTTTCCATATTTGCAAAGGCCAGCTGATGAGTTCTTGAAAGAGTTCAGTGCTTGTGCCGAAAAAAAATGGAGTGCTGTCGTACCAGAAATAGAGAAAGTGAACAACGAGAAATCAATTGAAAAGGGAATACGTTTTATTGGCAACAAATATGTACTTGGAGATGACTGGGAGCCCATTCATTTGACATATTTCGAACAGAGTACTCAAGAAATCAAAATCAAAGGATGCATGTTGAGAAAAATTCTTAAGCAAATGGTTGAGGATTTTAGAGATGAATGCAAGGACCAATCAGATGGAATGAACAAGAGACATTCCAAAGAAGAGATTAATCAGTTGAGACTGTTCATTGATTCTATCGATCCAGATGTTCATTATGTGTTGAGTTGTTGTGACCCAATAAAATGCAGCTATCCTGAGAATTTTGAAAATGAATTTTTGTTGACTTTTCATTCAGTGAAGCTGTGGCATCAGAGATTGCGGGATGAAGAGCCAAATTTTAACAGTGTATTCTTCGAATCTCAGCCGGACTTCTCTGCTTTGTTCGTTGACAGTAGTGGGAATTATGTGATGCTGGGCCCATTCTTGGTTCTAAGGTATGTGAAGACCAGGAAATGGGAAAAGCAGGACCTCACCGAAAAAAACAAGAGTCTTTTGAAGACTCAGCTTGACATTATAAAGAACAAATCTATGATGCCTGACACTATTTTTATAGCCAAGGAGTTATTGGTTCCTAATTCTCCAGTTAATTCCCCGTTGAATTGGAATAAGATTTTGTTGGAGGATCTGGTGGATCCCAAGGTTTATTTCATAGATATGGATTTGACCCAATGTTATGATGAGGATGATTGGGTTACTGAATTTTTTGAGGAACAATGGACCAAAGGTCCACCTGTTTAGTTCTATTTCATTTTTTGATCTCTATTAGTTCTATTTTTGATCTCTATATTATTTCTTGCTTTTTGTTTGAAGATGAAGTAGAATGAAATACCCGAGTCTTCGATGTTGAGATGCTATTCAACTTGAAGGAACATAGATGTTGGGACATGATATCTTCTCAATGACTTGAGCCATTAAATATTTGATATGATTTTTAGGGAGTCTCCTTCTTTTATTTTTTTTACGAACTAAGTTTTTCTGCATATATACGATATATATTATGAAACTACATTAGCGTTTAAAATTGTTTATAATTTGACAGTGTAAAAAAAAATTTAACCAGACTACGCCTTAATTTCAGTGTCATTATCCCAAGCCTCTCTGACAAATCTCCAATGATTACCCGTCTCGGATTTGGCTTCTTCTTTATCACCTTTAATTGTACCAGAGGTAACATTTCTTAAAGACAAATTAGCCAACGCACTTAAACCAAGGAATGGATCAACTGGCTCATTAATATCCAGCATGTTACATTCCACATTGAGTAAATCAACCTCTTTGAAAAACTTTGGTTTCCATGTGATTCCATTCAGTTCTTCATCTTTTCTCTTTTCTCTTTGTGCTTCTTCTATCTTGGTCTTTTCTATATGAGTCAGATCGTAGTCACCTTTCTTGATAGCATCGGCAACTGGTTTCCAGGCACGCCTAGTTTCCAATTCGTTTTGTTCTTCAATTGGTTTTACTTGTAAATCCACAGTCTCCTGGGCTAAGGCATCGTAGAATAATTTTTCTTTTTTCGTAGACGAAGAACCAACATTAATATATGACTTTCCTGACCATTGTCCATGAATGGTGTATAATGCATTTTCCTTTTGAGCAGAAGCAGCCTTATCTTTATAAAGTCTAGCCTTAAAGGTGTTTTTCTTACCACTGAAATAACCTCTTCCAGAAAACTCAACAACAACAATAGGACCAGCAGAGCTTTGGATATAGGATTTTCCATCCAATTCCACAAACGGATTGGCAACAATTATACCCTCTATATGTAAAGGAGGTAAAGTAACAACATAGGATTCGTTCAAATTTTCATATTTCAATAAAGCGTGTCCATATTGTTTGATGTTTAAGGCAGTTGCGGAAAAAAACGCTTTAACTCCATTATAACCTTGAAGTGATGTCTTATGTTTGTCATTATATACTGCATAAGCAGTGACTGGTGGATGATGAGAAACCTGTTCACTGATCAAAACGGTTTCTCCCATAGATTCATCACCTGGCCATTTACCGACAAACAATTCCCCTAAAAATGGATTCAACGGTTTTTTTTCACTTCCCATACTCTCGTTTCTGGAGCAGTATTGTGATCTCAAAGTGGAGATGAACCATTTGGTGACAGCTAGTAATCTGTCAGTTAAAACATCTTCATTTTTAGATGGTTTGCCATCACCAATTAATTCCGCTGCAACTAACAAATCTTGGTGTTCTGCCCAGTACTCGGAATACTCTGTTAACGAGACTGGAGAAAGAATGAAAGGAGGAGCAGTCAATGTGGATAAATCACCACTGTAAGACGCAATAGATTTGACAAACGAGGTCCAACTTGAGGAAGAAGCAACAGATGACATGATTGATGAGTTGAACACAGACAGATATTGAGTACTAGTTCTTTTTAAAAACCCACTGGGTGTCGAATATTGATTTGACTTAGCTTTTTTTCTTTTTTTTTAAAAATAAATAAAATAAAATTAATAGAGGATATGGTCGTTCAGGTTGCTCCCAAAAAAAAAAGGGGTCGGTCGTTTGTATCCATCAATTCTCTTAATGTGATGTGATGGAGTTTATGTATGTATTTACACTTATATGCCATTGATGAATAAAATAAAATACATAAACAAATAAACAGAGTAGCTAAGTATGCCATTATAATCTCTGTCTGTTTACCAAAAAGAGATGGAAGAAGATTTAAGCTCTTATCGGATAAAACATTCTCTTCCAGTACGTCTTGAAATCGTCTCTCAATAAATAATTATACTTCAATATCCTTCGATGTAAAATGTCGTGCTCTTGCAGATCAAACTCTTCCTTGATCTTCTGCTCAGCACTTTCCTTTCTCACCATCATCAACTTCTTCACCTTTATTTCACGTACTGGGAGTAGAACCACTAAAGCCGCGAAGAAAGTAACACCTCCAAATATTTGTGTGTATAAAAAAGGTTTTGGAGCGTTTTCCTTCCTTAAGGCTAAGGCTATAACCTCTGCACTTAGAGCTGCTGGTGATGCGACAATATTGACAAAGGAAAACAGAGCTGGAAATTGACTTGGGGGAACAACATCGGCCGTTATGGGCTGGTTCATAACATTCACCACTCCCAACATGGCTCCGCTCATGATGGCGAAGCCAATAAGCTTGGCGTACGTGTCAACACTCAACCAAAAGGCAAAGATTATGATTCCAAGATACGCAGTTCCAAACAATGTGAAGTTGATTCTTCCAAATTTGTCGGCATAAAGACCCATCAATGGTCTTGATACGAATTGACACAGATTCATTATTGCAGTAATACTTGAACCTTGACTCGCTGTCAATCCAATAGAAGTTGCATATGCAGTCAATGAGAAAACCATTTGAACAAACCCAAATGTCGCAAAAGTGAACCAGAGAGTGATATATATGATGGATTTATATCGAATGACTCTATAATCAAGTAAACTTTTTAATTTTGTCAACATCTTTGACCAATTCCTTTCAAGATTTCTTGGTCTTCTCTCCCTGATCAATATTGTAGCTAATGAACAAACCACTAAACACACAATTGCTTGCATTCTCAATGACCATTTCTGGTCTCCTGTCCTTTTCATCATTGCATTTACGCTCAAAGTGAACACCAAGCCACCTAAACCTGTACCACTCATTATAATGCCGTTTGCCAATGCACGTTTATGCAAAAACCAGGAAGGTATGATACTTACACTAGCAAAGAACAAAAATGCAAAACTTATTCCAGATAGGAATCCCTGGCAAAGATACAATTGCCAAATCTCTGTACAGAAACTTGCCAATAAGTTCCCCAGGAATATGAAAATTATACCGACAATCAAGGTTGGTCTTAAACCTATGGAATCCATTGAAAGGAAAACAAAAGGAGCAAAAAATTGACATAAAAACATATCAAAACCTCCAATTAATGCATAATCATATTTGGACGCTCCGGGGAAATAATTTGAGTTCAAATAAAAATTTAAATAAACTCCAAAACACATATTAGTACCCCAACAACTAAAAGCACAGGCAAGAGAACAACCGACACATACCCATCCCCAACCACCGTCTGGTGGTGGATCCAATATGTCTTCAATGGAATATCCTGCATCCTTGATCTTTTGTTGTTCGTCTGTTAATTCCATGTTTCTAATATCTTCGCTGAGCACCACAGGACAATTACTCATTAACTCAAAATTATTAGAATCAATTCTGGAGGATTCCTCCAATTTTGTCTGCTCATTATCATCTCTGATAGCTTCAAGTATATTTGATAACGTTTGTCTTATAGATCTTGGTTCTGTGTTTGTTCGATATGGATATTGGGTTGGATAATAGTCAACTTTTGTTGTGTCAGTAAACAACTCTTCACTAGAAGGTCTAGGATGATCAGTGTTAGATTCGGAAGAGTCTATTGATGTCTCAGATCTTAAACTATCATCTTCCAATGCCATCTCAATTGCTCTTCAGTTAGGTATTTTCTGGATTACTTTTTGTAAGTTCAGTTCAAACGGCTGAGAAATTGTATAATTGTTTTTCACCAAGGCCAAGCTTTTCTTTGGCAACAACCTGCAGTATCCACACAGAAACGCAAAATGGGTAAGAAATAATTCGCCGTGCGTTTTATTCTTGGTTCAATGATACTTGAGCGATCAATACATGAGAAAATACTAGAGCGCAAACTAATTTAATGTCTTATATGTTTGATACTAAACCAACTGTGGCAGGTTACTATGTGGTAGGATGGATATGTTGTAATGTGGGGAAAAAATTGTTTATTTAAGAACTACGTAAACTAACAGGGTAGTTAAAAACTCTTTTGGAGAACATTATAAGCTAACAAATCAGAGAAAGATAGTTCATAATTGCACCATCTTGTATTAAAGATTGTACATATTCTTTCTATCTCTATTTAAAAGACATAGTTTGTTTTGCAACATTGTTATCATTTTGCACCTTAATGCATATCTTTTCATCTGACTTCCTAATCTGTAAATTCAGTTTTTAACAATTTTGCCTTTGATGGACACCTGAAAAGACTTAGAAACATTTGAAACACATTGATAAGACCGACGGTGTCGGTGGTGAAATTTTTGAGGTTATTAAAGGCTGCAAAGATTTATTTTGTTTTGCTTCATCTCATCATAGGTCATCGGTGGTAAGCCAGTCAAGCCGTGGTTGTAACATTTTTACGTGTTTTTTTCTCTCACTTTCAAGAGTATATTGGGGCACTGTGAGTGAATTGTTGTCTGGACTGTATGTGTTTGACTCTGAAATAAAACAGCTAGCATAATGGCTCTCTTGTACCAATGATTTCTGTCTTAGAGCGTATCGGAGATTAATCTGTTGAGTTAAAAGAGGGTTAATAACAATAATTTGAAACGCCATTCTTCAATCGATCTACATGGCAATTTAAGTACTAAGACATCAAATGATACTTAAAAAATGGTTATTGGTTGAGAACAAATGTAACCGCCGTATGATTATTCCTTAAATCTTGCTTTCGATCTCAACACGTAAAGTCACTACAACTCCTGTCAGTTTTTCAAATTATATGAAAGAAGAAACGCGAATCCTTTAATTTGGGTAATTCTGATTATCGATAAGAAATAATAATCGTAATTAGCAAGAAAAGTTTGCAGATTGTTACATACATACCGATAGAATTCCATCAATTTATCACTAACTACAGTTATTAACATACATTACTTCAAAAATATATGAATTAATTAATGACGAAAAAAAAAAATACACGATGGATGGATCTATCGATCGATACGTCCTTCAGCCGGTATGCACTTTTTTAATTTCAGGAGATGAGACGATGATGATGATGATAATAATAGTGACATGATGGGTGATGTGTCCTGTGTAGTATATCTCTGTTTATCTTTTGCATATCAAATTTTATGTGACTGGGTTAAAACGAAACAGCCCCGATTAAGCTGTACTGAAATTGTGTAAGTTTCGAATACGTGCGCTCAGTAGTGGGATCTTACAAGATTTCAGTACACTGTCGGACATATCGACCTATGTATTGCTCCGTGGCTCTGTGGATAACAGACATGGAACAAGAGAGGGTTAACATCAGAGTATATAATCTTGAGAAATCGCACTCTTTAACTGACTTCACTTTTGCCATTATAACGTATAACTAAACATAATATATAAAGAAATGGCAACGATGGCGGAAATTGAACCACTCAAGGCCACAGTGGCATCTTTGAAACAGATACCAAAGGCATCAACACAGATAAGATTTTCACAACATGAGATATTACCTTTGAAGACCGATTTAGGGGCTTTGGGTAATAGAATAAACCTGGAAACAAGGTCACTGCATAATAAGATAGATAAGATGATGACTTTGAGATTTGCATTACTGTTGAGAGATTACAAGATTTATAGACAAGGAGTACAGTTGTATTACCACATTTTTTCAACCATAGAATTTTGCCTTGAAAGAGAATTTAACAAACCAGATAGCAAATGGGGTCAAATATTGAAAGAGATTTGGCATCCGGCTATTGCAAGAAAAGATGCTATATACCAAGATTTGTTGTTTTTCTATGGAAATGATGATTCGAAATTTACAAACCCATTATTAAAAGAACAAATTGCCTTTACAGATCATATCAAAGAAGTAACACTGGAGAAGCCTTACTTGTTATTGCTGTACATGCATGTATTATATTTGGCATTATTTGCCGGTGGTAAGATATTTAGATCTAAAATTGCTAAGGCCACTGGAATGTTCCCACAAGTTGAAGGTAAGACTCATGAAGAAGTTATCTTGCAAGGAACAAATTTCTTAAGATTTGATAAAGTTGAAGATGAACAAAGTTTGAGAATAATGTACAAGAGAAATTATGAATTAAATACCAGAAATAATTTGACAGAAGAGCAGAAACAAGAGGTGATAAATGAGAGTAAATATGTTTTTGAGCAGAATGCAATCTGTGTCAGGGAAATCGAGAGCAATAATATGCAAAGATTGAAATCAAAAATGATTTACAAACTGGTTGTCTATGGTTATTATTTTGCAATTTTATTGATCACATTATTATTTATTTACTACATAAGGGGTTTCTTACTCAACTTATTATTTTAAAAATTGCATCATTATTTTTTTTAAAAAAAAATTACGTATTACCCAAACAATCTTTTAATTAAAGTATATTTATTATTATTTTTATATGACGAAACTCTTGTAATAAGTAAGTGTTATAATTTTATGATTAAGCTCTTTTCATAAGTGAAGTACTGTTACTTTTTCTAAATCTTTCATATATATCATCGAAATCTTTCATATATATATGTATACTTCTATTTACATGACCGTCTTCTTTTACAATAATGGGCATATAGATTCTTGAATAATAAGTCCCATCATTTCTTCATCCTAATTCTCATTGCCCTCTGCTCTTTTCTTCTCTTTCTCAATTTATGCTTCTTCATCATCTTCTTTCTTTTCCTCTTTACAGAATCCAATTGATATGTTTCGGCATCAGGTTTCAACGGATCTGCCCTGGACACGACCCCAGTTATCAACTCAGTGATACTTGGTATTGTTGACCTTTGCTTAGTGATATGGCTTATTTGAAATATCGACAAAGATGAAGTTGGTAGTGGTGGTGGTGTAGTTATTGATGTTGGTATATAGAGAAAGGAAGTTGGTCTAGTAATAGTGGTTGATACAAATCTCCTTGTTATAGGAGAGAACATCCCTATTCTATGCATCACTTTAGTGCCAAACATAGTGATTGTCTGTGGAGTCAACAAGAAGATAAGTTGATGTTAGTTTTTCAAACAAAAGATCAACTTCTTTCATCCATCTTTCCATTTCCATTTGATTATATTTTTTTTTCTTTCAGTTTTTTTTTTGTTCAGTTTTCTTCGCACACGACTTTGTTTCGTTCACTTGGGACACGACGTACACAGAGGTAAGGTTCTTTACTATTATTGATTGATGATGATGATGATGGTAGGTAAATTAATATATATTATATGGAGGAAATAAAATATTTAGATCATTTGATGTAATGACAGATACTGCAACACAAACTCCTTCTTAACTTTCTCCCAACTACTTGGATCGAAAAAGATATAAATACCCCGTTCACTTTGATTACTTTGTTGAATTGGCTCCACATTTGAATCCTTTGTTAACCACAATTGTAAATCCTTATGAAATCTCCAATTTCTATTGTTCAACAGCTTTGAGGCAAGCTCTTGTAAATAATGGTTTGGTTTCGTATAGAATATGAAAAATAAAGTCTCATCTGTCAACAGAGGGAATTTATCCTCTGTTAAATTCGTCATTTCGATATCTTCAAATCTTTTATCAAATTTAAAACTCGGCTCAACCTCTGTCCTTACAATTTCTGGCCATGGAGTTTCAAAATTTGTAGACAATTTATCCGTTTCCAAGAAATTCAAACCCAACATGTTTAAATCTGTACCTATAGTAAATTTTGTTTGTTCAATGTTTTCCATTCTGATTGTACTCAACAATCCATTTAAACCAAATCTATCAATATCCAGTGTGCTCTCTTCATCGACTGTAGTAGTAGTGTTATTGTTGTTATTGTTGTTATTCTTATTGTTGTTGATGTTATTAGGTATGGAGTTGGCATTGGCTATTGGGGTATTCAGTCTTGAAGATGGTGCTAACCCTGGTGGTAAAAACTGTCCAGGTGTTGGTTGAGGTGAATTTTGGTGCAGCAGCTGTTGCGGCAGTTGTCCCGATATTAGATATTGGTCTACCTTGATATCATCTTTCCCATTGGATATGGGGTCATCATTTAAGGTTGCCCAACTATTCATTGTTTTATTAATGATTGTTATGTGATTTACAGAACTTATGATATTAAGGCTTTCTTTACTCTTAGCCCATTCAATATCCATTTTATCTTTTGGTAAAACAGAATAAAAAAAAAATTTAAAAAAAAAATATTTCACAGAAAGAAATCAGATAGATAGAAAATATAACAAAGATGACTGTTAGATTGTTACCAAATATTATTATAACGGGAACTCCTGGATGTGGTAAGACATCCCATGCTACGGCTCTATGTGAAGAGTTTAAACAAATGAAAAATTTTCAAATAAGTGAAGTACTGAAAGATTTAAAATGTTTTGATGGCTTCGATGAGGCTAGAGACACCAATATCGTTGATGAGGATAAGCTATTGGATCTGATAGAGCCAGATTTAGAAAAAGGTGGTGTGGTGATAGATTGGCATGTTTGTGACATTTTTCCGGAAAGATTAATCGATTTGGTCGTAGTGTTGAGATGTGATAATGAATTACTTTATGATAGACTTCAGAAAAGAGGTTATAAGGATAGTAAGATTCAGGAAAATTTGGATGTTGAAATAATGCAAGTCATAGTACAAGATGCAAGAGACAATTATGATCCCAATATTGTTATTGAGTTACACAGTGAAGATGTTGAAATGATGGATGAAAATGTTGAAAGAATATCTCAGTGGTTGAAGCAATGGTTAAAAGATCACCCTGAGGGAGTATCGAATCTGATTGATGATGATGACTATGACACTTCAACAGACTCTGAATGATCTCCAGTAAGTAAGAATGTTTTCAACTTGTACAATGCTCTATATCTATGACTAATTGAATTTTTAGTAGCCTTCTCCATTTCTGCAAAAGTTTGATCAAACCCAATTGGTTGTAATATACTATCAAAACCAAAGTCTGTTGGACCTCTTGAATCCACTATCAATCCTTTGGTCTCACCTTGGAATAATAATACTGGCTTTCCTGGACCTTCACAGTACCCGAATGTACAGATAGATCTGGCTGATTTATCCTCATAACCAGCCAATAATTTGACTAATCCTGTTAATCCAATATCTTTTGTGAACCATTTAATATATGGACCTGGTAAATCGTTCAATGCAGTATATGCAAGACATGTATCTTCAACCATCACTGGTCCATTAACCTATTTTATTAAAGAGATCATTGTCAGTTTCAATTGTTTAATTTTCATTTTTTATTAGAACAAACAATTTAAAAGAAGAATTTTTTTAAAGAAAGCATACTCACTATGGAAGCTGCCTGTTTGGCCTTATGGACAGTGACATCTTGAATACTACCCTGAATTTCCTCAAGATCAAGTTTCGAATTAATGATGGTATATTCTCCAATTTTGGTGGTCTCAGAACCATCTGATAGGATACTGAGAACTTCTTTCAACTTGTTGGCATTACCGGTAACAAAAGTGATGGTCTTAGACATGCTGTGGAATTAATTATTATAAAAATAGTCCTCTATATCACTCTCTATATGGATCTATATGAATCATATCTTATATATGTCTTTTTTTTCACTGCCATTATATTTCATTTTGGATAGCCGTGTCAATAGATAGAGATAATAGATAGATATACATATTATCATTAGAGAGAGGGCAAAAGAGAGTGAGATAGACACCGATTAGATATTAGTCAAGCTATTGGTGAATATTCATTAGTATGCAACTGCATATCATAGCTTTTTTATCGTTGTCATAGTTATTAAAACTAGACTAGATTTTAGTAAATTGTGTAAATGAAGACTTGATTATTTATATGAGAATTTTTCGCAGCCCGAAATAGATAACGAGACAACTAATGTGGTGAGGAAAGGTAACTAACTGGAAAGGAGAATATAACTAAAAAAGAGGTTGTTTACTTAAGAGTTCCATGCAACAAGTATAATAAATTTACCTAACTAACCCCCAGCTTCTGTAACGTATACCTACATTATCGCAACTTTGTTTTGTATCAAATACACACGATCTTTTCCCTCAATAGCGGGTATAAAAAAAAAATTTTTTCAATTTCTCAAATTCTGTTTGTTTTTAGAAAATCACATATTTTTCACTTCTGGATATACCAGCTGTTATTTAGGTATAAAAGATAGATAATTCAGCAAAAATGGCCGGAAGGAGATCAACAGTTTTATAACACCTTTTTAATAATCTATGTTTTAACTAATTCTTCTACTAAAACAATGGTTCGCTTTAAGGTTACATGTTTTTTTTATATACTTCTTGATTGATTAAGACGATTATTCTTTATTGGGTGCTAAGTAGCAATCAATATATCTTCATCATATCATCTAGATCTTGGTTTTCGTTTGAGTTGAACGATACTGTACTGGAATGCCATTAGATAATTGTTTTTTTTGTCTCTTAATTGCTTGTACCCAAAAGTAAATATTAGGTAGGTGGTGAAGAAGAGAGTGCTAACTTTTTACTCTTCTTCATTTGATTTTTTTTTTTTTTGTGTGTTTGTACTGTATGTATGGTATGGTATGTGTTTTGAGAGCAAAGATGTAAACTCTCTTCAAACCTAGTAAACACCGAAGAATGTTATAATCACTACGTACTCTAATTAAGTTAGTAATTACAGAAAAGCCAATATTATAATAACTGGAGCAACACATTTGTCGGCCGGTGTCATTCATTACCTTATCTAGTAAATAGAGGTGGGGGGTGTCGGTAATTTTTAGTAACTGTTTAATTCTCATTCGTTCCGTTCCCAGATGACACACACCGAGCGTTAAGAAGTAGTGAAAAATTTCTATAGTGTTGTAGGCGTTTTTAAGTGTGCGTGGGAAAAAGAAAATTATTCGCACACAAAATCTCTTGACAAATAAATCAGTTAAAAGTTAGTCAGTCTCCTCTTCCTCTATCAAACTTATCTTGCTACACATATATTATTATTATCCATAAGGAATCAAATAGATCAAGTAGATATTGTAAAACTACATCATATTTAGCACAATGGTCTTATGGTATAAAGCTAGTCATCAATATCAGGGACATGATTTCAGCACAGTATCTACCCTGTACTTGAACAGATATCCTAACCCATATGCATCACATGTCATATCAGTCGATGTGATCAGTACGGAGATAACTAAGGATGGGAAATTATTACAGACCAAATTGATATCAAAGAAGGGAAGAACTCCAAAGTTTCTTTCGATATTTCTGGGGAATATAAATCAGACATGGATTGTTGAAAAGACTCAAGTAGATCCTAAAACTCATGAGATGATGACATATACAAGAAATTTGGATCATACAAAGATAATAAGAATAGAGGAATACACCAAATTTCAATACAATCAATTCGATCAGATGAGTTCTAAGTCAGTCGTGAAGTTTAGTTCAGGTTTCCAAGTGACTAGTATTAAAGATAGAATAGAATCATGGTCACATCTGAAGTTTGGTGAAAATTTAGCAAGATCAAGAAAAGGATTAGCTTTTGTTATGGAAAATTTCAAATTACCAAATTCTACTGCATCATCATCATGAATAACTGGAAAAATATCTTAAATTTATGGAAGGAAAGGTTTTTGAAAGGGGTTTTTTATTTTAGTTTATTTCTTTTAAAAAATTTTGAATTTCAGGAGTTTTGGCATTTCATTTTTATGTGTGATTACATTTGTCCTATTCAATCGAATGAATGTTTGAAACATACTTTCTCATATAACGATAAGGACTGAACTATCCTATAATACAGAAACACTTATTTATTTATTTGATTACTTCTTCATTCATACTAAAATATTTCAATTGTAGAAGAACTCTTTCAAACCACAAAAAAAAAAACAAAAAAAAAAAGAAATTATATATGGTTTCAAATTGTAATTGTTATTTCTAAGCAAAACTTAACTCCCATCCCAATTCTTTAACAATATCATACCAATCAATGGATTTTTCTCCATTACTATTTTTCTCCCAGACGAATTCCATAACTAGTTTCAGTCTTGCAATATTCCCATATCTATACCTTCTATTGAACTCATCAATCTTATAAGAGATCCATTCCCGATCTTTATCATCACTCAAATTAATACCCAATATAAACAATGGGAACACTAACGAACTTTCCACATTGGTACCCAAAACTATATCAAGACATCTCAAAAGTTGTACACATAGAAATTGAATCTCTAAACTCTTGGGGCTCAATCGGAGTATGGATTGTCTTAGATGTAATTTTGCTGTGATTTGAAAGCTTTCAAATAATGTCAATTGTAATTCGATATCCTTGGATGATAATTTGTATAAATCTTTCAAATTAGGTTTGGCTTGATCAATCTCTAAATCAATTTTTTGCAGTGTGGTATTAATTTGTTGTAATAATTCATATCTATTTTTGTACGAGTTGTCGGATAATGTTCCAATTGTTAATTTTAATAATTTGTTGAAATTCATTGCAAAATTACTAATTTCCCCAATCAATTGAAATAAAGGCTTGGAAAGTCCATGTAAGGGATCCAAACCAAATTTGTTCAGATTGATGATATCATTATAATCTTCCAAGGAAAACAAGATCCCTCTTTCAATAATTGAACTTGTCATAATATCATGATATGCAAAATTACTAACCAACCAATGTCTGGTTTGACTATCGTTGAAATTTCTTATACCTCTCAACTTGATGATCTCAGAACATTTTGTTAAAAAATTCGACCAATTACTAACATCTCCACGACAAATCTCTGCACCAATCAAGATCAAATAATTCGCCACTTTCATGTTCATCAGATCATCATCCATGTTGGCATTGTTATCATTTGAACTGTCCAACATCTCCACAGATTTCTGGAGATAGAATTCTCCTTCTTTCATATAATTTGCATGGAATCCTGCCCATGCTAATACAGCATACAATACACCAGAATTCTTATGTGCCATGGGTAGAAAAGTCTTCAAATATAAGTTCTCTTCACGCGGTACAATGGAAATCATAAATGCTAACCTATTACGGAAATAATCGTATAGTTGTAATCCAATAGGACTCAATTTGTTCAACAAATTGAGATTGGACGATGGTGTATAGTACATTACAGGTTCTCTCAGTTCTAATTCCTCAATCTGATCATTATCATTATCATTATTCCCCTGATCTTCGTTATTCCTATTATTATTATTATTATTATTATTACCAGCAACTAAAAGTTGTTGAGTATGACCAAGGTTGTTATTTGAAAAATCATCTAAATAATTCTCCAAGTTGTTCAAAAATGGCGATAGAGAAAATGGTGATAGCAGAGTGACAGTGGAGTTGTTATTTTGATTATTATTGTCATAATTATGATTATTCTCTGCAATGCTATTGCTGTTGTTGTTATTGTTGTTATTATTATTATTATTATTATTATTGTTATTAACAAACGCCGAATTGGTCAATTCCAAAGGAGATTCATCTTTCTTCTTACGTCTTTTTCTGCTTTTACTATCTTCTTCTATAATCTCCATTTGTCTTTTCAACTCCTTGATTTCTTCAATACTCATATCAGGGGTAATCCAAGTACATTTTCTTCCTAACCTAGAGCAGTCTCCGCAAATCGGTTTTACCTCATCACATCTCTTCTTCCTAATCTTACATGTCATACATCCATTTCTGCTTCTCTTTTTGGATTGTTTAGTGACATCATCTTCTTCTTCCCCATAAGGGTCTTCTCCTTCCTTCTTGTCGTGTTGCTGATATTCATGATGGTTTTGATTGGAATCAAGAACAGTGGTGTTATTAATACTGGAAGATGTTGTAGTAGTAGTAGCAGTAGTAGAAGTGGTATTTAAATGTGTCTCGTTCTTTGGGTAATTGGCATGGAATGGCAGAACTTCATGTTGCTCATTCATCTGATTTTTAATTGTAAATCCCAAATGTATATCGGTGTTTAATGTCTTATATTGTCGTTTACAGTCGTTCTTACTTACTTATCTCACCAATCAGTCCCCCGGTTTCTCTCTCCCACAAATAACAAAAACAAAACAAAGCATTAGAGAGAGAGAGAGAGAAAAAACATAGCTAATACCCAAAAGAGGTAATTGCTATATCAGGAAATTATAAAACTGCTTCCCATAGGCGGGTAATTAATCCACTTATGTAGAATAAGTGAAAGAGAAAGAGAATCTATGTAGGAGAGATATATAGAAATTTGGATAGAGGCAAGCAATACTATTAATAACAATTACATTATCCAAGTAATATATAGCTCCAATCTTAACAACATTGAACTAACCTTTTTGGAAAAATAAGTCCCATCTAAACATGAGGATTTCAGCTCAATTTAGTAGAACCATTTTTCCAACTTTGCGCTTAGCAAGCCGTTTCTCCAACTAACTTAGTAATCAAAAAAATGGAACTAGGGGCTTTAAGCGGACATCAAACTTGAAAATCCGCACTCACATTAACTATGTGAAATTTATACGTTTTCCCTCAAATTTTAATTGAAATACATACATATTTTAGGCTTAGAAATATTCAAGATGAGGTATTGCCATCGCCAAAAACAGAAAAAAAAGCAATTTCATTTCAGATTCATATAAATACAGCTCCATATTCTATTCAATTGAATTAATTGTTTTATTAAATTATATTATTAACTTATATTATTCTCAATACAAGATAATATTTAAATCAATCAATTGAAAAGAACACAAATACTACTATTAAAAATGGTCGCCCCTCCAAAGAAAGCTCTTATTGCTATTTCCTCATACTATCAACCATTCTATGAAGATGGTTCAAAAACTGGTTTGTTCTACGGTGAACTGGCCCACCCATGGCACGAATTCACCAAGGCTGGTTTCGAGGTTGATTTTGTCTCTGAAACCGGTACATTTGGTATAGATGATCACTCAGTTAACACTCAAGTTTTGTCCCAAGCTGATATCGATGAATACAATAACCCAGAAGCTCCAGTTAGCAAACTGTTCAAAAATGTCAAGAAGGCTGATTCAGTTAATGCTAATGATTACGGTATCTTCTTTGCCAGTGCTGGTCATGCTACTTTGTTTGACTACCCAACAGCTTCCGTTTTACAAGATATTGCTTCCACTGTCTATGATAATGGAGGTGTTGTCAGTGCTGTATGTCACGGTCCAGCCATTTTCGCCAACTTGAATGAAAAGAAGACTGGTGAAAACTTGATCAAGGGTAAAAAAGTTACTGCTTTCACCGACAAAGGTGAAGAGATGATGAACTTGACTAAGTTACTTGAAAACAACAAGTTGAAGTCTTGTGAGACCATCATCAGTGAAGTTGGTGGTACTTATGTTGCTCCACCTGAACCATTCTCCGATTTCAATGTCGTTGATGGTAGAGTTGTCACTGGTCCAAACCCTCAATCAGCTTCAAGCACCGCTAAGAAAGCTATTGAAGTTTACGAGTCTTTATAAAGTTGTTAAACTCTTTTCATAACATTATAGGTTATATATAATTTTTTTTTAAATTTAGGACATTTCACCATGACCTCAATGTTTGATATATGATAATACAAAAAATAAAATTACGATTTTTTATTACTATTAATTTTATAAAATTAAATAACTTTTCTCTTTGCTACACTTGACATCATTTGAAAATCATTTTTCCAACTGACTAATTCATTTTCTTGACACAATTCTGCCAATGAATCTTGCAGAGAGTAGTTACCACTGTTAAAACTATTCATCAATTTTCTATCCACAATGGTTAAAAATTTGAACAATTCTAAAAATTTAATATAGTTTTTCAAATTTTCATATAATCCCAACATTTCAATTGACTGTTGATAATCAAAATAAACTTGCAATGCACCATTTTCATTGAATGTATTCAAATTTAAAATACTTTCATTGAAAAATTTGATCAATTTTTCTTCAAAGTTATAAAGAATTGGTATCAAGTCAATCAGTGATAAAGTCCTACGGAGATAATTTGTCAATGTAGATAGTTGATTGACACCATTTTTCAACTCCAAAGTAATCACGCCTTCATATTTTTCCAAGCTGGACCAATTTGTAAGCTTGAAATATGATTTCAATGAAGTGTTTATTTCGCGATTCATAAACTCATCAATCACTTTAATCACCTTCTGTAATAAACTTCGATAACTAACTATCAAAGCATTGAAAAAAGTTTCCTCTCTTATCAAATGTGATAACTGAATAAACAACAAGTTTTCATTCCATGATTCCATAGCTTCAATGATATACTGTAAAGAGCAGTAGATTCGCAAAAGTCTATCTATTCCATTGACACCATTGATAATATCTTCATCGTCAGACTTGTGTTTGAGTATCTTGAATTTTCTGAATAAACTATTGAAAGCATCCAACAGTTCTTCAAGCCTTTCGTAATATCTTTCCAAGATTCTCAATTGAATTTGCGACAATAGACTAAGCTTGAAATTGAGATTTTTGATCAATCTATATTTGGAGTTTAAATTGTTCAAAAGATTTTTCACCAAGATTGACGAATTTGTAGGCTTTGTGATTGCTTTATCAACACTTTCAAAATCGATTTGAAATGATTCATCATTGGAAATGATTCTCTCAAATTTAGTGAAATTGAAATTTTTCTCAAATTCTAACCATTTTTTAGTGATTTTTTCATCCGATAAAATTAGCTGGTCTACCAAGTTGATACTTACTTTGAAGTGGACCAAAAAATAGTCATCATTCTTCAACATCTCTTCTATCAAATGCATCAATAAATTTGAAGACACCTTTTCATCTGTTAATCGATATATCAAATTAAGATTTTTCTTGATCTTGTACTTTAATAACTCCGTTACACTCAAAACATATTGTTCCTTAAAAGATTCTCTCTCATATGGGGTATTTTGGAAAATCTTCGAAAGTCGATTATTTAACAGTTCTAAATTCTGTGCTATCCAATTATGCACGAATTTCATAAACCATTCGGGCTTATCCAAAGCATTGGTCTCCACATTAGAGTCATAATGAAATTTGAACTTCAACTCAAAGTTTTTCTTGATCAATGATTGCAAACACCAAAGTGGTCGGCTATCCAGGTTTATCGGATCCAAAGATTGTAAAAGTAGCAAATTTCTCAATTCAGTTGCATATGGTATCTCCAGCTTTTCATTGATGAACAAAGACTTGAATTTTTCAGTGATTAAAGATGACAATTTGATATTGAGGGACTCAATTATTTCGTTCTTTAAAGAGTTATCCTTAAATTCTGCTCTGAAATCCTCTATCTTATAACCAAATCTCTGCAATGTTGAGATTATAACTTCTGGAGAAGTTTCTTCACTATTCTCTAAATCGGTCAATTCATCATATAGTGAGTGAAATTGTGTTATAATAGTTTGATCTGATCTCAATTGATCAATCTCATTCAACTTCTTAAATACGTTCTCAAACAAGCTCAATTCACCATAAGTGGAAACGAGAAGCGATAGCTCATTATTGCAGTCTTTGATAGATAGACGTTTATCTAAAAATCCTTTCAGTAGGGTATTCAAGTTTAGTGAAATCTCATTTGATTGTTGTTGGATTTTCTCATACATCTCATCCTGCTCTTCGGTGTCATCCTTGGCTACTATTAACTTTTCGATAGCTTCTCGCTCCTTATTCAAATCGTTTAATATATTGTCGATCTTTCGCAAGTCATCTATGGTTTTGAAGTTTTCGTTTAAGAATTCCATTCTTGAGAAATCGTCACTTCACTTCACTTGTTGCTGGCTGTTTAATGCGTTACTTTGTTTGTTTCTATCTATCTAGCATTTTTTTTTTCCTGTCTCATCTTCCGAAGTTTTGACGCGGAAAATTCTTTTCACCTCAGAAAGCAAGTAGGACATCACAATCATCTACTAACGAGCAAGATTACAAAATACGTTCATCACGAAGATCCAGACAGATGAACTTTATTTATTATAAAATAGTTTGGTTTTATTGTACACTTGCCTGTCTGTCATAAAACTCGATAATTTGATCACTAGTGGTGGCATCTTCAATCGATTTATCATCCCTAATTCTGAGAAACCTTGGGAACCTCAAAGATATACCTTTGCCATATGCACTGGCACCAGCTTTGTAGATTGGAGACAACGATAAATCTGCTGTCAAAACTTCAAATACCATAGTCGGTTCAAACCATACATCTGGTGCAGCATTTGAGGTTGTCGTATCATAGATGTAAGTTGCTTTGGGTCTATCAATCTCAGTAGGCTTCAATTTTTCATATAAAGAAGCCAAAACTTCATCGCTGAATCCAGTTCCTATTTTACAAGTGGTCTCAAATTCCCCAGTATCCAGGTTATAAGAGGCAAGCAAAAACCCACCATACCATCCCGTTCTTTTACCCTTTCCAATGTAGGCCCCAATTACTACCAAGTCTAAAGAGTCTCCAACACCTTGTAAATAGTCTTTTTTCAACTTCAACCAGTTTCTCGATCTTTTCGAAGGTTCATAAGCCGAGTCTTTACCATCTAACATCTTTACCATCAAGCCTTCACACGATTCCTTGACAGATTGGTCCAAGAAGGCTTGGATTTCTTCTGTATTGCATGTATCCATAGACTTGGCAAATTGGAATTCACCTTCAATGGTTGTTAAATTTTCACTCATCAATTTCCTTCTCGTTTTTAAAGATTTGGTAATTAATGGCTCATCATTCAAACATAACAAGTCGAAAGTGAAAAGACAAACTCTAACCTTAATGTCTTTGGCTTGGACATCTTTTCTCTTTCTAGTACTCAAGATTTGGAAAGGCATGATTTTATTTTGTTCTCTATCGAATGCAACTGCTTCACAGTCCAAAATTAAACTTTTCAAATTTTCATTTAATATTTTCAAATTATTGACAACTTCAATCAAATCAGGATACCTCTGTGACATATCTTCTGAATTTCTTGAGAAGATCTTGATCGATCCATCTGGTAATAAGTGCAATTGACAACGTTCACCATCATATTTATATTCACATGTGAATTCAACATCATGAAATCTATCTAAGATTTCAGTGATTGACTTCGTTGGTTTGGCTAACATGGGCTTCAAAGGAATTCCAGGTTTCAATTTACAATGTTCACCGACATGTAAAACACCATATTTTGTTGCTGTTTCTATCAATACTGCATAATTAGGAATTTGTGAAAATGCATCTTTCATCACTTCCTCCGCCTCCACTATCACTGAAGGGTTTATCTTTTTCTTCTTCAATTTATACTCATATTGGACGAAAGCTTGAGCTAATGCAACCAAGACAGATTTCTCACCAAAATTGATTCTCAATTTTCCTTCCAAGCTTCGAAGTAAAAATTTACTCTCTAATGGCGAAGTGGCGCTCACCATGGACTTGATGAGGTTAATTTTTTTCGTTTGAGAGTTTGTCCCCGTGGAATTGGCAATTGCTGTAAGATTTTTGAAAACGGTTTTCACATCCAATGGTTTGGGCTTAAACATCGTTGGTTGTTTTGACCTCGACTGCTTTGCAACTAGTCCTATATCACCTAACTTATTGTAATCCAGTTTAATTAATTTAGATTCTCGACCAGTTGATTCGGCTAGTGCTTTTAGCAATATTGTTTCTCCAAGACCCAATTCCAATCCTTCATAGTCTGGACCCAATCTATTGATCAATAAATAAATTATTTCAGACAACTCCTCCGTGGTTACATCATTTAACAATAAGCTTTCAATAAAATCAGAAGTTATTTTTAAATTCTTTAACCTACCTGGTTCACTCTCAAGCTTTTCATAAACTTCACATAAAGTGGAGTACATTACTTCGTTATTAGAAGTTTTTTTGATGATGGGCAGTTCATTTTTCATACTCAATTCCTCTTTAACATCGGATTGCTTCACCTTTGTATCGTCATAAGACAGGTCATCTGAAGGATCAGTATCCAGCTCTTCTTCAATTTTAGCATTGACTTCTTTTTCATCTTCAGGGGCAAATTTCAGCTTCTTGTTTGAACTGTTTGCTTCTTCCTTTGATATTCTTCTTTTGATTTTAATGGGTTCTTCATCATCATCATCTTCATTTACCTCCCGGGTGGAATTGTTTACTGATTGCTTCTCATGGTCAACCTCGCCTATCACCTTGTTATCCAGTGCTTGATCTTTAGGTACTGTCTTTTTTGAAATAGTGTTTTTCACATCTTTCCCATCTTTATCATTAATCAAGGTATGTATCTTTTGTTGCTTTATGTCTTCGGGCCTTCTCAAGGCGCCAAAAAACTTGCCAAGAGTTTGCTGTTGTTTATTTGACATAACAATTGAACTTTTAAAAAGATAACTAGATCGAGTAATCAATGATATTCTGATACCAAGACTTGTTATCATCTGCTTCGACCGTTACACAAAGATTCGATATTTTGAGATTTGAATAAAAGTTGCGTTCTTTTGAAAAGAAAAAAAAAAGAAAAATCAACCACACGCGTTTATCTCTACTATACACATATTAAAAACCTAACTTATTCTTCAACATTCCTGTAAGCATAGAATTTCTAGTGTCCACCACGCTGTCATTCATATTTTCCCTGAAATTATTTGCATACTCATTACCTTGCTCTTCCAAATTATCAAGTCCGTAAGTCAAGTTTCTATAAGCATTTCTCAAAGGGTTGTTTACACCTATGAAGCCACTGTTGTACTTTCTTACGGGCTTGTCATACTTAAATTCATCATCTGGCTTTGGTGCAGCCATAGGATCACCGTATACTGTCTTACGGACACCACTTGTGAGGGATGCCCAGTTAGCTGGATTGTACGGTGATAAATTCCATGATAATCTGCTTTCCGGATTCTTAGTTTCCTCTCTATTAGGCCCACTCAATAATAATACCAAATCATCGTAGGAAATCAACTTAGTACCTCTGAAATATTGCAAGGTATTTATCGTGGGTCTATTCGGGATGTACATTCTATCATTGAATAGGGTATCCTTCTCGAATGTGTTGAAATCCAAGCCTTTTCCAGCTATGTTTATTAACCCTCCTTCGGTGTCATTAATACGGACAACAATATCTCCAGAAGGTAAAACAACACTTTGAGAAGCAAATCTAGGATCTATCAAGTAAGGCAAATGCAAAGTATTGAACTCAGATAATGAAGGCACACTCAATATTTTGATCTCTCCATTGGTTTGAAAAACTGAATATACCACTGAATATTTTTGATCATTTGAACCAGATCTAATCAAGGACATACCACCGGTCGCCAGGCTACTGAAAGTCTTATGAGACAATCTTGACTTGTTTGACTTCATGATTCGGAGATCTTTGGATGATCTTGTTATTATCAAACTATGAATAACCTCCCCCTTAGACAATCTAGACATATCAGCAAATTTAGCAAAAGTTTGAATTCCGGTATCACTGTTCAATCCAATGATTTCCAAGATTTCAGCATCATTTGCTTCTGTGGCGCTAACATATGAAACTTTGAATCTTCCATTGTTAACGGGTAATACCTTGAAAAACAACAAGTCTCCCAAATTTGTACCAACCAACATCACTATGGACGAATAACCATCATCATTGATTTCTGTTATCAAAAATTCGACACTTGTTCCAAAGCAGTGTTTACCACAGAGATTAAGCAAGTTTTCCTTATAAATGAAAGCAGGTCCTCTTCTATCAAGGACGACTATCTGTCCTGATTGATAAGTTATCGTAACAAAACCCACGTTACTGTTCTTGACCGTCTTAACAGAACCTTCTTTACTGATTCTAACCAATGAAATGGGCAAAAAACCTTCCTTTACGTGATATGGTGCACGATCGCTGAGATCAATCAATTCAGACTTTGTATTCAAAGACAAATTTTGTAATCTTTTGTTCAAGTCGCTCATCCTTGGATTGTAATTCTTATTTTGTGCAAATTTGAACAACAATACATCATTATTTTGCAACAAGCAAGTTAACTCTGCGGTCTCTGAAGCAAAAGAAACGTGTAGTATATTCAAATTTGTATCGGCAGCCAAAACAGCACCTACATCTACTTCTAGTACTGATGCATCATTTATTTCACCTTGTGATGCATCCCAGATTCTGATATAACCATGTTCGTGACCAGTTATCAACAGGGACTTCAAATCAAATTTTCTTGCTGGTTTCTTGACTGGGATACCACCTTGCAATATAGATCTGCTGACTTTTTGTTTTGAGCCTATCATACCCAACCACTGCACTCTTGGAACTAAAGTGGCAGTTGCGCAAGTAATTTTTGGGTTAATCCAAGACAAAGAAGGTGGAAAATATTCAGATCGATATGTAATTTCACCAGTTGGATATCTCATGAATTTTAAGTCTCCGTTATCCATCAACACCATTATGTAATGTGGATTATGGTTACCATTGAAGTAAGGTGATGAGGACCCTAACAGTAAAAAGTCAACAATGTTTGAGTCTGAATGGATGGGTAAAACTTTGTGTTGCTTTGGAGCGGCATAGTAATCACCCATCCAATTATATGAAGTGATCGAGTACTTTGGCGTTACTCCAAAGTCCCACATTGTAAAAGTATGTATTCCTTCTGAATCATGAGAATCACCACCACATATCAACAATGAGGTCATTTCTGGATTTTCTTCACAAATCCAAGACATTTTAATTATAGGAGTCACATTACCTGGTGATGAAGACAAGTTTCCTGGAATGTTCACATCTATATCGAATAACGTTCTCGCTTGTAATAAAGTACCATCATTTGCATCCCAAAATACAATAGAGTTATCCTCATGGGATGTGACAATGTGCAAGCCATTAGGATGCCAAATTGCATTTGTCATAGGTGGAAATCTATCCTGGTTAGGACCACCTATGTTATTATCACCACCGGGGGCTCCTGCGGGAACCACATATTGGAATGTTTGCTTAATTTCACCAGTAGTGAACGAGTAGATCAAGCAACAGTGTGAATAAGTGACCAAGATGGAACCAAAATCTCTTGGATGCCACTTAATTGATAGTACTGGTGATGTGTTTTCCATTGGGAACAGTTGCTTTTGCAAATTGGGAACCTGGTATGGTGCCAAGCAAGATCTATCGACATCATAAACAACAATAGAGCCACTAGATAACCCAATCAATAAATAATCCAAGGAGTAATCCGTCTCTATAGAGGATATGACACCAGGGGCAGAGTAACTATGCAACAACTGTTTGGTATATAATGAAAAGACCAACAAAGTGTTCTTACTATCAATAGCCACTAGATAAACCGATTTGACAAATTTTAAAGTGATAATAGGTAAAATAGAGTTATATTCAAACACCACTTCCACTTTGTCCTGGCCGTAAATATGAATCTGTCCCTTATCAGTTGATATAGCCAACAAACTCTGAACAGGATCAAAAGCCATACCCATAATAGAACCTGATATACCAAATTTGTGTAAATTATCCAATTTAAAGTTACGAGATGACAACCCTTCCGAAAGGTCCTTGCTTCTGACAGAAGATGTGATTGAATTCTTCACGTTAGCAACATTTTTAATCGATGATTTGTTTAGTGACGATTTTTTGATTGACGGCTTGTGCTTAAACATGTTGTATCAATCTGATGCTGTATATAGTACAATACTGAAGCAATTTTGATCTCGTTCACGTAACTAATACAACAGTAATTAAGAGTCGGTCAGAGCAGGTTATTTTATTTTATTTTTTTTTTAAAAAAATTCCTTATTTCGTTTGGAGAAATTATAGGCGATTAAAGCAGAATGAATTAAAATAAACCCAGCAATAAATTGAAATTACTTAAACCAAAGAGTTGAAGGTTTTTAAATAGGTCAATACAATAGGTAGAATTTGGAGTTAATACTGATGCAATCTAATGTTATTTAAAAATATCATAAACCTTTCATTCGTTAAACTATGAAAAAAGAATAAAACACAACCAAAACATTACTTAATCATGCCTATTTCTTGTTGTGCTGACCATACGCCTTTGTGACATACTCACCATTCAACAAAATGACATCCTTATTTTGGTAATCTTCCTTACCACTCAAGTAGCTTTGCAAGATCTCTTTTGTACCTGCTGAGTATCTCAGTTGAGCATCCAATGAGGTACCGGAAATGTGAGGAGTCATGGCATTGCCAAATCCATACTTGTTTTTCATCGATCTCCATGGATGGTCTTTTGGCAGAGGTTGTGGGTACCAGACATCACCACCATAGCCTCTAATTTGACCACTTTCCAATGCTTCAGCAACATCTTCAGCAACACAAATGGCACCTCTTGCAGTATTGACCAAAATTGCACCCTTCTTCATCTTTGAAAGTAACTCTTTGTTGAACATACCTTTGGTTCCTGCGTGTAATGGGGTATTTATAGTGACAACATCTGCTTGAGCCAACATCTCTTCCAAGTTTTCAACTCTTCTAGCACCAACTTTCTCTTCAGCTTCTTTTGGTAATGATTGATAATCGTAATACAACAACTCCTTTGGATCAAAAGGCTTTAATCTTTCCAAGACACGATAACCGATTCTACCACAACCAACAGTCAGGATAACTTTGTCCTCAATATCATACGATTCTTTGGCAACTCCAGCAACGTCCCATTCACCGGCTTCAATTTGTTCGTGAGCTGGAACAAAGTTTCTAACCAAAACCAACATGGTCATGACAACGTGTTCAGCAACAGAAGTAACATTTGACCCAGTAACTTCCAAGACACTAATCTTCCTACCAGAACTGTTGATATAATCCAAATCAATGTGATCTGAACCAACACCGGCAACGACACATAATTTCAAATTTTTAGCCTTATCAATTGTCTCCTTATTGATATAAGCTGGGTGGAATGGAGTAGTAATAACAATTTCCGCATCAACAATGTGTTTATCAAGCTCAGAGTTTGGACCCTCTTTGTCTGAAGTTGTAACCAACTCGTGACCCTGTGACTCCAACCATGATCTTAAACCTAGCTCGTTTTCCGTGCAACCTAACAACTTTGGCTCATCATTACCATGCGAACCAGCAGAATATAGAACTAAAAGAATCTTCATTATGAAATTGGAATATGATATTACTTGCAAAACTTATTCAATGATCATAGGAACATGTCAAAAAACCAAATTTCAAAATAGGAATCTTGTAAGCAGTTTTATACCATTCTTCGGTGAAATTCAATTGTAGCAAAAATAATCTAGTGCCGGTGAGCAATTTGGGTAACTTTCACAACAATTATAAAATAATGATTCATACACTGTTTCTTTTCATCCTCTCTCTTTGCTCATACATTACTGACTTTTTGAATGACTTTCAGAGAGTAATAACCAATTTCAAAGAGAGGAAAGGAAAAGAAAAACGAAAAGTTTAATTACCCCACAAATTCATTCTTTCATCATAAGAATGTTAAAAATGAAAATAGCGCGGAGAGACGCCCCATTAGAAAAACATAGGTGGTTTTCAACACCATCGTCGACATACATTATCTTTATCCGAGATCTCGGATCCCTTATTTTGCTCTAACTATCAAAAGAAAGTCAGGGCAGCAGTTTAGTTGCAATTTCCTCCTGCGTCGACCATCTCTATATTTTGTGCAAAACCCGTTACTATGAAAATTTCCCTATTTTGGTGCGCTACAACCTTGCTGCCGGGCGGGTTGGTCATCATAGTTACACAAACAACAGCAAGGGTCCATAAATATTGCTGGAAGTCAATTGTTGAACGACAACTTGCGTATTTTCATACTTGTTGCTGAGAAATATGACTAAAACTAATAGGTTCGATTATTATAAATTACATGAAAGGACCATAAGCTCCCGTTATCTACAGCAATACTAAAAAAATAGTCAGAAATATTATCTCTTTTAAAGTGTACAACAAACTATCTTAAGGAAAAGACACTTCCACTCCAAATGGCAATCATAATCTCTAGAAGTCACCAAAGACATCTGTTTCCAATAATATGTAAGTAGTTCAGTGTTTTACAAACATAGAAAGCTATCTAATACAAATAAATCTCTACTTCTGGATTTTTACTTGTTAACCTGCTAAGTAACAATATTGTTTCAGCAATATCTAACACGTTTTGTTTCTTCAAATCCAAATAAGTATTATCCAACACTACAACCTTGATATTCTTCTCATCTATTGGTGAATTTTGTTCATTCATTATCTTAACTATCCTGTTGGGAGTTGTGGCTAACACTCTAAAAGGTGATTTTTCCAAAATATCTAAATCATCTTTCAACTTATTTTTCTTGATCAATTTCATCGAACCCAACTCTTTTGTTGCTCTATATGTATCACAAGCTCTAATGGCGGACATAGATATAATTGCCACAAACTCTTTAGAATTTTCACTCAGTTGTTGTTGCTGTTCCTGCAGTTGTTTCTTAGCCAATTCTTTAGCAACTTTATCCTGTCTCTTTGGTGTCTTTTTTTTTTTCTTTGGCTTTTCCACTGTCGCTACCGTTATCAAATTCAGAAATTTACTCTTAATAAATTTGGTTAAATTATCCAACGTTCTTGATTCTTTGAAATCAGCTGATGAACGAATAAAATTCTTACTTATATATAACTCACCCAACTCCAATGGTGACAAGTCTTTATTTTGTTGTGCAATTTTAGATGCAAGCTTCTCAGCTATTGTTTCTGGGTCGGCTAAGGATAAAATCTTTTTCTGCTCACAATCATGTTCCATCTTAAGTTTCTTTTTGCTGTGTAATTTATCATCGGTGGACTTCCTCTTCTTACTATTGTCGGTATTATTTTTCAAGTCTGATTCGCTTTCATTGTCATCAACCAGGATACTTTCAGCTGCTTCTCCAGAAGAAGAAACTGAGTAATCCAGTATATCATCTAATTCATCAGCAGCTGTGCTGATATATTCGAGTTTAGTAGATACAGGCAGCATCTTATGGTACTATCTATCTATATTTGATGTCATTTGAAAATTAAATTTCATAAAAAAAAAAATTTTGTTTAAAAGAAAATATTTTTTTTTTCTTTCTTTTCTTCCGATGCCCACACCCCCCAAAGGGAGACCAAAGGGTCTTTGAGAAGAACAATTTATCAACCTATTCATCCGATAAGAGATATAAAATTAGGAGTTTCTCCCTTTTTTCCAGTTTTGATTGAAGATCTAATGATATTTGATCACCTAAGTGTAGTTATTTTGATCAATCATCCACTTGTTGATTTTATTTTAGTTACCTCCCATTGTTTTTCATCTCTCACCATCTGAAAAGTGATCATTGACCTTTCATAGAAGCTTGATTAAAGGACAAGGATGATAAACATCTTCTCCACTTCTAGTATAAAGTTCTCAATGTTGTTACATAATTGGGTTCTCTTCACCTCTGAGATAAACTGTTATCGGTTAATTTCAAACACACTACTCTCTCTCCCGCACCAAAGAAGGTCGTGTACAGAATATTGTTGTATTACTATCCCAAAATGTAAACAAAAAAGCACACAGATATCAAATCAAAACTTTTCTGTTTCATTTGTTACACAGGTTTGGGAAATCATATAAGTGCTGATTCCAACTAAAAACTGACAGTGGATATATAATTGGTGTTTTATTCTCCTAAATTCTATTTCTGAATGAGTTATAGAGTTTTTTTTTTTGCCCTGAGTTCAATTAAATAGCACAGGTTAGAAATGGCTCAACCTCCAACACCAACACCACCACCTCTATTGAATGAAGATGATGATGATAGTGACTCAGGTGACAATAGTTACACCAACAATATGACTTCACAAATTGCACACGATCCCTCAGAGGTGCCGGTACCCAAGACGCCGAACCGTAACATGTCAAGATCTACTAGTGTCACACCAAAAACTCACTCCAGAAGAGCCACACCGAGATCGAACAGGAGAAATTCTACTCCAGGGAGAGGCTCAGTGCGAAGAAACCCCTCTACCCCTTATACTTTACGAGCCATGCAACAAGTTCTGGCTACAACACCAATTCGAAATGTTTTGAGAGAAACTAGACGATATACACCCACTAACGATTTGAGAATGTTGAGTAGATTGTTGGTGAGGGAAAGAGATGAGCTGCGGAAACAGGAACAAAAACAAGAACTGAACCATGAACAACTTGTTACCGTAGAGGAAGAGGAGACTAATTTACAGGAGACACTTGCACCCCCATTTGTAGCCACTCGGATTACTCAGACACAACAACAACTACAAGAATTTAGTATTATCTCTGAATCAGTAATATCTCGATTGAGCGATCTGCATCATACGACAACAGTTAGTGAATTAGACGAAGAACAGCGAAGATTGTCAGAAAGGATGAGTGGTAGATTCAGTTTTCCCTCCAACAACTTACCTAGTGATTTGTTTAACGATTTGGCTGTGCCAGAGGCCGTGATGGACGATTTACAACAATTCGACGATGAACATTTTGGTTATGATAATGATGATAACGATGGTGATGAATTTGATAATTTGCGTAAACCAGATTTTTCAAGTGATTATGATGACCTGGATAATGATTTAATATATTCAGATGATGAACACGAGTTCTCGTTGTTGAGAGTTTCTGAAAAACCTCCACAATTCAAACCAATGAATTCTGATAGTGAGACAAGGAAGAGGAAAGCCATCAGCAGTGAATTGCAAATACCAATAAGTCTTCTTCGACAAAGATCAAGACTGTTATTTGCAGAATTACCAACGGATGAAGATGGTAAATTCTTTAAACAGAAGCAATTCTCCAACCACATGTTTTTATATCTTCAGGAGATCTCAGATGAATTTTTAACTCAACAAATGAATGATCTTACACTGTATGCGAAGCATGCAAAACGTAAAACAATCAACTCAAATGATGTCGCATTGTTATTGAAGAGACATAAGGATATTAAGACAGATGATTTTAGCTTTAACAATTTACCATTATTAAACCGAGATACAAGACAACTTAGCAAAAGCACTGAAATTTTTTGCCTAGCTGAAAAATTTTGTAATTTATCCGAGTTACGAGATATTGAAGCAAATTTGTGTAAGAATGAGTTGGCACTTTCCAAGAAGCAGCAGAAGAGAAAGAAGAAAAGAAAAATGGAAGTCAAAGAGAATTTGGAAGGTTTAAGAGATGAAGATGAAGAAGAAGATGATACTTCGAATTAAATTGAAAGACTCTAACAGAATCTTTCAAATTAAGAAGTTTTCACTGATGTATAATTATTGTAACATAGTGTAATTTTAGTGCATTTATAAAGATTGTATTATTACTAGATTTTGATTTTATGGGTGAGTTAGTGGCTGTACTTATATTGTACCCGCTCCTTATATTTTTCTCTCTTGGCAGTATGAAATATCAGATTGATTTTACTCCTTTGAATTAGGGACAATTTCCTTTTGACAATTTTAAGAAGTCTCGAATTAAGCATATTTTACAGTTATGGAACAGTGAAGACATCAGTCAATAATAAAAAAAAAAAATATTTAGCCGATCTTGATAAATAGATATTTTATATATACAATGCTTCTTATTTTTCTAATTTTATGCAATGCTTCTTCCATTTTAAACCCACCCCCATCTCAAGAAGACATTTTCAGTGCATCACCAGAACTTAATAACTTTCCATAATTGTTGGACAATCTATACAATTCAAAGATAGCTGCTGGAGTCACACCTTGAATCCTTCTAGCCTGGCCAATAGTTTGCGGTTGTATAGTATTCAACAAGTTGATTACCTCTGAACTCAACAGGGGCATTCCAGTATAATTCTGGTTCTGTGGTAGTTTCATATTTTCGTCGGCTTTGAAAGCGCGTACATATGATAGTTCCTTATTCAAATGCACAGAATATTGACCTTCAACAGTTAATTTATCCAATATTCTTGTAGAAATACCATCTGGGATCGAACTTTCCCCAAACACAACAGGCAACAATTGATGAGCACTGAGCTCCTCATATCTCAACATATCAAAGGCAGATTTCAACTGTGGAACAGTTTTAATCTTCAATTGTGGGACACTCTCCTTCCATTTCGTAGTTGATAACTTGAACAGATTCATCAGATCTCTCAACTCGTTCAACTGTTGTCTCTCGGAATTGAATTTGGCAAAACGAGTCTCTGAAACTACACCCAGCTTGTAACCCATCTCGGTCAATCTCAAATCGGCATTATCTGCCCTGACACTGACTCTGAATTCGGATCTTGATGTAAACATACGATATGGTTCCTCGACACCCTTGGTGATCAAATCATCGATCAAAACCCCGATATAAGCATCTGATCTAGACAACATCAACAGTTTTTTATCTCCTGATGTTGACAATCCAGCATTGATCCCGGCAACTATCCCCTGAGCACAGGCTTCTTCATACCCTGTAGTACCATTGATCTGTCCAGCCAAGAACAAACCATCGATCAATTTGGTTTCCAAAGTTTGTTTTAACTCTCTTGGGTCAACATAATCATATTCAACACCGTAACCGGGCAGTAACATGGTAACATTCTCCAAACCTTTGATTAACCTCACCATTTGATATTGGATATCTTCTGGCATGGTACATGAGATACCATTAGGATAAACAACATCAGTATCTAAACCTTCTGGTTCTAACCATATGGAATGTTGTTGCTTATCGGCAAATCTGATGATCTTGGATTCAATTGAAGGACAGTATCTTGGACCCTTAATGGTTTCTCTGATATGAATTGATTTGTCCAAATTAGCCCTGATCAAGTCGTGCATTTCCGGAGTTGTCTGTGTAAGATGACAGTTCAACTGTTTATCAATGCTTACTCTATCATTCATAAAGGACATTGGTTGAGGTGGATCATCACCTAGTTGAACTTCCAAATTTTTATAATTTATTGTCTTGCCCGATAATCTGGGTGGCGTTCCAGTTTTCAATCTACCTAACTTGAAACCGGCCTCTTTTAAAGTCTTGCTCAACCCAAAAGTCAGATCTTCTCCCATTCTACCAGAAGGATAAACGGTTAATCCAATATGAATCTCACCTCCCAAAAATGTCCCTGTAGTTATCACCACTCTACCAGTTTTCAAAACTTCTCCATTATTTAATATAACTCCTCTGATTTTTCCATAATTTCTACCACTATAATCTTGACCTTCAGGTTTTCTTTCAATGATCAAATCTTCTACACTAGCCTCCATTAAGTTTAAATTGGGATAATCCAGTAATTCCTTTTGCATCTCCTTCAAATAAATGCTTCTATCTATTTGAGCCCTTGGTCCCCATACTGCAGCACCTCTTGATCTGTTCAAAATTTTGAACTGTATACCAGCTTTATCAACGATTTTTGGTGCAACACCGTCCAAAGCATCGACTTCTCTTAAAAGCGTACCTTTACCAACACCCCCCATACTTGGATTACAAGAACAAGTTCCGATCTTGGCAAGATCTGGTGTTATCAAAGTTGTGACCGTACCAGATCTAGCTGATCCTGAAGCAGCCTCTATACCAGCATGCCCTGCACCAACCACTATTACTGGATGTTCAGGTTTTTGTGATAATATTGTCTCCAACTCAGAAGTCAAGATCAAGTGTCGGCTACCAAAAGCTGTTTTGTTCATTTGGAAGCCGCTCAGTGTGAGCAGACGTTTCGATACATTTAAGAAAGACATTTTGATATTATGTCAGCTCTATGTATGTATGTTTGATCTGATAGATAAATATTCTCCTCTTTTAGAGATGATGATGAATTTTTTTTTTTTGTTTTCTTATAGCGGAAAGATGACTACTACAGATATGAGATGCAGGTATCTTTTTATAATCAGTACAAATCAGTAATTCAATTGAAAATGAAACTGGAAAGTTATCATATGACTACTATTCAAAGAATGGTGAATATACAAGTAGAAATTCACACAGAGGAAGGCAACTTGAGGGAACTTTTTATGGGAGGAGATTTATAAATGTCCAGAATAAAAAGTTACATCATATGTCTCCAATCACTGCCAGCGCTACTGATGATATATAACGATATGGAATGAACAAATATGGAAATCGTGGTTATATTTTGTTCGATTATATAATAATTGATAGACCACTTAAATAGGCCAATCATTAAATAAATAAATAAATAAATAAATAAATAGAAAAATAAATAAACTTAATTCATATTATAGCTTAAGCATCCATCAGAGCCCTCTTTTGTAGGTCAATCAGTTTGAAAGTCTTCCATTTGGAATCCTCTGTTGGGAACAGCATTAGCTTCTGTTTCAAATTTCTAACACCACTTCTCAAACCCCAGTCATAGTGTCTGTCCAACTGGTAGTAAGCGCATGAACCATACAATGCAATGGCAGCCACTGGCTGTCTGATGAGGAAAAAGTATAAATAAGTTGGTCTAAAAGCAGAACTGTACATGTTCTATATCTGTTTACTTCAAAAATAGATTGACTAAATGATGGTATCTACCCGTTCTCTAGATTGTTGTGTGTGTGTGTGTGTGTTTCTAATACTTCATTTTAACCAGAAAAATTGATTAAAGAAGACAGAGAGGCAGAAACAGCCCCTGTTCTTGGAGTGTTGTCTGTTTCATCGAATCAGGATATTGGGCGCACGGTACACTACTTTTATACGACATTACGGATAAAAATTATATTACCAAAATCAAGACACACGTGGTAGGCTATCGGAGTGAATTGATTGACAAAAGATGTATATCATATATCATTCATTATGCAGATGGAGTTATTGTTGTAGTATTTGTGTGTGTATATATGCATTAATATTCCACTCAATATGTGAGCAAGTTTGATTGAATATTTATTTACAAAATGGATACAGCCCCTGTATTTGCCGGAACAGGTAAAGTCACGTGGGATACATGGATTATATCGCTGATAGGAATGGCATGGCATGCCCGATACCATTCAGTTACTCCTAACCAAGATTCTCCCTTTAATAGGCGAGTAACAAGGTTATTGAGAGGTGAATGAAACTGAATTCATTGAGCATCATCTCACTCTGATAATGGTTCATAATATATATATATACATTGATAGCTCTGTTGATTAGCAGCAGCCCGTAAACAAAAACTGAGAGAATTTTTTTTTTTTTTCTCTCTTCGACACTTTTGATAAATAATAATAATAATAATAATAATAATAATATAAAGAGTAGTGATAGAAGATAATAATAATTTAATACTATGACATCAATCAATACTCATCTGGAAATTTATTTCAACTAAATACATATATATACCCATACACCCATATCTTTCTATATCTATATACTGTTTTTGTTCTATTCTTCTTGTCTATTTAGCGAGCAAATCATATATCTATCCACTTGATCCAATTCAAATTTTACTATACAAAAAATTCACTCATCACTTACTCTAGGTTCACATCAATCATGTCCGCACTAGATCAGTCAATGCCATCTCAGCATGATGTCAACCAGTACTTGAACTATCAGACAGCTGCCACTTCTGCTACATCATCTAATGGAGGCATGCCTTCATATCAAAACAAATCACTGACCCCGTACTATGTTTCTCCATCACTCGATGAATCTCCCTATGACGCCATGGATAACAGTCCCGGTATCGATGGAGTTGATGGAGGCTTAAACATACCACAACAGGATGTCGGTAATACTGCCTCGTATGGTGGAAGTACCTCAACAGGGACAGAACAACCATTCTACGTGAATGCCAAGCAATACCATCGTATATTGAAAAGAAGAGTAGCTCGTGCCAAATTGGAAGAGAGCTTAAAAATGGCTAGAGGTCGTAAACCATATTTACATGAATCGAGGCACAAACATGCAATGAGAAGACCAAGAGGTCAAGGTGGACGTTTTTTGACCGCTGCTGAAATTGCCGAACGTGAAAGGTTAGAAAAGATGACAGAGTTGGAGAAACATAATGAGATGGATTCCACTCTGGCAACTACAACAACTACAACAACATCAAATAATACTCCACCTGATGATGATTCTTCTAAACTACTACTGCTACATGGAAAAGATAATTCAACTGATAGGGTTGTGTCACTGGAGGAGAACAACAATAATAAAAGTAATCAGACAAATATAACCGATATCAATGCCAACGATATTTCAAGCATAGACGATAAACAGAAGCAGCAGCAACAGCAACAGCAGCAAGCTCCATCACCGCAACAACAACTTCTGCAACAGCAAAATAATGAGAGCAATTCTGCTAAATCTAATGACAACATCAATGACCAACTACAGGCACTTGAGTGATATTCAACCCCATGTTTTATAGTTTTCATGAATACACATGAAGAATCCTTTATTTTACAATAACTCACCTGTGTTTTTTTTTTGTCTTTCGGCCCCCGTTGTTAACCTACTCTCCATCTACCATCCTGTATGAATTTCACACCACATTAACTAAGGTACATTTTACAATTTCATTTCGGCTTGCTTTTTTTTAATAATTCAATTTTGACTTTATATATTTCTAATAAATTTTGGAAAAAAAATCCACAAAAATGTTTAAAGATTTTTATTTATCTATTTAAACCCCTTCGTTTAAACCCCTTCGTTTATTTAATTTGGCTTAATGTATTAACTTTCCCCAGGTTTGATTATTGATATTTAACGAAGACTTGAATCGAACAAGAATTCACGAGCTGCTTGTATTAGAAAAAAAGCAAAAAAGACACTATATATCCATGATCAAGCTAACTAGATTCCCAATGCCCTCAATCCAGCTTGTGCATCTTCTGATAACTCACCCATAGCTTTACTCAACAATCCACCTGTAGTCTGATTCAACTGTATCAACTCATTCTTGAAAAAATGGTTTAAACTCTCCTTAGAGTTGATGTTAGGGTAAGGGTCAAGACTCGAATTACCAATTATTACCAACTTGTTAAATGAACTACCAAATGATAAATCTTCCAATTCGAAATCTAATAAATGATCATGATTCGAGTAACCTTGTAAAGAATCCGAAGTCACCAACAAGATCAAGTTAGTCAAAATGGGCAAGAAGTTGGCAGAGTATTTACCCTGAGGTTGGTTAAATTCTGCATTTTCAGAGATCAATTTGGTGAATCCAATAATTATCAATTTTTTGTCGTTCAAATTATTAAAGTTTTTAGAAGATGGGATCACGAAATTTGTCAAGATTTGACCAAATAATCCATCCTGGACTTGGTCAATAAATTTGATGACAAATGATGAATCCAAATTGTTAACATTTTTAACGTTCGGGTTATGACCATATGCACTTATCAACGACAAGAACAAGATAAATCTCTTGACATATTTTTCCGTCCTTGAATGTTGTAATCTTTGCAACAACAACATGGCGATCTGATTCACCAAACTGTGTAAAACTGTCATTGGCACATTAATCAAAATAGTCTCCAATAGATCAAACCCATAAAATTCATTGGCCTTGGATGCAATCAATTTTTGGAAAACACCCAACACTGGAGTAATGGCCTCGACAGAGTTGAATTCCTGTGGAGAATAACTGATTATGGCTTGCAACAATCTTGCCACAGCAGGGATATTACCTCTGAATTCCCACACAGCTGGGGATAATAAAGGCTTGATCAACAGCTTGTAACTATCAGGTAACGGTTGACCCTTAGGTAGTAACTCCAATAGATATGAAAGTATTTGGAAAACATAGGAGACAAATTCTTGCACATCTTGCTCCAAGATACTTAGAAAAGTTGGGAGAACCAATTTCATAAATTCCGGCACTACTGTAACAGGTGGCATGCTGTTAAATTTGATCAAAACTGCAATGGATTCAAAAGTATAATGATTGAATTTTGGGTTCGATGGATTTTTGGAAATCTCTCCAGTGATCTTGATCAATTGTGTTAATAACTCCTTTGAGATATCTATAATTGAATCCTCAGCAGTTAAGAGAATTCTCATTATACATTTCATCAAGAACTCATTTTCAGCCAATTTTTCCGGTGTGGAACTCTTTTTCAAGATCAAACCAAACAAATTCATCAATAACTCTTTAGAAACAGTGCTAGAAAGATCATTCTTATCAAACAATAACAGTTGATGATTCTCTGGGTTTCTTATCGATAAAATTCTCTCCACTGTGATGGCCGTATACGTATAAACGACATAATTTTCATTCTGGAAGTGTGAAGACAACAAGGGGAATGCCTCTAATAACTGTGCCTTTGTCAATTGATTTCTGAAAACGTAAATGTACTTGATAGCGTCAACTTTCAAGATTGGATGGACATTAGTCGACACCAAATCAGGTGCGATATTAGTGGCGAAAAATTGAACCACATCCAACAACAAGTTTGTAGCGGTGACACCAACATTGGTCACGGCCCCTTTTGCCAGTAATGCACTGAACAAATATACAGCAATATCCTTCGATCTCCATTTGGAATTATCCTGGTTGAACTCGGACAAATAATGATCTACATAAAACATCACGGTTTTAGTAACAGTACTTTCATCATTCGACTTCAACTCTCTTAAAAAATCAGTTGACGCTCTACGTCTAGTATCTGAGTCTGAACCTTCCAAATCTCTTCTGGTATATTCGATTGGGTCATCTTCGAATAACTCTTCATCCACTTCTCTCAAGGTCATATTTGGTAATATGATCTTCTCCGTTATCTCTTTCAAAGCTTCTGGACTTTTGAAGATCTCGCATTGTTGTGGGATCTTGGTAATAGAGGTCAAGAAGGATAATGATTTGGATACCAAGATGTCATATTTGGACTCAGATCCAATGGATACCAATAAATTCCAAATGGTTTGGATGAATTGACTAATCAATGAACCAAAAACATCTTCATATCTCTGAGTATACAATTGGATCAATTCACATATAGATGTTTTCACCTTTGTGAGGATATCGATATCGTGTTCTTCATCCTTGTCTTCTAATAGTGGATTTTGATAACTCAAATATTTATGCATCAAACCCATACCTATGGATAAATTGTCTTCAAAGAATTCTGGAATATCTTGACAATTCAAATCGTAATAGATTTTAATGAGTAAGAGTAAATTCTCAAACAAGATTTCTAATTGTTTCTTATTAGTCGAATTGGCATCGATCAATGTATCTACTCTTCTCAACAAGGTCAAAAATGGGGTTGCAAATTTATCCAAAACATGTTTGATCTCCATGAATAACTCATCCGATCTGAACAAAGGTCTCCATCTTTTGAAAATGGAATGCGCCACGGTCAAGACACCTTTATTAACAGTCATATCATCGCTGGTCAACTTACTAATCAAGTCATCCAACAATCCTGGCCATCTATCTGGGAAATCAGAATCGGCAATAATCGACACAGCTTCACCAATTTGTACTTGTAAATTATTAGGCAATTGTATCATAAGCCCCACAATCTCTGATTTTAACAAATTGGCATCTTCAACGGCAATCTTGTAATTCCCATCTTCATCTATATACTTTCTCTTGATGAAATTCTTGAAAAAAAGAGCTGCAGCCAATCTTGTTGTTATGGGGTACGACGAAGAGGCAACTACTTGTAACAAATCCAAAGCAAACCCACTTGCATCTTCTAACTGGCGCAACCTACTCTCAGCCAATCTCGAGGTGGAAGCATCAATTGATTGGCCTAACAACTCTGCAATTGCATGTTGTTGTGACATGCTTATTTTTTTTATGTTTTTTTTTTCACACCTGGGTTTTGGATCCAAAATATATTTCGTTTGCAAGAAATAATATGAATGTAGTTTGATTCAAAGAGAAGCCTTGGTTGTGTCTTCGACTGCTATATACTTCTTGGGAGTGATGTCTATGTACAATGTAAATAAGTAACGACGCCGTTCCTCGAGCAAATCAAACCTGAAAGAGTTGCGTATCTGATTTTGTTTCTGCTTTTTTTTTTTTTTTCAGTTTTTATTTTTTTTATCCTTTCCTCTGTATACTTTTCCTTGTTCTGTCTCACAAGATGTTAAAGTACACGCACGATATTTGTCCAGACTAGATAGATAGCTCTGGATATTACGTAAAATAATTATTATTTACTTAATTTATTCATATCAAACATTACAAGCTGATCTTCCAGTCATCACCTTATACAGGACTCGCTCAACATTTTTTTCGACTTGAATTCAAAACCTAAATCGCCAATCTCCAGATGATTATCATTTTTACTCTGCTCACGTTGAAACACCTTTAGTGATCTTATATGTGTATCCTTCCCGTTCTGATGATTACTCTTAATGATCACCTTCACGAGAAATGTTTTCAAAATCTGGTCAAACCCCAATATTGTCCAACCGCTAGGTTCTTTTAAATGTGCTGTGAGTACTTCTTGTAAATCATGCTCCCCTGTACCTGCCTTGATCAAAATTTCTGACGGCGTATAACTTTCATCCAAGGGATAATTAGTAAAAATTGCCAATGTCTGGATCGCCACTTTTTTCGCAAAATGGATCGTTATAGTATGTGGTTGTGGACCATCACTCTGCCAATATGTGTCTGGATCATCTTCGCGTAATTGAAATTTATCACAACCTTGTTTCAGCGTAGAAACACTCCATGACAGCAAATTTCCTATATCAACCAACCCTGCTGACTCCATGCGTCTCAACTCGGTATAATACTGGGCCTTGATCAGATCAACATTTGCAACGTTATCAAAATCCACTCCTTGGTCACCAGGACTCCCCACATCTCCAAGAGATTCATCTCTGGTCCAAGAATTGAACTCATCTTGTTCTTCCACAATTATCTCATTATGTACTTCTTCAAATTCCAAGTCTGTAACTTCATCGATTCCATCATAATACGACAGATTAAGAGGCCGGCTCATATCAGACATATTTTCGTTATTGTGCACACGCTGTATTTATCTATTTACTCATCACCATAAATATACAATAGAAATTGATAAGAAGTAATTTTTTTTGATATATATATTTTGACTTTTTATTTTTTTCTTGATTTTGAAAACAATCACTTACAACTTGGAACTAACAAGAGACATAACTTGTATATAATATTATTATTATTATAAATACATCAACATAAAATAGATCAGCAACTATGTAGAGATTACTGGATATCATAATTCAATCTCCTCCAACTGATCCTTAACCTTTTCCACTTCCTTTTCGACGCTTATACTGGATTTTTCTAAATCAATTTTATCATCTGAAACCGGTACAATGACAGCATCGGTGGTTGCTTCATCCTTGCTCTTGATTTCTTCTTGTTTAACTTCCTCGTTCTTTGGTTCAACTTCTTCTTTTATCTCGGCTGGTTTGAGTTCGGCTTCCACTACAGGTTCAACTGGTTTGACTTCCTTCTCTACTACAGGCTCAACTGGTTTGACTTCCTTCTCTACCACAGGTTCAACTGGCTTAACTTCCTTCTTTAACGTAGGCTTCTCAACTTTAGTTGATTTCCCCTTTTTGATGTTTGCCGTGACTGGTGTTGCCTTTGTTGTTGTTGTTGTCATTTTTGTATTTGTTTCAGCTTTATTTGCGGTTTTTTCCATTTTTTCTTCTTCTTCTTTTTCTTTTTCATCATCTAAAATAATACCGGAATCATCAACATCAACCTTTGTGAGGTCTGCTTTTGAACCAAGTGGAGTGATCAAAGTTTCCTTGGGTAGGTCTAATCTGGTATCGTTTTTATTTTTCAAAGCGGTTGTCTTGGCAATCAGTTCTTGTCTCTTATCAGCCTCTGCTTTTCTCAATGGGGCAAGAGTTCTATACACCAACACTTTCAAATAATCATATGGTTTTCTATTCTCATAATAACAAATAGTTTCGTTATCTGGATCGATAAGATAATGACCTTCTTCATAGTCTTCGACAACACTCAATAAAAATTCTGTCCAACTATTGGCAACAACATATTTGGTATCAAAATCTCTTCCAAATAAGATAATCTGACCCCATCTTCCATTTGGTCCTGGAGCTAAATCAACAGCAATATTATTACCGACGTAATCTCTTGCCAATGGGATCCATTGTGGATGGGCATAAACTGTTTGAATAGCGCCTTCAGGTACAGACTTCTGTTTGGAAACAAAATCAACGGGCCTTCTATTTTTTGGCAATTCACTCAACTTATTTGTAGTAGAGGTGGAAGATGAAGGACTACCCTGTTGATTCTCAAGTTCTTTTTTTTCTCTCAGGTACAGCTGTTTTTCTAATCTTTTGCACACTTTTCTCCATATTGCAACTTGATCTTGAACATCATCCAGTTCTAATAAAATTAAGCCAAAAAATAAACCAGTACTTGATCTATCCTGACCATCATGAATTTTAAAACTTTCTCTAATATCAGATGGAAACGTCACTTCCAAATCATTTTCAAGTTCGTTCAAATCAGCAGAGGTGACTGGACCACCTAAACTATCGGACAACTCTGGGTATTCCCTATCTAAGAATGTTTCCAATCTCTCCCAAACAGATTCGATAGAAGGTAATGGAGGTTCACCATTGATATAATCTTGTAATTGTAAATCTCCGCTAGCATTATTTTGCAATTGTGATCTTAAACCGGGCCTATACAGAAATGGTCTATTATTATTTGATAAAGATGATCTGTTAGATCCAGTATTATCCACCAATGATACAGTGGAGTTATTGTTGGATGAAGGTAACCCTGTTGATGGAGAAGTTGCTGTTCTGTTGGATGAGTTACCTCTATATGGAGAATCAAAGGACGCGTAACGATCAGCTGTAGTTAACGAGTAAAAAAAACTGTTGACCGAGTGTTTCAAATTTCCAAAGAATCCTTCTTCCTTATTGCCAGACATGATTGTTTTAACTTATTATCGTATTTATTTTGTGTTGAAAAAGATATAAATTGATAATGGTATGAACAAAAGGATTGATATCTCTCTAATTTCAATTTTATTTTTGTAATGTTGAACTAATTTCTGCTCTGCCTTAAAAATCCACACACACAAAACAAAACAACACAAAAAAAAAAAATGTTAGATAGAAAAAAAGAGAACACACACAAAAAGAAGAGAATAAATAAGCCTCGATGTAATTAAAGCGATAGATAGGAGAAATTGTAAGAAATGTGATAAAAACAACACTAATAGATGAGATGGTGAACCGACCAATGAATTGAATATATGTAATTATGTATTTATGTATGTACGATATGATATGACTTTCAATAATACTATCTGCAGTATTAGTATGGCTGTTTCTGCTTTTGTTTACAGAATTTAACCGCTGCTCATAATTTAGTAGTGTGATTCATGATCGATTTCACCCGTTTTTTTTTTTTTATTTTTGTTGACAATTTTGCATTTTTTCGTAAAACTTGAAGAAACAGTAGTGTATGAAAGTCGGATTTGCAGTCTATTCACTACCTATTTTTAGCTTTTAGTGAAAGAGCTAAAGTATGAAATAGAGAAAGGGGAAGTTAGACAGAAAGAAGAAGAGATAGATTTTACGGGTTAATCAAAACACTTCATATTCACAAAACTGAAAAAGATTATTGCATAGCAGATTTATCTTATTCTGGTGTATATCTCTGATGGACATTTAGAGTTACAGTTTTAGTGCCTCATCCATCTCATGTGAGGCTGTCAACCACAAGATATGATCTAGCTATCTCAAAAAACAAACAATTGTTTCCTCTATTACAATTAATGTTATAGATTGTCACTGATGAAGACTAATCTTAAGTTTTATTTGAAGAATTATAGAAAGTCAAGGGAATGAAAGCTATCTTCTCTCCCAGCAAGAATTTTTATAATATTAATGGTGAGATTGAACTACACTTTTTTTGTGGAACAGTCAAAAGTATCAAATTCACAAAGAATTGATACAAATATCCTGCTCAAATGTCCAATAATAAAGTAACTAGTCAAGAAAGGTTTCTAACTTCATTCATACTATCTCGATTTGAAAGCAGTATATCAATAATGCGAAAAATACAGATATCTTAATTTATACTCCTTTGTGATATTCTAGCAAAGAATGGATACAGTAATTATCATTTCATAAGTATTATTAACAAAAGTTTTCGATGAAACATAGAATAATTCCGTATTTCCAATCCATCCCTTTCAGCCTCATCTGTTAGTTTGTTATGAAATTTAGTGTTTTTTTTTTTTTTTTTGTCTTAGACTGACTGACCAGCAAACGACCGAAAAATAAAAAAGTATAGCAAAGAAAGACAGGGAGAGCAAGTAGGTTATTAAAGACAAGAGGAAAGGTGACAAAAAGGCCGTGATGTCACAATATCCACAACAACATCGTAATAATAACCCGAAACACTTCAAGGGAGAACTGACAACGCCTTCGAATGTGGAATCCAACTTGTTAACAGCAGTCTTGGCTGGTTCTGGAGCTGCAGTGGTGCAAACAGTTTTGACATATCCATTTGAATTGGTTAAAACTGGTAAGCAATTGTATAGATCCTTCCCCAACTCTGCTTATTTCAAATTTGAGACAAATCATTGGAAAGAATATTTTATTGGTTGTAATGGGTTGGCCATAGGGAATGCATTGAAAGCAAGTTCAAGATTTTTCGTCTTTAATTCTACATCTAAATTCATGAGCAATGAAAATGGAAAGACCACAGCTCCAAGAGTGGTGATCGCTGGTATCATGACTGGAACAGTGGAATCCTTGTTGGTAATCCCATTTGAAAACATCAAGACCACATCCATTCTGAACTATTTTGTTAAAGTTCATCATATTGACTACGATAAGAAAGATACATCAATAGCAACACATACAAAAACTAATGAGATTATCAAGACAGCAATGAAGACTGAAAAGATTAATCATGGTGATTCAAACAAATCCGCATCGATCCCATTGAGAAATCATTCAAAGAAAAAACACATTCACCCTACCGGTATTAATTCTGTTGTTTCAAATCATATCAAAAATCCAACAAAATTTGTAGATGTTGTCCGTGAAATATATAATACCAGAGGTATCCATGGGTTTTGGCAAGGGTCGATGATAACTTTTACCAGACAGATCCTGAACTCTGCGGTGTGGTTTTCCACTTATAATGCATTGAAACAGGTTATTGATCCAACTCATGAATTAAATCCCACAACAACAATGATTGTATCTCTATTATCGTCGGCTAACGTGATCATTTTCACTCAACCTATTGATGTGGTCAAGACAAGGATGCAGGCGCCGAATTACAAAGCAGAATATAGAGATACATTAACATGCCTTGTGAGAACTTTTATGAATGAAGGTATGTCAAAATTATGGTCAGGTTGGTTACCCAGATTTTTCAAAGTTAGTGTGAGCGGTAGTATAACGGTTTACAGTTATAAGGCTTTTGAAAGTGCTGTGAATCTCACTATGAAAGAACATCCATTTGAAGCAGCATGATCTTATTATAGATATCCTATCAATTATATATATATAACTTTCTTTATGGTTTAAATGGTTTAAAAAGAGGAATTAAAAAATTATATTAAAAAAAAAAAATTTTGAAACATAATAACATAATAATAGCACACAAATGAAAATGACAAATGAAAATGACAATTTAAAAAACAATTACACAAGATATCTAGTAAATACTTGCTGCATTTTCAACAACACACCCAGCTTCATCATTAGAACTCTTCTCAACCAATTCTCCAATGACAAAAGCCTCTTCACCTTCTTTTTGCAAATCTTTAATTACGATCTCGACATTTTCCGGTCTCACTATGGCAACCATACCAACACCCATATTCAAAGTTTTTAAGATATCATCAATTGGAATACCTCCCATCTTTCCTAACCATTTGAAAATCTCTGGTACTTGCCAATTATTCATGTCAATAATGGCTTTCAAATGCTTAGGTAATGCTCTTGGTACATTCTCAACCAAACCACCACCGGTGATGTTGGCCAAACCTAACAAGGTTTGTTTTTTGATGGATGGTAACAACTGTTTGACGTAAATTCTTGTTGGGGTCAACAATTCTTCTCCCAAGCTCTTTGAAGAGAATGGAACAGGATCATTATATGTCAATCCATTTTTCTCAATGATTTTTCTAACCAATGAAAATCCATTTGAATGAACACCATCGGATTTTAAACCGATAACAATATCACCTTTTCTCATCTCATCAATCTTAGGTAACATTTGATTTTTTAACAATGCACCAAATGCAGTACCATTGGTGTCATAATGTCCTGGGGCATACATTCCCGGCATCTCACTGGTCTCACCACCAACTAATGCACAACCAGCCAATTTACAACCAGTGGTAACACCCTCAACAAAATCTGAAGCCACTTGGATGTCCAATTTACCTGTGGCAAAATAATCCAAAAACATTAAGGGTTCAGCTCCTTGTACAACTAAATCATTTACATTCATGGCAACTAAATCGATACCAACTGTGTTATGGATGTCCATGATTTGGGCAATTCTCAATTTAGTTCCAACACCATCTGTAGCACCAACCAAAAGTAAATTGTCAATGTCATTATAACCGGCTTTGGATAATTCAAATAAACCTCCAAACCCACCAATTTCAGAGTCAGCACCTGGTCTAGCAGTGGATTTCACCAATGCCTTGATGTTTTCCACCAACTTATTCCCATTATCTACTGAGACACCGGCATCTTCATAAGTGATCGATATCTGTTTCTGTTGTTGAGTTTTAGCATCACGGAATGCTCTATGGGCAATGTCCTTTCTGTTGTACTTGTCTTTAAATTGAACCAATTCAACACCATCATAGGCATTTTTAACAGCAGTTTCCAAGCTTTTTGCTGTAGCTGTAGCGGCAATGACTCTACCACCTGAAGTGACAATCTTACCATCCTTTTCAGAAGTACCAGCATGGAATATATAAGTACTTTCCGGGATATATGATGAGATGGTGATCTCATCACCTTTGGCATAGCTTTCAGGATAACCACCAGCTGACATAACAACGGTGGCTGAGAATTCTTGTTTCACTTTCAAATCGATTGAATCTAATCTACCTTCAACAGCAGCCAACATGATTTCTAACAAATCAGTTTCTAATAATGGTAAAACTGTTTGAGTCTCTGGATCACCAAATCTCACGTTATATTCCAAGACGGAAGGTTCTCCATTCGGTAAAACCATGATACCTACAAACAAACAACCAACCATTGGATATCCATCTTTTCTCATTCCAGTCATTGTTGGTTTCAAGATTTTATTTCTAATCTTGTTTAATAATTCCGGGGTGGCCAATGGAGCCGGGGCATAGGCACCCATACCTCCTGTGTTTAAACCAGTATCACCATCCCCAATTCTCTTGTGATCTTGTGCAGGTGGTAAATCAAGAATGGTATAACCATCACATATGCATAATATTGATAATTCATCACCTTGTAAAAATTCTTCAATAACAACTTCATCACCAGCTGTACCAAAATTTCTGTCAACCATGATCTCCTTGATCAGTTCCAATGCCTCATCTTTATTTTGAGGGATCAAGACACCTTTACCAGCAGCGATTCCAGAAGCCTTAATGACCAAATTCTTATCACTTTTCAATATATATTCTTTGGCATCTTGATAATTATTGAAATTTTGGAAATCAGCAGTTGGAATGTTATGTCTCTTCATGAAATCTTTAGAAAAAGTCTTGGAACCTTCCATAACAGCTGCTTTGGCAGAAGGACCAAAAACAGGTACACCAATTTTTTGGAAATGACTACTGATACCATCAACTAAAGGTTGTTCAGGACCTGGTACGACAAGTGAAACATTATTTTCCACACTGAATTGGGTCAACTTGGTGAAATCCAGCTTTGAAGATCCAATAGGGATATTTTCCACTTTATCGATGAGTGAAGTACCACCATTACCTGGGGCAACAAAAATTTTATTCACTTTTTCACTCTGTGATAATTTGAACAGAAGTGCATGCTCTCTACCACCATTACCAACAATCAAGATGTTGAGTAACTCATTCTGAGCTTGTTGTTGTTGTTCGACCATTGTTGTTCTTGTTATATATTGAAAAATGCTATGCTGAGGGCCAAACAGAATCAAATTGATGAACAAGTAGAGTGAGTATAAATGGAAGATGAGAGATAGAGAGATAAAAATCTAAGATATCTCAGACGCATCATCTCACACATTACAATTTTTTTTTTATTTTTTTCCACAAGCGCTAAAAAAAAAATTTAATCTTTATTATGTTGTGTGTATATCTCTGGAGAATAAATAAATAAGATCAAAAAAAAAAATTGACTCTGAATTGGCAAAATGGCAGATAAGATCATTCTTGCACGTGTCTATAATATATATATATATATATAGTAGTGTATTAAACCACCAAATTGAAGAAAGAAAGAGAGAAAGAAAAAATTGTGACCAACGAACGAACGAACGAACGAACGAAACCAACGGAAAAGAAGTGCAACACAACACAATTTATCATTCTCTTTTCCAAGTAACTCAACTCTCTTGTTCAATACTTCTTTCTTATATACAACACAACACTTTTATATATTATCAAAAATACATTCATAACTATCTACTACTATTATTTACTATTACTTAAGAGTGTCATCAAGAACAACTCAGCAATAACAAATACAATCAAGTAATAATAATAATACTTCATACCAATCTTGTTCTTTCTTGATTATCATTATTATATTATCATTTATTATTATTATTACCATTATTTTTTGGACTCATATATAGTAGTCCATTCCCATCGCTGATCGTTACAACAATATACCTGTTGTTGAAGTTTCCACTATTTGGTGATCACTCATCCACAAGATCAGATACATATTTCAACATCCAAGATTTTATCTTCAATATAACAATTTAGTTACCACACAATTTATCAAACATAAGAAGGATATATATATAAATATATCATCATTTAACATCATCCATAATCATTTTATAACAACAACAACAACAACAAAAATGTCATCGACAACGGATACTTGGAAACAGGATTTGAATATTCCATCAAAAGATTTACGTCCACAAACAGAGGATGTCTTGGGGACCAAAGGTAACACTTTTGAGTCTTTTCATTTAAAAAGAGAATTGTTGATGGGAATCTTTGAAGCTGGTTTCGAAAAACCATCCCCAATCCAAGAAGAATCCATTCCAATTGCCCTCATGGGTAGAGATATATTAGCAAGAGCTAAGAACGGTACAGGTAAAACTGCATCTTTTGTCATTCCAACTTTGGAAAGATTAAAACCAAAGGTGAATAAAATTCAAGCCTTAATCTTGGTGCCAACAAGAGAATTGGCCTTACAAACATCCCAAGTGGTTAAAACTTTGGGAAAACATCTTGGAATCCAAGTTATGGTTACCACAGGAGGTACCTCTTTAAGAGATGATATTATGAGATTAAACGATCCTGTTCATGTATTGGTTGGTACCCCAGGAAGAGTATTGGATTTGGCAAGTAGAGATTTGGCCAAATTGGATCAATGTAAGATGTTCATCATGGATGAAGCTGATAAGATGTTGAGTAGAGAATTTAAAAACATTATTGAACAAATATTGAGTTTTTTACCAGAAAAAAAAGTTGGAGAGGGTAATGGTTATCAATCTTTGTTATTCAGTGCCACTTTCCCATTACTGGTTAAATCATTTATGGATCAACATTTATACAAACCTTATGAAATCAATTTAATGGATGAATTGACATTGAGAGGTATTACACAATATTATGCATTTGTCGATGAAAAGCAAAAACTTCATTGTCTTAACACATTGTTTTCCAAATTACAAATTAATCAATCAATTATCTTTTGTAATTCTACAAATAGAGTTGAATTATTGGCTAAAAAAATCACCGATTTAAATTATTCATGTTTTTACAGTCATGCCAAGATGCCACAACTGGCTAGAAATAAAGTATTTCACGAATTTAGACAGGGTAAAGTTAGAAATTTAGTTTGTTCAGATTTATTGACCCGTGGTATCGATATACAACTGGTGAACGTTGTCATCAATTTTGATTTCCCTAAAACTGCCGAAACTTATTTACATAGAATTGGTAGATCTGGTAGATTTGGTCATTATGGTGTTGCTATCAATTTGATCAATTGGAATGATCGTTTTAACTTGTACAAGATTGAAAAAGAATTGGGTACTGAGATTAAACCAATTCCAAAAGAAATCCCACCGGAAGTTTATGTTGGTGGTGATCCAAATAATATCCCAAGATTGGGTTATGATAGACCAAATCCAAATGCAAATACAAATGAAAATGAAAATTCAAATGCAAATACAATTCCACAATAAAAAATAAATGAATAGACACAAAGAAGAAGAAGATGGAAATTAAAAAAAAAAAAAAGGTGATTCTCCCTAGATGAATTCTATCATTTTTATATCACATTGCATTGTGGTTTTGTTTTTATGTTCTTTGTCACATGCTATATTCACGTTTTTTCTCATGTCTTTTTTCAAATTTGTGTCAGGTTTCCATTTGTTTTTATGTGTGATTTTTACCTTTGAATTTTGTTTGTTGTTTTTTTTTTTTTTTTTTGAATTTTGAGTATTTGAAATTCACATTGTTTTCATTACTCAATATACACCATATTTTGAGTGTATTTGTTTTGCTGGATTTGAAATTGAGTTTGAATTTGAGTTTGAAACGATTTTACTTTCTGTTTTTACTTTTGTCCATCATATTATTATTATTATTATTATTATTATTATATCACTCCTACATGCATGTGACCTTTTTAACTCTTTATTCTATTTTTTTTTTTTTTGCCTTTGTTCTTTGTGTTTTCTTTGTTTTCTGTTCAATTGATTTCCCATTTGGTTGTCCATGTCGAGATGATGATATCTCATTTTGAGTTTCTTGTGGTTTGTTATTTTTTTTTTTGTTTTTTAAAAAAGGGG
>JAJLSQ010000031.1:0-151416 GCA_030567715.1 Nakazawaea wyomingensis
AGAAATTGTGGGGGCTTTCTCAAAATACTCTTCATCTAACTTCACCAATCCCTTCTCTTCCACAGGCGTCAATTCCTATATTACAACACTTCAATACTTTTACAAGCTGGTCCTCATCAATTTTCAACATAATTCAATATCATTTCCCTATTAATATCCATTTTCCTAATTTTTCACAATTTCAAAATATTACTCTTTAGAGAACATTTTCTCATAATATATAATTTATAAACTCCTAAATTACATTTATCTCTTTCACTTCTTTTACAAACTCAACAAAGTATAGATTTAAAATCACCCTTATTGGAATATGATCGGCTACAAATCAACTCTTCTCGTTATATGACAAATTTTGCTCGAAGCACTGGCAAAATATTTGGCTTCGTCAATTTACGATTGTCTCCAGAGTATATATAGAGAGACACAATGTCTAACAGCAGATAGATTTCTAACGATAACAATTGAAATAAACATAAATATTTAAAAATAAAAGTATAAAGTTGAATAACATGCAGAGAAAAACATCGATCATACAAGATGGAGGTATAATTCAAATAATAATCAAAAATCCTGTACTTTCCAGATCACGATCTTCAATAACAACAGCCAATGCTTCAAATGTGAATCATTTCTGCAAACTCACGAAGTATAAATAATAAATAAATACTATAAATAAAGTAGACTTACGAGTAACTATGTGCTAATCCTCTTAAACGTACTAGATTAACTTCTTTTTTCAGTACAATCTCATTCTTTTTCCACTCAACTGAGATGAGTTTCTCGTGTTGTGCGTCTTGTGCCTCTTCCATATCTTTGAATTTCACCATTTGTTGGCTAAGATAAGTTTTGTGCTGATTCACTGTATCCAATTGTTTTTTTTTAAGATTGTCGGCAGCTTCTCCCTCCACTTGATCTTCATCAAATGTCTCAATAGCACACTCTTTTCTGCTTGTAATTTGAGTTTTTGAAATTCCAGTTCTATTTGAGTCAATGGTAATCAATCTCCAGCAAAAATCTCGTCTAATTCAGCCCCAAATTCACCTTTGACAATGTCATGTGATCCTTTATTCATTTTGTTGAAATATTCAAATTCATTTCATAGCCTTCAACAAAGTAGCAACATAACCAGGAACTACTTTACCTCCCTTATTGATATTGATGGTGAAAATACTTGCAATCATGTAAGCTTGAAGATGTACATTATAGGATTATTCAAACTCTCCTTTATTGATAACTTTTGAAACTTCAGCTTGTTCTTTTCAATCACCAATACTCTTAGCAACTTCTCCATTTGGATCAATTTTCCACAAACATTGAATTCCATTACCTTCAACTTTGCTACCTCCTGAGAAACTTCAGGCAGAAACTGGCTGTATTCTGAGAAATCAAAAGATAAAATTTTTGCTTCAATTTCCAAATCTCCAGCAGTTAATTGACAATATTATGTTATCTCACAGAATTTAATCTGATCAAAGTCTTTCCAAAACTATGTCTCGTTATTGATTAATTTCAAACACCCAAAAGTGTCCCACCATATGTTCGGTAACGTCCTGCCATATACCATTCAACTACCAGGAAACCCATTTAAAAAATTGACTGGCTCACACAGCCTGCTCATATGACAAATCTGGCTGTAAATACCGTAGACCGATTATGAGCAACTCCGAGGCATGTTGACAATATTGCATAATCAGTATATATATGCAATAGTATGATCATTTTCTTCCACATTGCCCAAATGAAGCAGGCGGCAATCTATCAGACGCTGACATTTGATACAATATAGCTTTTCCAACATATAAGATGGAATAGTTTCATCAAACAGAACAGCTTCAACTTCTGGTCAATACTGAACAGATTCCTTTCTATTCTTGTGAAGCTCCAAAGCATCTTTATAATCAACATACTCAAAGGAGATGTTTGCACCAACGTTAACTTGTTCAATCTTCCATCGCTCTGCTTGTATTGCGATCGAAACACCTATGAATTCTGACACTGTTGCCCCATCATCACCATATAAAACCATTTGATCACCCCTACGAACGAGCAGTTAATAGTAGTGCTCCATATATTACTTGATCAAAGCTTTCAGCACTTACATTTAATCCGAAATATTCTTCTAAACAGCATTATATGATTTCATCTGATCTTCTTGCCACAAAGTTTGTTACATATTTATTTAAACATTTCCATTTGTTACAAAATTAAACATTTCCATTTTAGTTTAACAAAAAATATGGAGAGAAAAGATATTCTAGTAGTTTTAGAGTAATGGGGTTTAAATTATTATATTAAAGTTGGTGTATATAACTATAGATGCACTTGTGTCTTGGTAGGACTATGAAGGCAAGTAAATTAATTGAAAAGAGTATATATGAGGGTAAAATCGAGTTAGTTAAAATGCAAAAAAAAAAAAAAAAAGGGGCAAACTGAAAGGGGCAAAAATTTGCTGAGATTAAAGTTATATACTTCGTTAAAATTGGGTTATAAATGAGTGAATGAATAAATTAACGAATAAATTATAGTGATATAGATAGATTAACTCTTGAATGCTGTAAACGAATGAACACTAAGGTGGATGCTGCGATTTGGGTGATATGAAACCATGAAATGAAAATCAAATAAATACCAGAAAAACTGGTTGATGAAGTGGTCTCGAAGATGAGGATGATAGTATCTACCATACCACTTATTAAAAGATGCAATAGATGACCAGCCACATGTAAAAATATAAATATGAAGAGATCAGATCAATGAATCTTGGTTCTGTTGAGATCATCATTCTCTATAAATTTCAACAACATTGGATTACTATTTTCACTCAAGCCTGATCTCAAGGCAAAAACATTGAAAGAATCTGGTGTAGTAGGAGTATTGGTGACCGAGTTTGAAAGTTGAGGTGGAGTAAGACGACCCTGTGGTGTATGCAAGTAATGATCTTCCATAAACAATTCTGGTAACATGTCTGGAGAAGACTCAACGTCATTCTTTATCTGTGATCCTGATCTCTTTTGTTTAAAAGGAGATGGTAAAAGTTCTGTGGAAAATAATTTAGATTTCATTTTTGATGATGAAGATGAATGTTTTGGTGGTGTTGCAAAAGATGAAGGTAATGATAATGATGATGATGCATATGATTTGTAGGCTAAAGATTTCAGACTGTTGAATGTCTTGGTCAATAAACGATTCAAACCAAAATAAATAGAAACAAAGATGGCTAGTAAGCAAATGATGTTCAATACTTTTATTGCTCTGAATGATTTACCAACTTGGTCCAATTCGTAATGTTCTGCAAATCTGTAACCGAATAGTCCCAAACCCTTTTCAGCAACGGCATGAAACGATCCATCATTGGTACCAGGAGCTATAACTAAAGACGTGAGCCCTGAATCATGGAAGGCGTGTTCCCTTAACAATACTGGATCATATGGAGGAGGTACAGTCATTACTTATGTTGTTGTTGTTGTTGTTGTTGTTGTTGTTGTGAGGTGATGATGATTATATATATTAAGTACAGGAAAAGAAAAAAAAAATCTCCGGATGTATGTAATAATAGATAGTGAGGATAATGATTATGATTTGTATAAGTGGTATGGACAAACAAGGGTTTTGTGAAGGGAACAGGAGTACAATCAAAGGGTCAATGGATGGAGGGGATTATAAAAATGGTAAAGTTATTAATCTAGTGATTAAATTTAATTAATTTAAAAAAGATATAAAAAATTGAGATATAAATTGATTAAAGGTTATTAATAAACTAAATGCATATATTGGTTATCAGTCGGTTAATTTCTTACATACATAATTTCATCAGACACACTAAGAAGTATACACAGTAAACAAACCATAACAAATAACAAATAATAATGATAATTAAAGAAAAGAATTTAATTTCAAAATTGGGCACATATCAACTCAGGTTATGATGACGCAAGGAGAACGAACGGAAAAAAAAAAAAAAAAAAATTAAATCACTATGGCATTTCAGTTAAATTTGTGTAGGTAGTTAAATCTCAGATAGATATCGAGATTTATGTTGCGGATTTGTTGCTATCACAACAGACTATTATCATACTTATACTTCCTCCATCTCCATATCTACCTAACTTGAATTCCCTTCTAGTTATCTCAAGATGGACGTATCAGTCGGTTCAACACCCAAACATACACACACCTGCTCTGCTCTCTCGAACATACAAGATTCTGTATCCACATATATTCATTATCTTAATTATCTATCTCGACTAGTTGTTGATGTGCTGAGATTTACATTGTCTTTTTTTTTCTTTTTGCCCATTTTGTTTTGGAAAGCAAAAAAAAAAAAAAAAAAAAAACTGTGGGCATTTGCCCGTTTTATCACCAAAATGGGCTAATTGTCAACAGAGAAAAAAGAACAAAAAAATAAAAAAACCCGAGAAATTAGATGCAGGCATCGTCCTTAATTCGACTAATTAACAACAACCAACAAATAACAACAACAACAATAACAATAATAATAAAACCAACAGACGTCATCATTGACTACAATACTAATAAACAAAATTAAGAATCTAAATGTGGGTTTTGGTTTTTCAATGTTCTGCGTTTCTATATATCTCTTTTTGCGCTTGTTAATACACACGCATATAAAATACAAGACATGGGGTTAATTAAGTTGATCAATCATAGAAAAAAAAAAACATTTTCACTCCAGTCCAAACATCTTTAAATTGATGTGCTGTTCCTCCTCATTTACAGCCCTTCTCCTAGAAGATTCGGAATCGTTATATTTCACCAGCTCTTCAATCATCATCCTCTCTTCATCTGTAACATGTTTAGCAACATACTTCTTAAATGCCTCTGGGTTAAACTGTATCAAATCCATCAACTTTATATTCACATACATCTTGCTGTCTACAGCACTATTGTTGCTAGACTTGGCAAACCATAACAAAAGAGGAACAATCAACAACAAACCGGTTTCAAACTTTTCACCTGTACTCTTTACAAATATAATCAATAACTCAACAACAATTCTTGGCTCCTCCAATTCACCATGAACAACTGATTCAACCAATTTGGGTATTAATCTTCTCAGAATATGTCTGGCATTTTCATTATCCTGTTGTAACATCAATGTCTTGATCGATTTCGTAGCAACAGCCAGTAACTCCTCGGATTGTAAAGATGTAATCAAAGACTTCGCTATATGCTCAAAATCATCTTCGGCCAATATAACTAATCCATTTGTAGTGGTGGTAAATATCATATAAGTTATCAACGAATTTTGGGAATGGGAATTCTTAGTATCCAGTACAATAACAGGTTTGATAGAATGATAAAATTTGTTCAAAGCATCTTGTTGATCATGGATCGTTAACTCTTTCAACACTTTCTTTAAATTTGGTAATACAACACCAATTATTTCATCATTATCAAGCTGATAAACCAATGAAATCAGAAACAATAAACATGAATAAAGATCAATTTGGATCACACTTGGAAGTCTATCAATCATCACCAACAAACTGGAAAATGCCTTTCTCAATGTCAATAAATCAGACTCATTGATACTCTTCAATTTGTCTGGTTGGATCTCTTGATCTCTGATAAATGGTAACACATTGTTAATATATGACATCACCAATCTCATCAACTCGAATAACCTATCAACATCCAGTAATTTTTCCTCTTCATCTTTGGTCTTTGCAACATTGTTTTCAAAATAGGATAAATAGAGCTCAGTAATAATATCAATCAATATTAACTTTTGTTCGTTATTTGATCTCAAACAAAGCCTATCAAACAAATCAACAATCTCTGTAAAGATTAAATCATGGTATATTATTACAGATGAACTCTTGAGAGTTAGAACATTTCTCAATATTTTCAAAACTTCCAAATTGGAAGAATTGTTGTTATTATTATTCTTGAACAATCTTTCCACACATTGTGCGAATATTGTGAAAAAGAAATTGTTCAACTCTGTACCCAATACCGTCTCGATTAATTCAGAATCATCTCTAATCACTATAGAGATGGCCATTGCTATATCTTGCCAATACATTCCATAATGTTCCACTGGTACTGAATCGCTCTCAACAAATTCCTTGCCATATTTAAGTATTGAATATTGTTTCAATGAATAAATCCAAAGAGAAATCAACACTTTCAAATGCTCATTCACCATCTCTGCCAAGTCAACATCACCTTCCTCACATTGAGATTTCAAATTTGCCCAGGAGTTCAAGATAGCCAAGGTGACTTTCTTTTGCTCTTGAATAGATTTCACTGGCACTTCTCCAATCTTTAAAGAACTATCGGATTTCTTATTGACCTTCAACGTTGATAAATCGATTAACGATTTTACCAAGATCTTGACAAGTTTTTGTAATCTTGGTAAGGATGTGATATGGCTGGATATTAATATGCTGCAAATTTCAAGTGCTTTACATACAAGATCAATGTTGGAATCATTCGCAAAAGCTGGGACTATACCACTGATAATCTGAGCTTGTTGTTGATCCAAAATTGATAAATTTTCGTATAAAGGATCTCTCGAATGTGAATAATCCAATAATATTTGTTTTAATAAATCTAAACCCAGAGATCTCAACTCTAAGATGCTCGAAGTACATGCAATAAAAGATATTCTGACCAAATCAGAAAGTCTAGTGGATAAATACTTAAGCAAAAAATCATCCTGTTTAGTAAATGATAACAATTTTATGATCAACTTTAAAGTTTTCAACTGGAATGACCAATTCACTGGTTCTTCATCGGATATCTTTTGAACTTTGGCACCACGCATACCATTAACTTCTACTTCCTCCTTTTCTACATTTGATTCGACAGGAGTGGTACTTTCTTCAGCCAAGTTCCCAGCACTGATGACATTGGTATCTTCACTTGCATCGGATTCATCTCCCTGATCCTCTTGATCAGCTTGATTCGCCTTCAGAAAAGATTGTGATTCTTGACTTCCTTGCTTAATAGGTGCAGAAGTATTTTTTGGTTTCATTGCAAATAACGCTGTGGCAGAATTGAGTTTTTTCTTGAAAATGCTATTCAAAGGTTTGTACAACTCCTTTTCAGTGAAACCAAATTTTGATATTAAATCTTCAACCCATTTAGCCTTTATTTCATTTTTCAGATCTTCATTAAACTCAACATCGATCAACATCTCTAAAATCTGATAAACTTGAATGTTATTAGATTCCATCAAGACCCACAATACTTGTCTCATTTCATCGGTTAAAATGGATTCCAAAGATTTTAAACTCGTACTCACTTTAACTGTCTGGTGCAAAGAATTAACTGCCAAATCGAGTAACTTATCACTGGTTGTTATAGAAAATACTTCATTATCAGAGCCCTCCGCACCAACTATCTCATCAACAAATGGTAAAGTTATCAAGTTCTCATGATAAACCCCAATTTTTACATTGCTTATGAATTGAAATCTCAAAAATTCTTGCAATATTGAGTTATTAACCCACTCTTTATCGAATAATCTCAGCTCATCGATCAAAACAATCATCTCTCTTGAAACAAGATCAAAATTAGAAGATGTGAGAAGCAAAATCTTCAAAAAAAGTGATTCCAAATTTGGTCTTACCGATAACGAATTGATTCCAGGACCGATCAATTTTACAATTACTCGACAAAGTTTTGTCAATAATACATTTTTATCACCTCCTTCAAAAGTCAAGTTTAAATTGGAAGTGATGATAGATTTCGATTGTAAACCAAAGTCATCGCTTGCAAAAATTTTTTCCAGTATCAAAACCACTCTACCGATTAATGCCAGTGCACCAGCATAACTAAGAAAGTTTTCAAACACCAATATTAAACTTTCCAATGACCAATGATGAACTATTGGATGGGGGTCTAAAACCAATTTCAAAAGAACATCTAAAATTGATGATACATTGGTACAGCTCGTATTTGATTTGAAAAAATAACCCAAGCATAATGAGCTGAAAACTCTTGAATAAGGATCATTATTGGCAACAATCATATTGATGAAATAATTAACATTTTCATTGATAATTTTGTGATTGTCACCATCCACAACTGATAAGCATAATCCAATAGACTCTGCATTCAAATTCACCAAGAATAAATCATTCACTGTTAATCCTTTTAAAGTTTCCAGAATCAAATTCGTGATCATTTTACTTAATTTCAAATTCTTATTTGGTTTCGTCTTCAAATGATTCAACATGCCATGTATGGCAACGCAAGAATTGATAACAACTACTCTTTGTCTTTCGTAATTGAAATTGTCATTTTGAATCAGGGGCTTATCAGTACCTGTAACAGTATTGGATTGTTTAATAGGCTCAGGAGAATGTAATATACCTGTTCTTATATGCTCCAACACAGATTGTTGGATTTTCAACGATAAGTATGGGAATACCAACTCAAATAACTCGATAGATAAATCAATTGTTGTAGTTTCTACTGGAACAACTTCAGTTCTTGTGTTAGAGTAAGGCCTTGAATTCGAAATCAAAGGAAATAAGTAGTCATTCATGATGGAAGATTGTATTGGTTGGTAAATCCAACTTTCCAAAATATCAAATCTAGAAATGGGCAAAAGATTGGATATGGAATCTCTATTTTCAATTAAAAAAGCATCTGAATAAGTGATTAAATCGATATCATGATCATTTGTCTCCCCCAGTGGCATTCCATCTTTGAATAACAATTCATCCACTTGGAATTGATTAATTTTACTTGTTAGACCAAAAGCCAAACCATCATCAACCTCATAGATGTCATATTCGGTTGATGGGGGTTCAGATAACTTTGAACCCTTGTTAACTTCGGTCAGTATTAATTTATAATTAAATAATTTATAGCCATTGAAATTTTTAACAATGTTGAGTAATAAATCTGTGCTGATGTTGACTTCATCGGTTAATCTGATTGTATGGGGTAAAATCTTTACGAAATTTGTCAAAATACGTAATTTTTGAATCTGTATCGATTTAAACAATGCTGATGGAATGTTTTGAGGCAATTGATGTTCAACATTGGTTATAAATGAGTAGCATTTTGTTAATAAGGGAGTCAACTGTTTAGCAAAATCAGGTGGCATCTGGTTCAAAGAGATTGCATAATCAATAAAAGTCACCAAACAACTCAATGAATAGTTTTTAATTTCAATGAATTTCATCAACTCACTAAAATTTATAATCTGATTGTTTTCGATCTTGATAAACTTTGACGGTACATTGTGTGCTAATAGTGACTTCCAAATGTTCAACAATGGATTGCTTCCCATCAAAAATGAATTTTTCAGTCTTTGATAGTAATTGAATAACCCCATCATCAAGATCCAACTTGAAATTTGTTTTTCATAGTTCTTGTTCGATAATGTAGAATAATCACTACCATTTATCAAATTGTTTATGGTTACATTTGAGTTGAACTTCTTCAAAATGGAACTTGACAATGACAAAACTGATAGAAGAAAATCGGTGGAAACTGAATCTACCGAAGAAATAATGGAGGCAATTAGCAAAGATTTTGAATGGGATTCGATAAATGTGTCATCGTTTTCTTTACGATTTTGCTTATTGTCACTATCAAAAGAATCATTCAAGTCCCTTAAGGAGTCATTGATAATTCTATCAGTGGAAACGTTCAAGTTTGTCAATGTTCTGATAGACAAAACTCTGATGTGTGGATTCTTATCAATCAAGAATTTGAAAAGTGTCTCTTTCAACTTACTTGTATCAACAGTGAGTATAAATTGGTCCAAATCTGAGATGATAAGTTGTGATAAATTCAACAAGGAGATCACTCTGTATGAATTTTTGATAGGCTCAACCGTAAGATATTCTTCATATAAATGCTGTAGAATTATCAGCTTGTTCACATCTGATTTAACTTCTATTAGCATATGTTGAAAGAAGATTTTTAAATGGTTTGAGATCATGGTTGCTGTATTAAAATTCGTTGAATCATTCAACAGCAAATATCCTTCCTCTGGGTTCTCCGCAAATACTTTAGCCGCTGTCTGAGTTAATATGTCAAATGATTTGAAACTGATGAAATTCTTTGATTGTGGCAAAATTCCAGTTTCAAAAATTAGATTCAAGCTACTCATTAATTGAATTAGAACTTCAATCACTGCAATCTTGACCCTCTTATTATTTGAAATCTTTAAATATTGATCCCATAAATATTTGAAAATAAAATTGAAAACCTTACCTTCGTTTTCTTCCACCCCATAATTTACATAACTGTAAACTAATAAATCTGTTATATTCTTAGTCGCTGATAATCTCAAATTCTTAAAACGTGTGTTTGTGCAGGAAAAAAGGTAACTTAAATAAGGTAAAATTGCACGGATATAACTTAATGGGTTCTGTTGAGATTTCCGAGTAGTGATTGTTCCAATATAGAATGATGATCTAATCAAAGTAGTGAGAATATTATTAACATAATTTACAGACAAGATTGAATAGTAGTAATATTCTTTTTCTGGTGTATATGTTTTTGACTTAGCTCCGATCAATTTGTACAACTTCAACAATCTCTGGAAAGTTTTCAGGTCTAAATTTGGGTTGGAATTTAACAAAATATCAATCAAGATCAAAAACTGATTAAAGTAATTAGAATCAATTTCCTTTGAAGAATTGGCAATCAATTTTTTCAAATGCTTGTAGCATGACGTCAACAAACTCATTTTAAATGAGTTCAAGAAACCTCCAAACTTCAGGAAAATGGCATTAAGGCATATGACAGCTAACTTCTTGCTATTCGTATACAAAGTCTTTGAGTTCAATTTTGAAGTATCCAAAGTGGATCTCAATCTGTCAGCCAACTCCACCAATTTGACTTGAAATTTGACATAGCCGTTGGCCAATAATTTCGATAGAATGAATGAATAAATGCTCGAGATCAATTTGGCAATATTGTAATTGATGTCTTCCTTAGGAATGGAATTTTCAATTTGATCTAATAAGAAACACAAATCTTTATCGGTGATAGACTTATTCTTGACAAGAAACTTGAAGACTTCATTATAATAGTCATTTCTATTCAATGAGTCGACAAACTTATATTTCTCAATGGAAGACATCTGTTTGTTTTTGTTACACCCTGTTTGAAGGTAATGTTGTCTCTGTTGTCCTTTTGGCGTCAAAGTGTGTGGTTTTTCGGTAATGTTTTTCTTTGGGGCTTTGTGTTTTTTTTTTTTTTGTAGGCACTTCTTACACGTCTTTTGTTTGCTTTAGCAGATCACATGATCAAGCTTGACATCTACAGGTAGAAAAGCGATAGTTATTTTTGAATATGATGATAATAATAATAATAATAATAATAATAATAATAATAATAATAATAATAATAATAATAATAATTAGGAATAAATAAGACTCATCTCTTGGATCCGAGTGCATCAAGCAATATATTTAAGGCTTCTAAGTTATCCTTATTTGAGTTGCTCAAACTTATCGCATTGGTGTTCACCAAATGATGAACAGTAGCATCTAATAAATATTTCTTTTGCTGAGACTCATCAACAATTTTGCCAGTAGCTATCACTGTATCAACTTCTTCAGTGGTAGTATTAGTAGAAATATTAGATGTCTCGGTCTTTGCATTAAATAAGGATGGTACTTCTTCGTGTCCTTCCAGTGGTAATATCGAAGGTGATTGTTTTTCAACTTTAGGTAACTTTAATTTGCCTCGCAGAATTTATAGGTGATATGATGTTGAGAACCAACTCTTCCTTGATTGGAATATCTCCTTCAAATGATGCCATGACTGGAGTGTTGTCATTATTGATAATGACAGCTTCTTTAAAATTGTGAGTATAATCATGTTCACTTACATTTGAGTTGGGCGACGTAATAGGCGTAGTTGTTCCATCACTCTTCACCAATGTGGCGTTCGTCGTCGTTGTCGTCGTGGCGGAATGGTTATTATGATTATTATTATTATTATTATGATGATGACTTAAAACGCCGTACTCATCTTCGTACTCTTCCTCTTCGTCGTCATCTTCGTAATCTTCGTCATCATACTCTTCGAATGATTCATAATAATCTTTGGAAAAATTCATTTTTTCAACATCCACTAAACCATCTACAGCAATGCCTTTGGTATCACATAAATTTTTCAACAATTTCTCTTGAGAAACTAAAGCGTCAACCATATTTCTTAAATCAACTATAGATTCATTCAATGATTTTATCATATTTGATCTCTTTGTAGGGATAACTATCTCAAACTGACAGACGAGATCTTTTTTGGAACATGATTGACAAGCATTTGGAGCTGTCTGCATATAATTGCACTTGGTCTTATGCTTACGACATCTGGTGCAGCTTTTCAAAATTCTTGGTTTGGGTTGATCTGCAGATAACAAATGTTCTGGGATCTTAAAAGAATTTGGATCTGACGTGACAGCCAACACATTTTTGCTGTTACCAGATCCCAATTTTTGCTTTTTGATGGCTGGAGAGACATCTGCAGGAGCTGATGTGACCGAAAACATTGAATGTTTCCACTTGCTAGAAGCAGAGGAAGAAGAGGGTTTAGGTAATAGCGCAGGTAGCACTTTCTTATTGTTTGAATATGATGACATGGATAAATAACGAAGGGAATACTCGATGAAATTGAGAGACACAGCGAGAGAATAAATTAAAACCAACTACTTTAATATATAGAAAGACATGGGAATGAATATATAGTCATTTTAATAGAAAAGGTACTTCTAACATCCTTTTTCGAAAAAATTGGTTTTTCCGGACATCGGATTTGCTCCAAATGGAAATGGGATTTTTTAGCATGGGGAAAAAGTGCTGCGCATAGCAATAATACTCTCTCTAAACGGGATTTGAGTCTGTGATTTGATCAACAAGTTTTGTTACTGGCTAGTTGTCAATATGCGAGTTTTGTAGAATTTTTTGTTTTACAAGCAAATTTTGAGGGACGGGAAAGGTCAAGGGATCATCTGTTTTTCTTTTTTTTTGCGATGACAAGTCAAATCTACTCCAGTCCAGTCCGAATGTTGTAGCAATGGGTGGATTTAACTGTGACATTGCTTATTGCTTAGCATCTGCCCGAATCGTTCATTCACTGCGCAAATCCTTAAATGCTAGAAGACTGTTCATTCAGGATGCTTGCTTAATGCTGCTGCTCTTCGTGTGTGTCATAATATCCATTTTAGCCTGATAAGCCAAGAGAAATATCAGAGTACACGACCTCCTTCCCCGGACTCCGCGCATGAACTTAGTGCCCGATTAGGTATATATAACCTACTCAGTCCACGACTAATCATCTTTTTGCTGATTACTGTTGATACACTCTGGGTTAGAAACTCGGTGATGCTGCTTGCTAATCACAAACAAGCTGAAGAAGTGAAATTCCAAATTTTACCGGTATAATTAGTAATAATCAAATCATTTATGTGTTGGAAATAATGATATTAATAGTAGGGCCGGAGTGAGGACTTTTGAACAAAATCCAAAGAGATAAGAAATCAATATCTGCATAATCTGTATATTGCAAAATTTACTTGTTTCTATCCTGGTATAAGAGTGCTACAATGAATAGTCGTGTTGACATGGAAGCTGGAGGCTAACATGCACCCCGGATTAAGGTTTCCCCATATTTTTTCGTTCAATTTTCTTTAAAAAATCCGCCATGGAGCTTTTCATCTTTTTCAACATGGTCCTGTATATATTAGACAACCTCCTATGTGCTATTGCTCATAGGGCAAGTGGAAGTGAATAATATATTTATGCATTGTGATGTTTGAATACAGTATTTTCTTTTTTTCCGTAGAGAAGCAGCTTTCAGAGATTAATCTGATATATATTTTTATAATCGTTCTTATTTTCTTAATATTTGATTATAAAAGTATCCATCCCTTAGTTTTTCAAATTAATAACTTTTTCTAACCTCAATATAACCTTTAGGAACCACAATTTGTAATCAGTTATAAGGCCAACTCTTTCAAATGGTCAAAAGAACAAGATTAAGAAGTAAAAATTTTAATATGTCTTCCTATTTAGGGATCAAAGAGCCCCTAAATACCTAATAACCAAAGTTCAAAAACCCAAAAAACTATTCCCTGAGTTTAAGCAAAATCTTATTGGCGAAATAGTCTTACAACATAGTTTTTAGAATTGTCTCTTTTAATCCTTCAATATCACATCAAAAGAAATATCTTTTGAACTGGAGAAGTGTAATGAGTTTGGAAAATCATTGAAGAGAAAAGCAAAGTCGTTATGGGAACCACAAAAATTCAAAAAAATCAAAAAAAAAAAATAATCATCATGCAGATTCAGTAATTTTATAGATACTGATTGATGCCCTCGAATGTGAGATGCAACGTTTTTATAAAATCCATATCAAAAATATAGGCAGGGGTGTATATCACGATATATGTGGAAGACTCCCGTACTTGAAGTCTGATTTTCAAGATGGGTTTACTAATTATAGAACGATACCCTCTGTCGTCTACATTTTTTTCACCAACTTGTTACCAGCAATAGCATTCTCACAGGACATGTTTGATAAGACGAATAATTCTTACGGTGTTAATGAAACTTTGCTCTCATCGGCAATTGCAGGGGTAGTCTTTGGTCTCTTTAGCGGACAACCGTTGTGTATAGTTGGTGTCACCGGTCCTATATCGATTTTCAACTACACAGTTTATGAGCTCATTGATGACCACTCGGTATATTTCCAATTCATGTGTTGGATTTGTCTTTGGTCTATGATATTCCATTTCATCTTAGCCTTGACAAATGCTGTTAACTATATTCGATACGTCACCAAGTTCTCATGTGATGTATTTGGATTGTTCATCAATGTTATATATATCCAAAAAGGTATCCAAATCTTAACGAGACAATTCATATATAATGAAGAGAGTGGTTTTCTTTCGGTGATGATTGCATTATTGATGGTCATCTTTGGTTCCATTTTACAATTGATCGGTTCTGAATCCAAATTTTTCAACCCAATGGTACGAAAAGTTTTAGAAGATTATTCCACCCCATTGTGTGTGATCTTTTTCACAGGGTTTATCCATTTTGGTGGATATTTACAAAATGTAAATTTACAGAAACTACCCATCACACGTTCATTCCATCCAACTTCTACACTTAGGTCCGACGATTGGTTTATAAGATTTTGGCAAGATATATCCGTTGGTTATGTCTTTTTAGCAATACCATTTGCCATATTGCTCACCTGCTTATTTTACTTTGATCATAATATATCATCATTAATCTGCCAAGGCGATGAATTCCCGTTGAAGAAACCAGCATCATTTCATTGGGATTTCTTTTTGTTGGGGGTTACAACTGGTGTGTCTGGACTCTTGGGCATACCTGCCCCTAATGGGTTGATCCCACAAGCACCATTACATACCCAGTCATTATGTGTTAAAGTTCATGATTACAGGAATGGCACCACAAGAATCTCTAAAGTGATCGAACAAAGAGTTACTAATATCATACAAGGATTGTTGATTCTTGTCATGATGACGAGACCATTTTTAGTTGTATTGGGTACTGTTCCTCAATGTGTATTGGCAGGATTATTTTGGATCATGGGCACAGGTGGCCTATATGGTAATTCGATTGTGAACAAGTTGAAATTCCTATGTACTGATAAGCAAAGCTTGAATAGAATGACAAACGAATCTTACAAGATTTTACTTAATGTCAAACCGAAATGGTTTGTGATTTTCCTTTTTTTGGAACTCATTGTTGCCGGGGCCGAGATTGCAATCACTCAGACAAAAGGCGCTGTGGGATTTCCAGGGGTACTTTTTCTAGGTGCTGCGTTGGCGATGACATTCCCCAAGTTTTTCCCAGAAGACCAATTGCTCTATTTAGACTCACCAGCAGCTAATGAGCATATTATGAAAAATTTAAAGATTGGTGAGGTTGAACAAACAGATTCTGAGAGTTTGAAGAGTTCTTTTTAGATTTATAGTTATCAATTAATCATCACCAATATTTTTTTTACTATTAAGGTGTTCACAATGCTCTAAATAATTAGACCCAGAAATAAGATTTCCAGTCTATTTTCTATATAATTAATAATTTCATTAACTTTTCGGATCTGAAGAAAAGGAGTTAAAACAATTCAAAATTGTTGATGAATGGCAGAAGTTCAATCGATATATAACCTTCTATCTAAATACTTCCCCAAAGCTTTTACAGTAAAAGTTGAACAAATGTGGATACAAACTTTTAATTATTTGTGATATTAGCCGCCCAACCAGGTCACTTATTATACTACTTATATTTGCCCAAACAAGAAACGTCAAGAAGTGTTCCTCTTCAAATGAGTGAGTACCATATCGAAAAGTCATTTCTGATCTAGGATGACAAACTGAATTTCTGTTGGGGAAAGCACTGTAAGTTACCGAATTATTTTAGTCATATTCAGTCAGTGGTTGAAGTTGAAAACCAAAATTAGTTAGGCTGAAGAACAGAGATGCTCATGATTTTTTTTTTTTTTTGAGATTACAGGATCAGGTTCAGGATAAAATTTTTCTAAAACACCTCCATATATATAAATCGAAAATTACTATTTTGGTGGGGGCAAGGCCAAAACATTGGTTTTCTCAACAGCTTTAGAAAAATCTCTCACTATAATTTCACATTTGACTTCTCTACATAATGGCAACTTTTTCTGTGTTGGAACTTTAGATAAAAACTCCAATCCTGACGAGATTTCCAATGCCTCTATTGGAACTTCAAAACTTGTCAATGGGATATCGTTTGGGATTATTGAATTTGGAAGTACAAATGCAGCAACGGCAAGATAGTCAGAACCTGGATTTTTGTTGGGGTTTTCTGCGACAATTAATTTGAAGAAATGAGTAGGAACAGCAATATTTGGTGGATCACCAATGACTTCATAAGTAACTCTGAATTTCCCATCAACAGGATCTTTTTTTGGTAAAAACAATGGACCAGTTACAATTCTGACATTCTGATATTTTTGGGTCAATCTCCTGCAAAAATCTTCCAAATGGGCCCAGTAGTCTCTGTTGAAACCATCCCCAACTTGAGGAGACATATTTGTCAAGTAAAATGTCTCGTCCATAGCACCTTGTGAAAACTTTGCATCCGCTGCTGGTGCCTGATGACCTCTATCATAACCAGATCTGAAATAATCCCTTAACCTAGCTCTAAATTTGAATGGGATCAGTTCATCTTCCTTAAAGACAGAGTTTTTCCTGTTACCATTACTTCCATCTTTGGCCAAGGATTGCGGTGTGATATGTTCGATGACATAGTATGGATTTTTTGTAACTCTATTATAACAACTGACAAACTCCAGTCTGTTCTCCAAGTCGTGAACTGGACCTGGGAAGCCATACTTGAAAAAATCAGTTGGTTTCACAGGAGATGGCTCAGAAGGAACTTGAGAGGAGGTATTTGATGGTTTACCAGTTGGTGGTGATAAAACAGCAACATCTGACGGAGAAGAAGAAATCAGAGACGAGTGGGATTTCCCAAACCAATAACTGGCAATTCCCGTTAAACCCAAGGTGCTTCCAAGAACGTACCTGTTCATTCTTGAATTTTGGATTTGATTCAGTTAAATCTTTGAAACAATAAGCGCCTAATCACATGAAGTAGAGAAAAATAAAAAATTTATGAAAAAAAAAAAAAAAAAAATTCAATTTTTTTCAGCTTCCTGTTTTTGAGATGTGTATACGGGGTTTATTTTTGACTATGTTGAAACTATTTATTTAGATAGTGTATGTCACTCAACAGTTTCAATTGCCTGGCACATTGCTCGGGAGTCAAATCTCTTTGCGGCTCAGCTAACATCTCAAACCCAACCGAAAATTTCTTTACAGTAGCACTTCTCAAAAGTGGGGGGTAGAAATGAATGTGGAACCAACTGTTGGGCAGCTCTTCAAACGGTGATTGGTGCAATCCCATCGAATAGGGGAAAGAGGTTTCGAATAAGTTGTCATATTTGATGGTGAGAGTCTTCATGATTGTAGCCAAATCATGGATCTGCTTGCTATTGAAATCTTTTAGTGATTTCAAGTGTTGTTTACTCATCAACAACGTTTCAAAAGGCCACATGGCCCAATATGGCACCACAACCAAGAATGAACCGTTCTCCAGCACTATCCTCACTTTTTTCTGCAATTCCAATTGTACATAGTCCCCTAGTAATTGGGTTCCATATCTGTCATGATATTGAACCATGTTGGATAACTCTCTGGAAACCTCTGTGGGAACATAATCAACGCACCATGCCTGTCCATGAGGATGAGGATTTGAGCAACCCATAGTGGCGCCTTTGTTTTCGAATATTTGGACATAGTCGAAAGCCCTTTTATTCATCAATTCGACGAATAAATCTCTCCAAGCTATCACCACACCAACGATCTCACTATTAGACATTTCAGGGATTGTCAAGTTATGCCTTGGGGAAAAACAGATCACATAGCATTGCCCTTTCACGTTTTGAAATTTGAAAAACCTAGATTCCATATCATTGTTACTATTTTTCCCCAGTGAAGAATTTTGCTCTTCTTGGTCAGGGAGGACAGCAGAAAAATCGTTTCCGAATATATAAGTTGCATCATAATCTGGGTTTTTAATACCCGATGCTCTTGTGTTTCGAGGACATAAGAAACATTTGGGATCGTAATCGGGTCTTCGTTCTTTTGATTGGGATTCCTGCTGACCAAGCCAAGGTCTCTTAGAACGATGTGGTGAGACTAGCACCCACCCTTCTGATAAAGGGTTGTACCTTCTGTGTGAATGCACGCTCAATTCAAATTTCTCCATTCCGATCAACATGGCTGTTAAAATGAGAGGCCTAATCACGACTGCAGATGTGAGGTAAAAAAACACTCTCTAGCTGTAGACTTTTCTGTTCTTTTTCGCGCGATTGGTATTTTCGTGCCTTAACGGACTACTTGGGAAAAGCTGATACGAGCGCTGTATAATGTGACAGTGATGCTTGTTTATGTTGATTTGACCATAGAAGAATTGAGTTTATCATTGATGTTGGTCACCTCGCTCCAAATCCGCTAAGATTTCTTCAGCTGAATCAAAAGTTTCACAGGTCCAAAATTAATAATTAATCATGTTGATTAATGGAGAAAAATATTTGCATCTCTATAATTTTTATTTACTGGTATTTGTGAATTTCACACCTGGCATCTCTACCCAATAACAACTAGTTCTCAGTTAGAACCTTAGGTAAAAGTCTGATCCTGATGAAATTTCCAATACCTTTCCTGGAACTCATTTGAGATTCTTGAGTTTGATGACATAATTGGAGCAACTGCAAAATTGTCAGAACCTAGGATTTTATTTTGGTTTTCTGTGACAATTGATAAGAAGAAATGATTAGGTGCAGCAATATTTGGTGGGAAACCAATGACTTCATAAGTAACTCTGAATTTCCCCTCAATAGAGTACGTCTTTGGTAAAGACTATGTTTCATTCAAAATTTCTACAAAAACCGAACAGGCAATGGTTCCATTAATCTTTCTTGAAACCATTCTTAATTTGGGGCATATATTTTGCAAGACAAGTTCTCCTTCATAATAGGCTCTAATTTCTGGTAACTATAATAACTGGCAAATTCCAGTCTGATATCCAAGTTGTGAACTAGACCTGGGAATCAATACTTGAGGACCTCATCTTCAGTAGCCGTAAAAAACCTTTTCCAACTTCAAACTCAAGCCAGTTCATCAACTTCAAAAAGATAATCCATTCTTCCAGATTGATATGGACCACTAAGGATTAAGATCCAAGATACCAAAACCAACAGTCGCGCGGCTATATTTATTTCAAAATATATTTACGAAGATATTATTACACATTAATAAATAGAGGCAGTAACAACATATATCGCTGAGAAATTTGAGTTTGTTGGTTTTAACACTCCGGTCATGTGCAATAAGCCAAAGACCACACCATGATATATATATTTAATCACTCACAGGGAAACTTTTCAGTGTGTTTTCATTCTTTTTTTACTTCTGTGTCTGTATGTATGTTGTTGGTTCCTGTTCACCCAACAATCTATCTTTCATTCTTTTTTTACTTCTGTGTCTGTATGTATGTTGTTGGTTCCTGTTCACCCAACAATCTATCTTTCATCGTTGAGTGGAGATAAGTAATTGATGATTCAGTTTTTACTAGGTTCTTAAAATACGTGCGCCGCGCCCGCGTGTCACTCATTTTACGCTTTCCCTTGCTTTGCTATCTTTTTCGTTTTTGAGAAATTTCGCAAACAAAAAAATGCAGTACTTTATCGGGTAATAGGTACAGCAATATATATATCAATAATTATGTACCATTTGCAGCACGGAAATAAAAATGCTCGTGGATGTTAAAATTTTCCATAGATATAATATTTCAATTACTTTCAGAGGCTGATGAAAACATCAGATGATACCGATAATCAATTAATCAATTGATCAACTCCATTATATATAAATATATTCGAAACTGGCCTTCTACCGACCATCACTTTTGTCTTCTATTATTCAAAGATCCCGACCCAAACGTGGTTTTTTTTGTGGGAGAGTAGATATTTGAAGAACCATGTCATACATATTAGTAACAGGTGGGGCTGGCTACCTTGGTTCACACACGGTGGTTGAATTGATTCAACAAGGTCACAAGGTGGTGATTGCGGATAACTTGAGCAATTCATCATACGATTCGATAGCGAGAATACAAATTTTGACCCGAACCTGGATCCCGTTTTTCAAGGTTGATCTCGTGGACTATGCCGACTTGGTGACCATATTTGATAAATATCCCATCAAGAGTGTCATTCATTTTGCTGGTTTGAAAGCCGTTGGTGAGTCTACCAAGATCCCATTGACGTACTACCATAACAACATTGTTGGTAGTATCAACTTGTTGAAGGCCATGGAAATGTTTGATGTCAAGTGTTTGGTGTTCAGTTCATCCGCCACCGTATACGGCGAAGTCAGCCCTGAGTACATTCCAATAGCAGAAAATTGCCCTTTGGGATCCATAAATCCTTACGGTAAGACCAAACTCACGATTGAATACATCATTAAGGATTACTTCATCTCTCAACCGGATCGTTGTTTTGCAATCTTGAGATATTTCAATCCGATTGGTGCTCATCCCTCTGGGCTTATAGGAGAAGACCCAGTGGGAATTCCAAACAACTTGTTACCGTTCTTAGCACAAGTAGCTATCGGTAGACAAGATGAACTAAATATTTTCGGTAATGACTACGACTCCAAGGATGGTACACCGATAAGAGATTACATTCATGTTGTTGACTTGGCAAAAGGGCACATCTCGGCATTGAACTACCTCGCCAAATGTCCCAAAGGTGTATGTAGGGAGTGGAATTTAGGAACAGGAAAAGGAACTACCGTAATCGAAATATATGATGCATTTAGCAAAGTTATTGGAAGAGATTTACCGTATAAAGTTGTTGGAAGAAGAGCAGGTGATGTGTTAAATTTGACTGCAGATCCAACAAGGGCTAACAAGGAGTTGAATTGGCGAACTGAGCTAGATATCTCTGACGCTTGTAGAGATTTGTGGAATTGGACAGTAAAGAATCCATCTGGATTTGCCATTTCTAACTACACATCTGATTTTTACACTCCCGAAAAGACTTATGAAAACAGATTGCATAAAGTTCATACTTTCAATGGAGCGCTTGAAGTCATCATAACAAATTACGGTGCAAAAATTGTTGACACCAAGTTAAATGGGGCGAGGTTCAACTTGGAATTCGATAATGAAGAAGGTTATAAGGAAAGCAGCAAAAATGCTGAATTGTTTGGTGCCACCATGGGAAAATTTCCCAAACACGCTAGTAGAGGTACCACCTTATCAATGATTGGAAAAGAGGAGTCTTTCCAAATTGGTGGCCAAGGTTACGACAAAAAACTATTTTGGGGCCCTATTGTTAGAGAGGACTTGGGTGCTCGTGAGACTTCTTTGGAGTTTGTATTAATCGACAAGGGTTGTGACACAAAATTCCTTCCTGGTGATTTGAAAGTTGTAGTATGTTATACGATCAAGGACATTGGTGACAATGGTGGTGAAATTGGTGTCGAGTACGAGGTGCGGTTGTTGGATTCTAGTTTGAGTATGTCAAAAAAAACAGAGATTAAAAACCAATCTTATTATTGGAACATCTCAGGAGAGGTTGCATCCACAGAGGAGGCACGACAAGAACTAGCCAAGTTGGATACCAGACAAGAATGCTTACAATTGGTTGCCCAGACCACCAATGCAATGTCTCTGATCAAATTCTCCACATTGACCACTGAACCGGCATTTCTATTCTATTCCGGCAGTAACATAAATCTAGAAGGAGTGACGGATTCCTCGACAGAATTCTGTTTGGATTCATTGAAACATATATACCATCCACTGTGGTCCATATCGTTGACCAAACCCAAAGTGTACGGTTCCCGTACAGTGTATAGATTTGAACAAGAACTGTGAACAATATAATTAATACTCTTAGATTACAGCTTACCCGGACCTCTTCTCCAGTTATTTTTCCCATAATAAAAAAGTCACAGAAAAATAAAAATTTTTCATTTTTGAGCACACAAAGAAAAGTTAGAAACAAAGTGAGAAAAAAAAAACTAAACGTTGAATATTAAACTTTTCCCCTTCATCTATTGATCGATCCGATTGACAATCATATTTTGGATAGCTGAATATACAGAGACATTTCCATCTACTCCTCGAGAAAACAGAAGCATTCATTTATCATCCGTGTATCTCTTGCTGGTAAAATTAGTAAAAATTTGCAATAATTGATACTACCCGATTTTGAAAAGACCAAAAATTTTCTCTTACTTGAATTTTTACAGAAAATTTACAATTCATTGAATATCGAAGAGTCACTCAAAATAACTATCACTTACCACCACAACCACAATGTCGTCAGTCTCGTATGCCAACGTAGCTGCTGGTGTTGCTCCTACAGCCACTTCTATGAATGGCTCTAGTAATTCCTCGTCTGAGAACGTTCCACAAGACTTGAAAGTTGATGCTTCTTCAACGACGACCAATGAAGTTGATGATTCCTCAGCTACCACAGAGGAAGATGTCAAGGAACAAGAAGCTTCAGATGAAAATTCTGCTTCTGCCACTTCGAACAAAGCGGCTGCTACAAATCTGAAGTCATCTAAAAAGGAGAAGCCAAAGGCAAAATTAGCTCCTGCTCCAGTTCCAAAAGTTAGTCCATGGGTGAAAAAATCTTCCACCTCACCAAAGTCTTCAAATGTTAACGATAAACACTGGCCAACACCTGAGGTGAGTGTGTTGGAAGAACAAAACACTCATAACAAGTCTAAAAATGTTGTGCCAACGATAAGATCTACAGGAAAGGAGAAATGGGTCCCATTTCAAGCCTCTGTAGTCATGTCAGGACCAAAAGGGACAAAGGGAAATAATCAGAATAATCCAGGAAACCAAAAGAGACTCAGTAAGGGAAAGAAGGGACCAAAACAGGATCTGCAGCCAAAGCAAGGTGGTGCTCGTCGTAATCAAAAACAAACAACACCTAAAAGTTTAGAGAAGAATTCAGAAGAAGAAAATGCTGTGCAATCATCTAATGTAACCACTGCAGCAACATCCACCACATCAGCAACATCACCAACATCCACAATAATAACGACATCACCAACATCCACAACATCAGGTTCATCAACCAAACATGAGACAGCAGAGAATTCTAAACAATCTACGCAGACCACACATACTAGTCAACAGTCGAACGGCGATGTTGCGGCATCAGAGACCGCTCCAGAACATGAAACTGGAAAGCACGAACCAAAAGGTGATGCTCATGACTTCAAACCTCACTCACATCAAAATCATAATAGACAATATAGCAACGGTAATAACGTTAGAAGGTACAATAATAGACCTCAACATGGATATCTGCCATTTAACAGAAATCTCAACTTTATACCAACAACTTATTTACCAAGCGGGCAAGTTTTCCAACCAAGAGGTTACAACCCAGGGTTTATTCCACCACACCCTCAACAAGACGGTTTTAGAAGATTTAATAATGGATATCCACCACATTTACCACCTAATAATTTCAATAACCATTATCCAAATGTTGTTCCTATTCTTCCGATCAACCCAGCTGTACAACAGATCAATCAGATCAACGCCCAAGATCCTGTTACCTCATTAGCATTCCAAGTCGATTATTACTTTTCAGTTCAAAATTTGGTGAAGGACATCTTTTTGAGGAAACAGATGGATTCAGAAGGTTATATCCCTTTGAAAGTGATTGCCAATTTTTACAGAGTGCAACATTTGAGTGGGGGTGACTTGAAATTGGTTGTTGATTCTTTGGATTCCTGTAATAATTTGGAATATGTGGGAAATAAAGAGACTTTTGACATCAAGTTGAGAGCAAAGGAAAATCCTTTGAATTGGGTGTTATCTGAAGATCAACGTGAGTAGATATACCACTCAATCTCACTCCAATTTGCCGTCTTGAACATTTTTTATAATTGTGATTAATTAATGGTGTAACGTTATACTTTAATCAAAAATGGGGGTTTGATCTTTATTATTATCATCGAATTTTAGAAGAGAACTAAAAAAGTCAAAAAAAACAAAAAGATCAACTATTATGCTTAAACGATTTTATGAGAAAACAGTCCATAAAAAACTTTCACAGAATGATATAATTAACTATTTGAAACTTTTGGAAATTATCAACAGTTAAAAAAAAATATTTAAAAAACAAAAAAACAAAAAAAACAAAAAAAAAACTAAAATCTTCCTAGAAGCAGAGACAACACAAATATCTGTATATAAGTAGTCATGTCAAGCTTTTATCTGATGACCCATAACATTCAGTTGTTGAAATGGAAACCAGGAAAAAAACGTTTGGGAAGGCTTCCCCTCTCAATCAAAATTAATTATTTGCATCTTTTTTATTTGTTTTGTTTTCTTTTTTCATCTTCATATTTCAGTTTTCGGACTGATGCTTTTGTTTTGTTTTTTTCATTTTCTTATCCCGATCAATTAGTCTATCAGTTAGTAAGTTGTTTCCGCTGATCTGTTGTATCAGTTGCAATTTTGAATGATAGAGATTTTTTTCAGTTTTTTTTTTTTTTGAAGATGAAACTGTTATTATTCGACTGACTGTTTGTATGACATGAAATTAATATAGCGAAACTTTTTTTTTTAAAAAACAAAGATTGCAATGACCATTGGGTCTTGAGGGTCTTGAGGTAGAAAAAACTCTTCCTCTTGCTAATAATATCGCTTGAGCTATCTGAAAACCTCAACAATCCTTCCAGTTGACTGAATTGTTGTATTTTAATGGAAAAAAATGCTTTCCTCCTCCCCCCAAAAAATAAAAAAAAAATATAAAAAAACTTAAAAACTAAAAGCTCGGAAAAAAGATGGCACACTATCAAGCTTACAACCTGTTGGTTAAGAGACTAAGATGAGACAAACTCTAGTGAGGTTGGTGAAGCCACGTCGTCCAGTACGCAACACTCCAGCAGTGTTGCCACCATTACAGTTATTTCGCGAAATTCTCCGCGCTCATAGGACTTTACCTCTCCTGCTGAGACAACTAGGTGATGCATATGTGAGACTGGAATTCAAAGCTCACAAAGATATTGATAATCCTTTACATATCATCGGCTTCCTTACGAGCTGGCAAGAGTACTTAAGCACTATTAAAGGTGGTGACTGGATGACTTACAGGTTGAAACAAGAAGATTTGGACAAAATGTCACCTGAACAGGTTGCTCAGTTGTATGAGTTGATGAAGGAGACTCAAAATTATGCGAAAAAAGAATTTGACGAAAATTGATTGCAGTCTGATAAATGACTACATGTATTATAGAATATTTCGAACAGATTAATATAAATTGAACACTTTTATGTCTATTTATGTAGAAGGCGGTGGTGGAGGAGGCATACTACTACTTGCCAGATTTTTTTTCAGCACCGAGACATCTCTATCCATATCTTTAGATCTCTTCGTCTCTTCATCAAGGTATGATAATATATCTGTCTTATTAGAATTGTGGGATGGTTTCTTTTTCGTTCTTAAAGGTGGTGGTGCATTAAATGCTGTTGTTGGCGATGATTGAGATCCTGTTCCAGGTAGCAGTGCTGGTTTAGGAGAAGTAACACTTGTTTTATCTGATGACTGGCTATTATAAGTATTAGCAGCTCCAGGTATAAACACATTTTCCGGATTGGAGGTGAATAAAGCTTTTCCAGGAGCCAAATCAAAATCTTCCACATAAAAATCTTCATCATCAAGTAATTCATCATCCTTATAAAGACTTGTAAATTTCCCGATAACTTCTGGTACCCTGTGCAAAAGCCCATATCCAACATCACATCCTAGCAAACCTTGTCCACCCCATTTATTAGAAGGCTGAATGGTGACAGGCCTTACAACGTCAAAATCATGGTTATATACATACAATACTAATGAACTCTCTTCTGGATTTCTTTCAAACCTCGAAGCAATAACACGAGACAATAGCTGCTCACCTCCAAAGCCCAAAAGGCCCTCTTGAGCTCCTATTATATAATCTGATTGTGGTAATAGACCGGCTAAGTATGCAGGAGAATTTGGATGCGTTTGCAATATATGCCATGTGTAGGTGGCTGTAACCAATGGTGTCAACTGAACAGAGATTCCAATGTTAGCAAATGGTGGATTACTATTAGCAACAATATTTGTATTCTCTTGGGATTGAGATAAATTCACCTCCTGAAGAACTTCTTCATTTTTCTCAATATCAACGAATGGTACCTGAATAATTCTTTGAATTCCTCCTTTGGCACTCCACACTTGGAATGTCAAATTTTGTTTATTTTTCACCAAATCATTCAAAAATTGAAGAAAACGTGTGTGATCCAATTTATCTTCATCAGTCATAAATATCGATATCTCGTAGTTATTGACCTTAATTATGAAATCAAACCAGGACTCAAAACCTGATTTTGATGAAAGTGAATTTGATTGAACAGATAACACACGAAGACCCAACTGGGGACAATTCAGAAAGTATTGATCATTGGTATTACCAAACAGAAAGTTTTCAGTTGCCTGTTGCTCTATTGTAGATACCAACTTCTTTGCAAAGGCAAACATATCTAATTGGGGTGAATATCTTTATAAAATGATTGTCGTCTACTTTTTGGTGTTGTTGTTGATGTTGATGTTGTAATGTTTAGATTTTACGATGAGCTAGCTATTCAGAAAAAAGTCGTGTGGATAAAACGTTTATTTCTTATTTTAGTACAGTTTTGCAGTGCACTACAAAAAATAACCTCTTTTTAACTTAGTTAATCCTCATCTATCAATGCCAACACTTGAGCCTCTTCATTACCCCTCTCCAAGTTCAAAAGATTAATAACTGGCAAACTTATGATCAATACCACAAACAAAAACCAAAAGCAGAATCTTATATTGTGAGTCCTGTCTGTGATCAAGGCAACTACTATTGGACCTAAAATAGAACTACCCTTGTCCGTAATTTGAAACAATGCAAAGTACATACTCTCCTTTCCAGAGGGTATCAACATGGAAAATAAGGATCTGGAAACGGTAGCTATCCCTCCAAGAGAGAATCCATACCAAATGGCTACAATGAACATTTCAAAACTATGCTTCAAACCAAAAGATGTAAAGAAAAATCCAAGCAAGCCATAAAAGGGAATCATCGAGGCCCAAATAATGATGAGTTGAAGCAAAGTCTTCAACGAAACGTTTAGCAAAGGTTGAATGAAGTTTGGGATGATATAGGCACCAACTATAGCACTTATCATTGTTAATGTTCCAACTACTGCTAGTTGTAAAGTAGTCATATGTAATTCAGATCTGGCGAACAATATAGCTGTAGAATTTATCGTCGTTAAAGAATCTGAAATGATGAACCATGAAACCAAGAATATGACAATATCTCTTAGTTGAGATGCTTGATGGAATGAAATAAAAAGTTGTTTCCAGCCATATCTGATATAATACCAAACAGTAATTCCGAAGTTCAATATTGTCAATACCAATGGATGGCTAAACATCTTATTTAATAGAGGGCTTGAGAAATTGAGATCCAATTCTGTAAATCTTCTTATTACTAGATGTGACTTTCCCAGCCTCGATTTCAATAAAATGGAGACAGGGATTTGGAAAATGATCCACCACAAACCTACAAAACAGATAGCTACTTGAATTGGCCATATTGAGTCGTCCGTGGTGGCCTTTGAAGAATGTTTTTTCAATGTCAATATCATGAACATTGTCATAAGCTGCACTAATAATGCACTGATATATCCCAATGCTGCTCCATTCCCACTGATTTTAGAAGATATTTCTCCCTTCAATTTAGACTTGCCCGCCTTTGCTCCAATAAGATCGGGATGAGTTTTTGAAAGTATAGGTAAAAACGAATTACCACAAACATTTACCAAACCAAAGCAACAGTTTGCAAGAATTGCTAGCAGACTACCCCAATAGAATTTCTCTTCAGTTAAAAAGATGTAACACATCGTTATCAGTCCACCCACAACACTTGCTCCCACCAAGATATGCTTTCTATAATCACCCTTATCGGCAGCTCCAGTGACACTTATCACTACCAAGGTTTGAACTAACACACTTGCAGCAAAAGTGTACAATGCAAATGAAGATGTATCAATAAATATGGTATTGTTGAACATGGGCAAAACACATTTCTTAGCATTTTTACCTATTGGAGAAGGTTGTGTTGGAGGAATGGGCTCCGGAATTTCCAAAGCAGCCTTACAGGGGATCGAATGATCAATCAACTTTACACCATTGTCTCTTGCCATTTGTTCCAAAATTAAAGGAACGTATGTCCCCACACAACTCACAATAAAAGGCTCAGAAGCCCAACTGTAAAAATACCATCCTAACAATTCCTTTTTGGTTGTACGCTCCAAGATTCTGTTTGTGGAATCAACCAGTTGTATATCATGATCGATCGTATGATTTAGCAATCTTGTTTCTTCACCAGACTCTCCTTCTATCTCTCCTGTCATATTAATAATTGATAACTTGTTGTATTCTGTTGTTTATCTACCTAGCTGTCTCTATAGTGCTATGTTCCTTTCAATTCTTTTTTTATCTTATTCTGCTCTCCCACAGTGGGTCCGGAGATTGGAGACTAAGAAGAAGAAGGAGAAGGAGAAGGAGAAAGTTCTCCTCAACAGAGATCTTTGTCATTTCTTTTAACATTGACTTATTGCGAACGACTTTTTGTATCAAAACAATCGTATCAGTGCATTTTATTTCGCCGTTCAGAAACGCATAGCAATTCTCGAATTCTCGAGCAGATTGATGGTGCGCGCGTCTTGGACAAGAAAAACAAAAGAAGATCTAAATGCAGCTTTTGTTTACATTTAGATATAGCTTTAGCGTTCCTTTCTTGACCCTGGATATGTAATACCCTTGTTATACTGTTTATGGTAGTCTACATTTGGGACAAAGGTTTACAATTTTGGTGATTGCAGCTCATCAATCCATATCTGATGTGTTTTTTGCCCAGAAGAGGTTATCAGTAAACTCCCCATCAATTCAAAATGCATCGCTTAGCTATTTTCAAAGCAAAACTTTCGTGTATGCTTCTCCTTTCAATTACATACGCCTGCTGTTTATTGAACTTTCGATTAGTTCTTTTGTGAGAAGCCAACCCAAGCAGAGATTAGGTGGGGAAATTTGTAGGTATATTCGACAAGATTTGTACTAAGAAAGTTTGAGCAAGATGTATGTGAAGTTGCAGAAAAAGCTGCAGGATATGCAAGACGATAGAAAGATTTGAAAAAAAATAGGTCTTAATCTGGATGGATCATGGATTCATCTAAACCTTAAAAGTGGCGTCTGAGAAGGAGTACATACTACAAAACTTCAACTAAAATGAAGCTCACATTTTAGTAAACGTTTCTCTTCGTCTGAGTGTATAAAGCGAGGTTGAATTCCTCTTTAGTTTTATCAAATATTATCCACCACTGTCATCATTCATTCGCTTTAACCTTTTTTTCTCACACTTCAATTCAATCTTTGTTTTGATAGATCGTTCGTTATCACTCCAACAATGAAGCTATATAAAACTTTAACAATTTCACTATTGTTTTTTGTGTCCAACATCAGAGCTTGGGATTTCTCATATGTGGCAAGAGATGTCACTTATATTAAGGCTGACGAGTTTAGTTCTTCTACAAGTGCCTCTTCAAGTGTCTCTTCAAGCTCAACTTCAACCTCTTTGAGCAGTCGTACAGGCCCAAGCACAACTCCATCTTCGTCTTCATTTAATGGTTATTTCAATTCTTCAAGTGTATTTTTGGACCTGACTTCTTCGTCATCAAATGACATTCTGACACCAACTACTTCCTCATCTTCAACATCAAGTTCTGCACTATCATCTTTTGCTTCTCTGATGTTAGATGAACACAATGCTAAACGTGCATTACATGGAAGTCCTTCGTTGAAATGGAGCAATGCTCTGGCTGATTTTGCCCAAACATACATTGATGAAGGTAACCAAGATGCTTGCGAAGGTGTATTGGTTCATTCAGGAACTTTCTATGAAAACGCTACTGGTTATGGAGAGAATTTGGCTGTTGGTTACACATACAAAGGTGCTGTTGATGCATGGTATAATGAAATTTCAAATTATAATTATGATGATCCTGAAAATTCTGAAGGTGTAACTGGTCATTTCACTCAAGTTGTATGGAATACTTCAACTGAATTGGGTTGCGCATACAAGTACTGTGGCCAAGTCTATAATAACTACATCGTATGCGAGTACTCTCCACCAGGAAATTACGTCGGCGAATATTCTAAACATGTTCCACCATTACTCAAATAAATTAATTCATTCTTTATCATCCATTTACACCGTTTATACACACACATAGTATATACATATATCAGATATTTTATTTCTTAAATGATATTTTTAGTTCTTCTTTTTAGTTAAGTGTATTTATTATTCCAATTAAAAATCTACATTTTTTGCTGTTTTTCACTTCACAATCTCATCGTCATGCCAAAACACAGTCAGCTATGCCTAATCCATACATAATTTTGTCAACATCTCTTTTGATCAAATCCCAGTCTGATCTTCTGGTAACAAACTCATAAATTTCTTCTTGATTGAAAATGCCATTTTCTCTTCCAAGTTTGACAACCAATTTACCTATATCCTTTGAATTAGAACTGTCAATCAAGTACATTTGGGAAATTGACTTCAACGCTGTGAAGTAAGATAGTACCGGTTTGAGTTTAAGTCTCAGAAAAAAATTATAATAAGCATTCAAATCAGAAATCAAAATAATTGCTCCTGTTGTCGAGATGATGAGATTTTTTGTGATTAATTTCACCAAGATACCAACAAACCTCTCCCCTATCTCCTGTTGAAAAACATCAACTATTGTTTTGTCTATGGTACCAGTCAACAAATTAATGTGATTTTCCAAGATTTCCAACAACATCTTTCCCAATTTGGAGGGTTCTCCAAGATTGATATTCTTTTCCATCAAATCTTTCTCTGTAATATTGTAATCTGCTTCATTAGACAGTTTCATAATTCCAAAGCTGATTTCACTCATCAACACATCAATAGAGATGTTCAAACCATCAGCAACATAGTTATCCAACATATTCTCAAATTTTCTCATGGATTTTTCACATTTATTGGCCATCAAGAAATCCCTCTTTGTCTTGTGTTTTTGCATAACAATTTTGGTGTTAACTAGCTCTTCTCTATAAAAAACAGAAATCATTTGTTGAATCAAATCACCAACGTTTACCAACTCAATAAAATTGATTATAGGATCCACTGTGTTATCAGTGGTTTTCTTCAATTCAGAAGGGTTATAGTTTTTCAACCTCGCCAAGGCTTTTTCAAACCCAGCTTTAATGTGTGCATCCATCAAGATGTTTAGCATATCATTGAACATCTCCTGACATGTGATATTGACACGATGTTTAAGTTCTTCGATGTTATAATCCAAAGGAGGAGCAAATTCCCCAACTCTTTTTTTGGTACTATTTTGTTTTGTATTTCCTCTACCTGTCAAACTCAATAATAATTCGGTATTTTCCTTCAAAGTCCTTAAAAGAGTAATTGCCAAATCCAAAGAAATCAAAGATTTGATATTACTCAAGTTGGCTGTCAAAATTTTCAAATTTGCTTCACTTTTGGTGAGAGTCTTATGCTCTGTGTTATTAACTTCCTCAATATCGAGTATATTTCCCACTTTAAATATTTTGGAAAATCCAGTAAAGATATCCAATTTCATAAAGTTTTTGTTTTTGCTATCATTCGAAGTGACAAGATCCAATATTTGGGAAGTTTGTGATACCTCTTCTTGTTGTTGGTTGATTTTCCAATTTTTAACAATCTCAGTCAAAATAATATTGCATTGTTTGGGAAGTTTTGTTATAAATTCTGAAAGAAATGGTTCGTAGTAAAATTCCACCAACTCGATATAAATTTTTTCATAGTTGATAGGTGCAGAGTTACTTCCAGATGCTCTTCTGATTGCTTCTTTCTCAACATTATCAACTCCTAGCATCAGTGTGTTTCCAGAACCAGCAACTACGGAAATTGGATATTTTAAAAGGTGAAAAATTTCAATCATCTTCCTGTAAAGATAAGGCACGATCTGAAAATACAAGGCTGCATTACTCATCTCTTCAATGCCAAGCTCTTTCTTGGTTGATATCTCTTGATCAATTTCTTTAGGAGCTTCTTCGGAGATTTCAGGTAATTGAGTTTGCAGTTTACTTGGGGTAACATCTGACCACTCATTATTCATCTCAGGAATGCTAGGGTCCAGGGTTGTTTCTTCTTCTTCTTCTTTATTTATTTCCTGTTCTACATTCTCCAGACTGGCATCAGCTTCTCCTGATGGTATATTGTTGTCATTTGAAATGTGATCTTCTTCGAATTCTTTGATTTCCTCGATATTTTCCTCCTTTTCATCGATGAAAAGCGCTCTTCCTATCAAATCCTCGCAAAACTTACTTATCAATACATTTTGCATGAAATTCTCAACAATTTTCAAAAGGATAGGAACTTCGTTCAAGTCATCTTTGGTGGAAACATAAGTGGGATCCGAATCAAATATTTTACAAACTTCTTCAAACTCTTTAGAAATAGTTGTTCGTATTTGCTCGAATATATCACCTAACACTTCATAGTTGATCTGTGTTTTATTGGTTTTACTACTAAAGCATGAATTTATAGTATCATTAGTATTCAAAAAATTGAAGTCATCCATATACCTGTCGACAAAAAATTCTAGTACCGAGTCAAGGGTACTAGACGCATTATTATTGTTGGTTTTCAATTTGCTCAGAATACGTATAAATCTTAAGCATTCTTTATGATTTTGAGAATTGATATTCGTTTCTATTTCTTTGAGCACAGAGTTGGAGAAAACATCCACCACTGTACGGAATCTCACCGCATAGTTATCATGGTCCTTGGAGTCTTTGAATATATTCATGAAACGAGAAAGATTGTTGAATATTATTACTTGTTCCTCTGGAGTATCATATCTCTTGAGAAATTTTGAATTTGCAAAATTCGACCTATTCACTATGATCAAGTCTTTAAAAATTGGATTCATCAGTTGGTATATTTGTTTGAATTGATCCAAAGCATGCTTTTTACTGTATATGATCTGATTATTATCAAAACAATTCATTGGATTCCTCGGTGTTGCGATGATGGTACTCCATTGTTTTTCATCAATTAGATTATCTTTCTGTCTATTGTACTCTGATGTATTCCACAACCCCAATAATTGTAAGTAGTTGATCCACAATTCGTCATTGGAATATACGGCTTCATGACATCTCTTATTTACCAAGCTGAATGATAACACGTCAGATACCGAATGCAAGTTTAGAGCAATACATTTTGCTATATCTAGTGGTATACCTGAATCTTCCTCGTCCTTATAAGTAGGCATTAGCGGAGGTGGAAGAGCGCCCTCATCAGTATTGAGATCAATTATGTTTTCTCCAGTACTGGGACCCATGGTCTCGCAATTGTTCAATGGCTATTTTTCAATATGAGCCTTAAGTTATGATACATGTAAACTAAGTGTAAACACAAAAAAATTGTCTTGTATGGAATTGAATTCTTTTTGCCTGCTTCAAATTTTGACTTCCTAATTGAGTAAAATTATCTGAACCCCCACCCCACAATTCTCAACTACTTCTTCTTCACACAATATTCAATCATGCATTGAAAGGATAATATCTTCCTCATTATTAGTCTATGATTTTTTTTTTCAAAAAAACGGGATCCGTATAGTTTTATCCATTGTTTTCGAGACGAATCTACATTAATTACTAACAAAAAAGGTTTTTGACTATAAATGTAATGTATATGATTCTTATAAATAAGTCAAGCACATATCTTACTTGAAAGGCCTTATCGGGATCTGTGTTGTGTTACGTGATTATAACATTTGATTATCTTCCCCTTTTTTTTTCAAGTTTTGTCGATCTCCTATTATCTTAACTTGTTAATTTTCCTATGACATTTAATAGTTTAACTGCTGCAATCAATACCTATACTTATCACAAAACCCATTAGATAGAAGGCACTTCCAATTCAAAGCTTTTCCATAAAAGCAAACAAAAAAAAGACGATTATTATTGAAATAAAAATCTGTAATTGCGGTGATAAAAATTCAAAAATTATTTACAATATAGTTTTGAAATATTATTTAAGGTATCTCTCGTAATTTTTTATTTTCTCTTTGAGTATTAAGTGATGGAACTAAAATGAATGCAGAACAAATAAAAACATATAGGTGGAGGAGAAGTGATTTAAGTGATTAAAAACTTTTCAATTAAATATATTGATTTGATTCTCTTCTTAGCTTTCAAATGCTTTTTCATTCATTTCATGACTAGAGCACTGGATGGGTGGCTAAGATGTCTTAACAAAACAACTACAATAAAAGCCTTCATTTTAGAAACAAGGAGGTCTCAATCTAAACAGAACCATGTGATTATGAATACTGCTGTTACTGACCGTAAGTTGCTGTAAGCTGAAAATTATTCTAAGTAGATCCCATCTATAAATCAATCAAGCTCTTGCCTGCATAATTATAGAGAATAGCATATTTTTTTCTTTTTAAAGTTGATCACTAAAATTGTAAAAAAAAAAAAACCCCCATCAAAGATCGATCATTCAAAATCAGAGCAGAAAGAAAACAAAACGAAAACAAAACAAAAAAATTCGTCAGATCCACTTTTTTTTTTTAATCCCGATGTACTCTACAGGTTTATAACTATGTGTGATGATGATGATGGCATTGGCTCAGTAAAGTATCTTGGCATGTAATTTTTTAGCTTCTATAAATTGCGTTTGTTTCTTCGTGTAAAGTTCATTTCATCATAAAGTGATGGCATAACAGGTGGCTTGGCTGAGTAGTGTCTTTAAGGAAAAAACCTATGCAGATACTCAATTAGGTAAAAGCAAGTAAGGCCCAATCATTGATAATATAAATTTAAGAAATATTTTTTTTTAGCGATCAGCTTTCTAATTAAAAACCAGCCTATTTTTAACAATAAATAGATAAAATAATTTTTACAAGAGCAAGTAAATCAAATACAGCTACTGGTTCTGAACCATCCGAATTGACCTAAATTAAGCCAAGCCACTCATTATATGATATATATTACTGTGCTTAGTTATTATCAGATGCTGAATAAGTAGTTGAACTGGTTTACTTATTAGCAGATTTTCGATAGATGGATCAATTGATCGGATTTTGTATATAGATATGAATCTGGGTAGATCTGCACTATCATAACTCTAATCAACACAATTACAAATTATTCTTTATCTATCAATAATTTAAAAGCAAAAACAAAAACAAAAAAAAAATGCATGGTGATGGTAAGTCTTTCGATAGAAAAGCACTGAACTATACAATCAAACTCTAATGAGATCCAAACTATTATATTTTGTAGTCGTCTTGGTTACAATTCTCTGGCTTTAAACCTAAATGACGTGATATTCAATTGTTATATTCCTTTTCAGTTTTTCAGTTTCCTTTCTTTATCTTAAGCAGGAGTCTGCATTGTATGTAGACGCAGTATGAAATGCATTCGTTATACCTGTTTTACCATAATAACAGATTGAAATCAAGAAAAAAATCAAAAATATATATCTTTGGGTGTATACGTATGTGCATACACATACAAAATGTAAACAAAAAATCAAAACAATAGAAGGTAAATAAATAACAGAAACTTAGACTTTCCACTTATCTATTATTAAACCCCGAATCCTAAAACGGTTATCAGTAAAAACCAGCAGCAAGCTTCGGTTTTTGGGAGCGCCAACAATTGTTTTGTGTCATGAGAGAGAAGAGTAGTTGGACTAGACATTAAGGTAAATAACCAATAAAACTACCCTATCAATGCTGTTGTTGAGCAGACGAAGGATATGAATTTCATGAACACATACCCATCTGAAATTGATGATCTTGCCTGTATAGTTAGCCAGTCACTAGCCATATACTACTACATATCTTTTTTTCTTTTTTTTTTTTTTTTTTCTTTCACTCACAGGGTAAAGAGACCAAAGGCACCAAAATAAAAAAATGTCGTGGCACTCTCCCTGTGTCAGTCTAGACTACGAAAAAAATTGGCGATCTCTGGTTGTGCAGTAGCTGGCTGCAATTATAAACGCCAATCAAGGAAAAAAAGAAAACCATATAGCAACGACAGTCTGTCACATGTACTGTCAGAGTGCCTAGAGGCTTTCAGTCTTGACGAGCCGAATTACACTCGCCATAAATATCTATGCGAGGGATACATAACTTACATGCAGGTAAGTAGATATAGCGTTTTGTTCATACTAAAATCTTTGTTTGTTGTTGTTTTTGTTAACAAAAGAAAAAAAATAGATCTGATCCTGCCTTCTTCGTGCTCTACCCTCCCTTTTAAATTTTTTTTCGTCTTTTCGTGTGTAAAGCAAGCAGGATTGATTGTCTTGTTGGATACCACGATGCAGAAATCCAATATATATAAGTGAAATCCATCATTTAGTTTTTCTAGTTTAGTTTCCATTTTACTTTTGATAATACTTCTGTTGTTCTTTTGTATTGTACTATTAAATTATCACGTTCGTTTCCATTAATAAAAAGACCCTAATACAGAAAATGGTTTACTCAAGTTTATTGAAATCGACTGCCTTGTTGGCTGGTTTAGCTGCCTCAGTTAGTGGTTACCAAACATCTCATTACCAAACTGGTTCTGCCAACTTGGTCAAAAGAGCTACTGAATTAGGTAACACTGGTATCACATATGACATTGTCGAGGAAGGTTTAAGTACAGATGTTACATTTGCCGTTGACTTTGATGATGTTATCGTTATTAAGGGTTATGTCGTTAGCTCAGAATTCAGCATTGTTGCCACAGATTCTGGTTTCTCCGTCTCTGCTAGCTACGACAATGCTACTCAATTCTGTGAATCTGCTGATATGTGGATGCTGGTTTACTCTTATGATGGTTCTACTCCAGCTTTGATTGCTCCAGATTGTTCAAACGTTTTCACATTGTTGGAACAAGATGGATCTGTTATTGACTGGACTGCTGGTGGTTGTATTTCAATCGGTTCATTAGCTGCTGCTAACCCAGCTTGTGCTTCAGTTAGTGCTAGCTCAACTGCTTCTACTATTGCTAGTTCTGCCGTTTCATCAGATCTTGCTATTACTAGTGCTCCAGCTACTACTTTCACTGAAATTATCGTCACCGAAACTGTACAAGGTACTGAAACCATTTACACAACTTACTGTCCATTGACCTCAGGTACCCCAGATTTCAATGCTTTGTCAACTTCTTACACAACTGTTTCTGATGGTACAACTACCACCGTTGTTATTCCATGTACTCACTGTGCTGCCGTTGCTTCATCAGCCGCTGCTGCTAATACTGAATCTCTCGGTTTGTTCGTTGAGACTGCTTATGTCAGTGGTACCGTTACCGTTACCTCAATGGTTCCATGTGAGACCACTGCTGCTCCAACTACTTACACTGAAATTGTCGTCACTCAAACTGTTAAGGGTACTGAAACCATTTACACAACTTACTGCCCATTGAGTTCAGGTACTCCAGTCTACTCTGCTTTGTCAACTGTTTACACCACAGTTTCTGAAGGTTCAACCACCACCGTTACCGTTGAATGTTCTGAATGTGCTGCTGCTGCTTCATCGGCTGTTAAAGCTAACACCGCCACTACTGGTGCTTTGTATGTCCCAACTACTGTCGTTAGTGGTACTGTTACCGTTACTTCGTTTGTTGAATGTTCAACTACTGAAGCTCCAACTTCAGCTCCTACTTCATTCACCGAAATTATCGTTACAAAAACTGTTGAAGGCACTGCCACTGTTTACACAACTTACTGTCCAATGAGCTCAGGTACTCCAGTTTACTCAGCTTTGTCAACTTCATACGCTACAGTTTCTGAAGGTTCTACCACCACTGTTACCGTTGAATGTTCTGAGTGTGCTGCTGAGGCCTCATCTGCTGTTAAGGCTAACACAGCCACTACTGGTAATGTTTACATTCAAACTATTTACACTAGTTCAGATGTCACTGTTACTACCTTGGTTACATACCCACAAACAACTCCAGCTTCTACTGCTCCAACTGTTGCTCAAGTTACCGTTACCAACCCAGGTGAAACTCTTTACACAACTGTTTACACCACTGCCGGTATTAACGGTGACAACGTTGTTGTTACCTCAGTCGGTACCACTGGTGTTCCAGCTGTTCAACCTGAATCATCTTCATCTTCTCCATCAGCTAGTGTAACTGCTTTGTCAGTCTTTGAAGGTGCTGCTCCAATGAAGTTTGCTTCAACTGGTTTGGTTGGTGCTGCTCTTGCCTTATTGTTCTTGTAAGTAACTTGAACTTTTTCATTCACACAGACATTTATTCATTTTCGAGTTTTTATTCAAAGACCTCGATTATTTGCATTTTTTTATTTTCATTAATTTATTCATTCACTCATTCAAAATTGAATTTAGTGCAATGTTGGGATTGTTTATCACATAAATGAACTATTCTTTTTCAATATACCCCCAAAGAAAGAGAATTTTAAGTTTATTTTTTTTCCAGTTGCATATTCAATCAAAGGTTTTCATTTTTGAAATGATTTATTAATTTTACATTAAGTCTATACCCAAAATTTCGACCCAAATGATGATGATCAAATTCGATCATTTTCTAAAGAAATTGATGACTAAGAAAAAATGCAAATGAATTTCTATTTATTTACATCAATTGATCATTAGCATTGACTTGTATATCCATTGGACATGATTTTTATTTAGGTTTGCACCTAGGAAGGTTTTATTCGGGGATGTGATTTTAATGATTTAATTTTTCATTGTTGCTTTTACTTCCCCCGTATCCCTTGTATTTTCAGCATTCTTATTATCATTATTAGATTTTTCAGTTTTTCTAAAATGGGTTTTTATTTTATCATTATTCGGTTGTTTTTTCTGTTTACTCACTACACTATCTTCTACTACATATTACTATATAAATTGCTTGACTAATTTACGATGATTTTTTCCTGTCTTCAGGATTTTTTTAATATGCAAGGACGTAGAAACTGGTAATAGGGTAGATCCTCCTTTATCATGTTTTTCTTTTCGTGAGTGGATATGAATGAACTCTTGGTGGCGGCGATTAACTGATGGATGATGATTTTCTGAAGATTAGTTGACAAAAATAGGTATAGAAAGAAGGTTAAATCGGTTTCTGTTATGAAAAGGCATAGGGATTAGACGACTTCAGGAAGACAGTTGGAACTAGAAAAAAAAAACACTACTCAGAAACGAAATTACATGCACACAAAAAAGCCACGATTTTATAAGCCGGAAGGTTATTAGGTTCATGGTATACGAATTAGTCTGCGCTGTTCGCTGTGAACTATAATCCGAAAAATTGCCCTAAGATCTCTTAGATGAATTTTGAGATTAAGATTGTGCCGTGCAATCCTGCACATATTGTTGAATGAGATTTGGGTAATAGATTTACTTTATGGTGACCGTGAATCTACTACTTATCGACATTGATATAATAGCTTAAGTTGATTGTTGATAGCAATAATAACAAAAATTATAATAAAAATAATAATAACAACAATAATATCAATCATGATAACAATAACAATCATACAACAACAATAAGAAAAGGAAACTAAAAAAAAAAAAACACAATAATTGAAGATAGCAAAGTGGGAAATTAGACAGAACCAAAATGCAGGTGAAACGAAAGGAGCGTGATGCGATATAATCCCAAAGGAAAAAACAGTTTTAACAAAAGACACGAGATACAGACCTCCAACATTTGATAGGGACTAGTATTGATTGAACAACCCTTTTGGGAAATAATGAGCCGAAGCAGGCTTATTGAAATTTAGTACATTTTGTGAATTATCATACGTGATACTTTCGAAGTTGTGTTGCTAGTTTAAAAAGATCAACTAAAAATATGGTGTTTATGCAGTGCGGTCCTCCTATTGTCAATAAGATCGCCCATCAAAATCATTAGAAAGAGTTTTTAATTTCCGAGTTTACCTTCAAGTAATAATGCAGCAATAATAACAAGATCAATATTTATAGAAGTGATTTAAAAATAGTGAAAGTTTAATAAAAATGGAAACACAAAGAGAGATCAACAAAAACAAAAATTAAAATTAATCATACAAAAAGTATTGCGTATAGATATCATACATTATTTATGTATACTGTAGAGTCCATATCTAACAAATATCTAAATCATGTATGACAGAGAGACCCGCTAGATTTAACCTGAATTAATTGATAGAATTTCAAACTAAAAAATAAAAAAGAACAAAACACATTAGATATTGGTTGATTGATTGAAAAGTTCTTCTGTTGTATTACAAATAAATGATAGGGTTTAGCTATTAACTTGAAATTGGCTTAATGTAGAGCGGAAGTTTAGGATGATATTGGAACTAATGCAACATAATTAACCAATTTCATAGATGCTATCAGCAGGGGTTTGTTTATTTGAATACATTGAAAACAGGAAATAAGTAAATAACCAGCCATTCGTTTATGCCAACATCTCTCCCTCACAGCTCGTTTCTTTTCGAGGCTTACCTCCTTAATTATTCCTTTAGCTGGTTTTTCTACTGAGATGCCAACTTTGTTATGCCATGTAATGTACAACCACGCAAGGGATATAAAGTTCGCATCCACGACACTTTCTCCCAACGACAGTGCATGTAGATCTACTCACCACCGAGCCACTGTCACAGTTTTTTAATTTAACTGTCGCTGTTGTTGCCACTGCCACTGACACCGACGAAGAGGAAAAAAAAAAAAAAAACACACAGACAAAAAACAAAACAAGAAAAAAATTCGATTTCTATGAGAGATGCCTGTTTTGGGTAATTGTGCTGGACCTAAAGATATAAGATTAAATACTAATCCTGTTCCCACTGGTTTTTTAAATTTATTTATATAAAAATAATACACACTCGTTTTTTAATAACTTTAAAGAAACAACGGTTCTCTCATTATTTAATTCGTACATCAAAAATGAAGTTCACATCTTGTTTCACCTTATTAGTTGCTGCTGTTGCCACCACTGCTTCAGCTTATGATTTCACTGAATATCTGTCTGTTGTTACCCATTTCAAGGCTTCATTCATCAACAGTGCTTCGCCAACTTCAGCTCCAACTTCAGCTCCATTCACCAACTCTTCTTCTTTTTAAACGAATTGGAGTTTATGAGCTAGTTTTATAGATACTTCGTTATCATCCATCATCATCATCATCATCAATTTAAAAATCTATTTTAACTTTGATAGGGTTAATTTTATGATTTATTTCCACTACACTTTTTTTTTCTACGGCATCATATCGTTTTGTTTGTCTGTTACATTTTTATGCTAATTATTATTGTTCACTTGTATTTTATTGGGGGAAAGTGATAAATCCTTTTGTCAAGAGTTTTTTTTTGGTTGAGAAAGTTTTATTTTTGGTATCGTTTTAGTTTTAAGAATCAATGGTTTTTTTTCAGTAACACTTGGGGATGTGACAACACTTTTACAAAAAAATGTCTGATTAAATTTCAATCAATCTTTTCGAAAAAGAGTTTTATGAAAACAACAACCGTTCAAGAGTATATAAACAAAAAAAGATACAAATTTCTTATAATAATGATATTGGCTTATTTGGCTTATTTTTTTGTTCTTCTTTTCAGGTTATAGAAGATTGTTCTCATCAATTTATGTTGCATGATTTCGTGTAATTGATGTGAGATTGATATAGCGATTGAGAGGGAACTTTCTAGAACATGAACCAAATTTACTAATACTATTATTTATTTATACATATATTCGTCATCATTATTATTATTATTAGTATAATATAAAATCATCAGCAAAGTTAGTCAAGCAATTTTCCAACGTTCAAAGTTTGTAGTGAAATCTAAAGTCTCTTTTTAATTCTTTATATTGTATCTAATTATATTATGGTGAAATACATATTTATTATGTAAAAATTTGGGCGTGTATATAATAATATATATATATATATTTTTTGGCAGATTTCATCTCTAGTAATTCAGACCGGGGACCAAGTATCTAAGCAACCAAGTGAATTATGAGCCCCTCTGTTGTTGTTTCTGTAACCTCCAGAATTATTTGGCAGAATATTCTCTATACTTCTTCAAAACTAACTCATTAAAGCTATGTCCTTCTTCTTTGGCATGTCTTTTCTCATAAGAGTAAAAAGCCAGTACTCCAACTGCAATTCCAAATATTGGATCTAAAGTTCTAATTAGATAATGATCGAAAAAGTTAGTCCATCTCTTTTGAATTAATCTTGAGCGAAAAGATAATAAAAGAGCACTTACTTCGATATGAGATAAGGTGATGGTGCAGTCATTGATCAGTATACAATATCTTTATCTTAATTCTCTATTGTATCTATGTTCTTGTAACTCATTTTTATTTTTTTGACTTTTTTTTGTTTAATTTTTTTTTTATGCTTTCTGGGTTCCTCTGTCATCCATTACATGTATATGAGTGTTAAGAAGATGCCAGATTATATAATACTGGAATACTCATTAAGATACCTTGACAATCTTATCCATGGTATCTGTTCTACAAGTTTGATTGTTTTTATAGTTATTAATGGGATTTGTGGGAAAACTGATTAGTTACCATTAGGAGCCCCACTCCCCCTTGATGAAGAAGGAAAAAAAAAACGAATGCTTGCCTTCACTACAATGAACCAACATAATATTTATGTGATATGGATTTATACCTAATTATCTCTTATATATATTGATTTATTTCAATTTCAACTGAGAGAGTTATGTATCATATACATTTCCCAGACAAGCTGAGATTGCACAATTCAAAATGGTGTATAAAATCCATCAATTGTTACTTCTGATCTTGAAATCAATATTTTGGCATTCTTTATCTTAAAAGATTTAGAAGAGAGAGTTTTAAAGTAGTGATGTTTATAGGTTGTGGATTCATTTTCCAACTATTTAGGATCAGATAGATCATATATATATATATAAGAACTGTCAAAATCGCTGAAACTTCCACTTTCGAAAGAAATTGCAAAAAAAAAAAAAAAAGTGAGTTAGGAGAAAAAGAGATAATGAGAGGTTGTTGTATGTTTATTGTGATCTACAAGTCGGATACTAGGAGGAGGCACTGAGTAACAATACATGTAATACCATTATGGAAACATCACCAATAACAACAGTGACAACAAGTTTCACATATAAAAACATCCCTCGTAACAGGGTTGATCAATTGGACTCGAAATTGCTCGATAATGAATTGTTCGAGTTACTTTACACCAATCTCATATCATGTTTCCAACAACAGAATTTACCAAGGTGGCTTTCAAATCTCAAGATTCAAAAAACAGATGAATTAAAATTGATATTACAATTGGCAATTTTCAAGTCCACAATATGGAATACAGACTCCACTTATGGTATGGGTTTACAAAACTTGAAGATAGTGGGGAAATTTAAATGGAAGAGACAATTATTATTGGGTATATTGGTGGGAAATTACTTGATGAAGAAATTCGAGTCATTTATATATTCGATGAATGAGGATGGTGAAACTGATAGTGGGGTTTTGATTCAATTTTGTCGCAAAATGATGATTAGATTACAAAATATTTGGAAAACACTATCGTTGGTTAATTTTGCATTATTTTTATTGGATGGGAAATATCCAACTTTGCTATTCAGATTTTTACGTTTGACATTATCCAAGCTGTCATTGAGTTCGGTCAGTATGAATGACACTGAAAATATATCTTATGAGTTTCAAAATAGACAACTAGTATGGAACACATTGACCGAATTCTTAATCTTTATTATACCCATGTTAAAGATATCTAATTACCCCAGATTTTGGAGAAAGAACAAGAAAGAAGAGAATTCTGAATCTGTGTTGATTAATCACAAACCGATTAACCAATGCGCCATATGCATTCAGGAATCGAGACGGATCAACATTTCTGTGCCATACGTGACCAATTGCAACCACATATACTGTTATGTGTGTATTATGACCAAATTGGAGAAATTCAAGGAGTCGAACAAGAATCAGCCGATAAAGGAGTACTGGAAATGTCTAGAATGTGGCAGTGATGTACGTTGGTGTAGACTGTTTGATGATGTGGACGAGTCTGCTATAACTGTTAAATTTGTCGAGACACGAGATAACGACGATACAGATACAGTAGAAAGTCATCTGGAAAAAATGGAGGAAGTCGAAGAAGAAGAGGGAGGAGAAGAAGAAAATACATCATATGGTTATGCGGTTGATTCTGAAGAATTGGAAGATGAAGATGAAGATGACGTTGCTGGGTTCTTTGTAGCGGGTGATTAAATTAGAGAAGTGAGTAATAAAATAGAAGGAATTCTATGAATTGATTTAAAACTATACATTTTTGACACCATCTGTCGATTAATAAGCAATATTGATCTATAGTAAGATCTATGGCTTGAAATCTGACTAATTCATAAAGCCCCTGTATTTAGCCCGAAAGTGAAGTGTGGCGGCAAGAATTTTTTCTTCTTTTTCTTTTTTTCCTTTTCCTTGACGGCGGCAATCCAGAAAATAAGATACAGTTGGTAATATATCATATCATTGACAACTTTGTATAAAAAAGAAGCTAATGGAATCAAACTTGTTTATTGTTATAGTTGTTTTAATATATTTCATGTACCAAGTTTTATACAAAAGATTTTTTTCATCATCCACTCCAACAATGGTTTCTCAACTGACTATCAACAAAGTTCAAGAACTGATTAAGCAACATAAGGTTTTTGTCGCCTCCAAGACATACTGTCCATATTGCTCTGCCACAAAGAAGTTGTTGGATGATGTTGACCTGGACGCTTACATTTGGGAATTAGATACCCAGGATGATGGTAGTGAGGTACAACTGGCCTTGCTGGAGATTACCGGTCAAAGAACCGTGCCAAATGTCTTTATCAACGGAGAACACATTGGAGGAAACTCTGATTTACAATCATTGTACAAGAAGGGTGGTTTGAAACCTCTTTTAAAGGCTTAACTGGCAACAGGATGCTCTTCAAGTTATAACTCCAAATTGTAGTTGGATAGTTAAATAGAAATAAATATGGAAATTCATTATTTGATTATTCTAATGAGCGAAGTAGATATATATATATATATATATATATTTAAATAAATAGCTCTAAATAACTGAGATAACCTAAAGAGATGTTATATCTGTTGACTATTAAAACAAATAAATGCTTTCTGTTTTTATTTGCCAGGCAATGGAATTGAAGGAAATGAAAAGATAACACAAAAATTGCACGCAAACAAAAAACTGCTGCCCCTGCGGAAAAGAGATAAGAAACACATATAACATAACCGTCATTTAACAATTAAAACACATACAATCAATTATCCATCGAAATGGGATTCTTTTCGGACCGTCCATATTCATCCGTCACTGCCATAATCAATAGGATCATCGAAAATCACTCGGGAAGAAGAGATGATGGTACCATGGAATTGGAATTACCTGAACTTTTGGAGAGTATCAAAATACAAAGTTCAGGTCCAACTGAACTGGCTAGGGCCATTCGAAAGAAATTGAAATATGGTGATGATAAGCAGAAGATGAATGCTTTACAAGTGTTTGAATTGTTAGTGGCAAATGGTGGGAAAAAATTGAGTCCATTGTACAATGACTCTAAACTTTTAGAGAGATTTAGATTCATAGTTCTTGATAAGACCGGCAATCAGCAATTGAGGAAACAAGCAGCTTTAATGGTTGTTGGTTGGAACAATGAATATCTGAATGATTCAACCTATTCCGGGTTAACAAGCCTTTATACTCAATTACCAATGCAGAAATTTGTCAAGAGAAAGAAGAAGTATGGTGGACAGCAGACAAATTTCATGGATGATGAAGCTGATGAGAGTACCCCATTTGAAGTGATTGGTGGTAATGATTCAGATTATCAAGGACCTGACTCGGAAGAAGAGCCACAGTTTTACTCGTCAAAAAATTATAGAAGGAGAAAGTATAGTAGTGATTATAACAACGAAGAAGAAGAAGAGGAAGAAGAAGAAGATATACAACGACCATCGGGACCACCACCTTCATCAAGAAGAGAAAGAATTGAACCAGGGAGGAAAAAAGATATAGAGATAAATAGGGAGTATCAAATTCCTCGAATCAATTATGTGAAGGAAAAACCGAAAATCAACCAATTGATAGCCGATGCCTCATCTTTCTCCATCAAATTACAAAACTCATTACAATCCTTAAGACCAGGAGAGAACCCAGTTGATGACAAGAGATGTAACAGCAATTTCCAGAAATGCAGAGATACAAGAAGGAAGATCTTGAGATATTTACAATTGGTGGATCATGAGGAATTTTTGGGTTCACTTATCCATGCAAATGAAGAATTGATTGAAGCATTACAGAAATATTCAGATTTGGCAAAGAGGTATGCGAATAGTGATTCGGATGATGATGATGATGATGATTATGTCAGTGAAGATGATGACGACGATGACGACGATGACGACGAGCAGGATGAGCCTGTTTATAAAAGACCAATTCAATCTCCTCCTGTTGACCAAATCACAACTGAAATGAGGAATATTCACATGTCAAAGAAGAAACCACCTCCAATCCCACCAAAGAGCCTGTCATTGAAAGCAACACCAGTGCATTCACCACCACTACCTTCTTCTCCAGTAGCAAGAAACAACAATAACAACTACACTCCGGGAGAATATGAAGAAGACGATGATGATGATCCTTTTGGGGATAGCAAGAAAACGACATATCCTGCTTCCTGGAGATGATGCATCAGTGTTATTATCGATTGACCTGATCTATACAGGCCCTTTTTTTTATTATTCTTAATTTTTTTATTTGCCGCTATTTTCATTCTACTTATCTATCGTTTTTGGAATTGCAAAAGCTATTTATGCTATCATTTCTTCTCTGTCTCCTATTGTAGTAATTGTAATTTTGTAATATCCATCATGTCATTTTTCAACCGGAAAACCTGGACTCCGCAAAAATTAGAAAAATTGAAAAAATTGAAAAAAAAAAAACACACCAAATTTGAAGAGCTGGGAGGGAAAACCCATGATGAACTTGTTCAAAAACTACATCAATTTCACATCGAGACAACCATCGATCTTCAAATTAATACAAATAACAAGAACAAGAACAAGAACAATGGCTACTACTGCAGCATCAGTTTACAACAACAGTTTTAAATTAAACCACACCTGTCTTCGTGTCAAGCACCCTAAAGTTTCAGTGGATTTTTATGAGAAGAAGTTTGGCATGTCGTTGTTGAAGAAATTGGATTTCCCAGAATTAAAATTCACCTTATACATTATGGCCATGGAAAAACCAGGACTTCCATTTTATAAGGAAATGTGGGGTAACAGAGAAGGTGTGTTGGAATTGACCCATAATTGGGGTACAGAGTCCGATCCAGATTTCAAGATTAATAACGGTAATTCTGACCCATATCGTGGATTTGGACACATCTGTTTCAGTGTCGACAACATTGAGGTGTCTTGTCAAGAATTGGAAGCCCTGGGTGTCAAATTTCAAAAGAAGATCACAGATGGTAGACAGAAGGATATTGCCTTTGCCTTGGACCCAGATGGATACTGGGTCGAATTGATTGAAAATGGTATCAATAAGACCTCAGATAAAACAGATTCAAGTAACAACAGATTGAATCACACAATGATCAGGGTCAGAGATCCATTGGAGTCATTGGCGTTCTACAGAAACGTTTTGGGAATGAAATTGTTCTCCACCAGGGTCCATGAAGGTGCCAAATTCACCTTGTATTTTCTTGGTTACGAAAATGATGAAAGCTTTATCGAAGATTCTGAAACTAAGCCAACTCAGGCTGTGAGACAATCTGTGTTAGAATTGACTCACAACTGGGGCACAGAGTCTGACCCAGATTTTAAAGGTTATCATAACGGTAATGATAAACCACAGGGTTATGGTCATATTGGTATCTCTATGAACAATGCTGCTGAATTCTGTCTGTATGTTTCAGAAAACTACCCTCAAGTGAAATGGATAGTTAAATTTGATCAGGGAAAGTTGAGAAATATTGCATTTTTAACCGACCCTGATGGATATTCAATTGAGGTTCTCCCAAGTGATATCTTCAGTGATAATCAATAAATAACTTAATACTTAATATATATATATATACATATATGTGATTTATTAACTATTGTCTCTACTATTATTTATCGTAAAACTTCAAACATATACTATTCACGCAATGTCTTTCATCCGTTGGTGTTTTATAACCTTCTCCTTTAAAGATATGACCCAAATGACTACCACACGAACTGCACATCATCTCAGTTCTCTCCATACCGAAAGTTCTATCTGTCTTGGTTATAATACTTCCTGGGATCAGCTCATAAAATGCAGGCCAACCGCAATGGGCATCGAATTTGGTCGAAGAAGTATATAATGGTTGGTCGCAGGCTACACAGTTGTAAGTACCCAGCTTGTTGAAATTATTATACAGACCTGAATGAGGTGCCTCGGTTCCCTTTTCTCTAAGAACATGGAATTGTTCTGGTGATAACACTGCTTGCCATTCAGCGTTTGTCTTGTTGACCTTTGGTTGAGACATCTTTGCGGTATTGGAAAACGGTCTCTTGGTAAGAGGAATAACAAATGGGATGATTTGTGAAGATGATAAGATTTTTTTTGCTATTGACAAAGTTGGAGTATATCTTAGAGTTGAATTGAACATTCACCTGATTTGGTCAATTATACAATTTGAGTAAGTAGGTAAGTAACTAAGTAACTAATTAATCCTATATATTTCTTTTCAATCTAATTTATGCAAGAGATGAGTAGCAATTTATGGCTGCCCTTTCCCCGTGTCATTAATACAAGATGTCAAAAAGAAAAAAAAAAGAGAGTGGAAGAAATTTGAAAATATACATCGGAGAGCTGAGATCAGATTAGTAAGATGTCGGATAAAAATAGCAATTCTTCTTCCAACCAGGAGAGTTTGAAAGATGTTTTGGGAATATTCCAAGATGCCATTAAAGATGAACCAGAAGTTATAGAAAAGAGAGAATCAAGAGTGCGAGAATTGGAATCTGATACCGCATTGCAGAAATTTCCTGTATGTAATTTTTCACAACACAAATAAATCTCGAATGGGAATGAGAAGGTGATACTAACAAAAGGCCATATTAGAAAGAGATGTCGTGTGTGACAGCAATGGATGAATTGTTGCAGTGTATTTCAATGGGTGGTCAACTTAGACATTACTACAGATATGGAGAATTATCTATGTGCCAACGTCTGAATGAGAAATTGATGTTTTGTCTAAAGAATCAGTTCCAAAGTGATGAGGAGAAACAGTTGGCGGTTAGCAAGTTTTTCCAGAAAAGATTTATAGAGGATTGCAAGAAAGGGAGCAGTGAGGATATTTGGGAGAGCAGGTAAGGTGAATAGGCTGTAGTGAACAGTGATGACGTTGCAGATTTATATGTACGTAATACATAAATAACATTGATTGAAGTGGAGAATCTGTAACGTTTTATTTTCACTAGATCAAAAACAGAAGTCAATCCATCGGAAATGGTCTCATAGTTTTTGGGCGCCATCAAAATTTATCAGAATTGAATTTCGTAGTTTTCACTTCCACTGCATCAAAGTTAAAAATTATTTCTACCTCTTGTAAAACTTAATCAAATTGGAAAACAGTCTTTACCAGTGATTCATATAGAGGAAAATAGGCGATATTACGATCTATATATATCAACGCCAACCACAAAAGGATAGATTTTTGATAATCATTGCTGGCCTCAAAAATAACCAATACTTGCAACTTCACTCAATTCATACGAAATAGATAGTCGATTTCTTCAGATGTTACATATAAAGTAGGCTGGTCCCTTCATTTTTCATTTCAGATAGGTTTAAAATACAATGCTTTTGTGATTAAGGGGCATTCATATATCGAATTTCTCCCACTTTTCAAATCCAAAACATCATATGAAACTGGACACAAATCTTCTACGATAAGTATATATTTTTGATTTGTTGTTTTTCAGCCGATCCCACCAATTCATCATTTCTGGTTCTTTTCTTTTTCTTCTAACTTCTTTTTCATTTTTCTTTTAGACGTTGGCGACGTTATCTTCTGATGTTCAAAAGCTGAATTGACCAGATGACTAGCTCTGGTTTGCATTCTTTTCTTTCTTAAATCTTTTAATGAGGGTCTGTTAATGTTCATTAAATGTAGGTGTATATATAGTATGATTGAGAACCATTTTGTAAGCATTATAAGCTGTTTCAGCTTAATGATGACTAAGCGCCTATGAAATACAATACAGCTGTGAGGAAGGCAGTATACTTTTTTTTCAACTTAAGCCCAGGAATCATCACCAAATTCAATTTTTTGATCAAATATTGCCTTTTGCAGGTTGTTCCATTCATATGATGGAAGATAACTCTAAAGATCACAAATGCCCTAATATATTTTCAGTTTTTTTTTTTTTGTATTGACTTTTTTGATTTATGGCTTTCTTATTGCATCTTATGAAGGAACGGTTAGAGTTTCTATCTATGCATTGTGTGCTATCATCGATTGTTCTCGGCACCCCTTTCTCTATCTACAATTTGCTGCTTTCAAACAATATCAAAATAAGAACATAGCATACTATTTTTCAGCCCCACAGTGGTCTCTTTTCTAAAGATGCAAAACAGAAATCCGTTGAAGTTCAGTTTTTTAAATGTACAAAATACTCCAAGTACGTTTTGAACGATATTAGTTTCCTTTATAAACACCAAATTTGAAACACGGGGATACACACACATATATATAGATATATAGAAATAAATAAATATATAAAATATTTTCAAATAATATAGACAGAGCTACTACGATACTATTAACAACAAACACAACTTAAAACTTCCTGGCCAAATTGGACTTGGATCTAACCCATGGACCGAAGAAGAAAAGGAAATAAACCAAGGCAACAACACCAAAACTGATAAAACCCAATGTGGCGAAAGCCCATCTGGTAGACATGTTTTGAAACATGGCAACACCAGCATGAGACAATGCAGCCGCAATTAAAAATGAAGGAATGGTAAATGCAGCAATAGCAGAACCAGTGACATCTGGATAAGAGTCTGTGATGTAGTTCAACATACCCAACCATAATAATGGATCACAGACAGCCAAAACGGTACCGGCAACAATACATGACCAGTAATTGACGTCACCCATAGAGGTGAAACCAAACCATAACAATGACAATGGGAAGCCCCAAACTGTAACCAAAGAGATCAAGAATCTGTACTCCGGTTGGGCAACACCACCATTTTTGGCTTTAGACCTCTTGAAAAAATAAGTTTGAATAGGAACCATACAAAACAGGATGGCAACACCAACGACAAAATTCAAATAGGTCAAATCAGCACCGATATATGACAATCCGTTGTTGTCAACGAACACATCAAAAACACCATCCAAGTAAAGGAACAACAAACCATAGGCGAAACCATTGTAGAAACCCAAAAATAACACAATTGGTTCTGTACATAAAATTTTGATAGCCATCTTAAAGACGAAACCAACTTCTTGAACGACATTAACATCATAAGTCACGGCAGTTTCTGCAGTAATTAATTCAGGTTCATTTTTCTTTGTCTCTCTCAAGATAACAACTCTTGGTAAAGTTTCTGGAACGAACGACATTACAACACAAAAGGCACCACTAAAGATAACGTTGAGCCAAAAGACCCAAGCATAACCCATATGTTTATTATCTGCTATCCATTCACCTATTGGGGAACCCAAAGAAGGTCCAATATTCAGTGATGAAACAAAAAGTGCCATTGGTTGTGCAGCACCATCTGAATCTGCAAACATATCGGCAATGGTACCTGCAACATTTGACAAAGCAGTGGAACCACATAATCCAATTAAAAACATAAATATGACCAACATTGGCATATTCTTTGGTAAAGCACAACCAATGTTGAAAAGTAAGTAGAAAAAAATGGATCCAACATAAACCCATTTTCTACCACTAATATCTGATAATGGACCCAAAAACAGAGGTCCAATAGCGGTACCAATGATGAACAAAGATTGACCCAAAGTGGCAACTTGATCGTCAACGTGAAACCTCTCTTTGACAAGAAATTCAATACTGACATATGTAGTTGAAGTCAAGGTGACAAACACTTGCAACAAACAATACATTATGGTAATCCCCCATTTCTTCCAATTGTTCCAATTATATGGGTGATACTTGTTACTTATTGAGAGGTCAAGACCACCAACTTTTTCACCATGACTCAACAGTTCCGTCAACGAAATGACTGGTGACATCTGACTATTTGATGAGTCAAGCATATGTTTTTCAACATCTTTTTCCCCTTCCGTGACAGGAGAGGTCTTCGACATATCACTCATCCTCTATTATATGGGTATTAATTATTATATTGATAAATTTCAGATATTAGGGGTGGTGATGATTAAAGATGAGGGTTTAGAACAACAACAGCAAATTAACAATACAAAGAACAACTGCAAAAAAAAATTAATCAAGATGATGATAGCTGATATATATATTAAAGGCACCAACCTGTTGCTCGATGATTACTTTTACTCAATTTTTTGCATATTTTGGTGGTTATTTTTTTTTACGTTCTGTAAAAACTCATAATTTTGTCCTTTTTGTTTTTTTTGTGAAAAAAAATTTTATTATTTTTCACTTTAATTGCTTTTTTCGTTGCTGAAAAGGGGCAGAATTTTGAGGAAGACTGCTCTTCCTGCTGCTTATATAATAGATAGATAATGGATTGATTAGTAGTATATAGATAGATAGATAGATAGATTGAATACGAAAAATAAACAAATAAAGGATTGAATAATGCTATTAGGGAATTTGCTAGATATGCAAATTAGAACAAACACGCGGGCGTGATTTGTCCAAACAAGCAAACACCGATGCCCTTTAAATGTTATCTTACTTAACTAACTAACGGCCTGCTACTATCAACACCCTTCACACTTGGCATACATGGAGATGGGCTTGGCTGTACTCTCTTATTTGAGCTTCTTTTGATCCTCATTAACCAAAATAACACTGGTAGTCTCAAGCTCGCCCCGCTAGGTTTCTGGTCGTATGCTTTACCGGCAATATAGTCGATGAGAAGAAACGAAGCGAGAAACCGAAAGGCATCAATCATCTTCGGATGCCCTGCCCTGCCTGTATTGCAAAAAACAATATTATAGTGTACTGTACACCCAAAAAGATCGGAATTGGTGAGCACCAAACCACTGTTTTGTAGCGGGCCCACCGCGGTCAGATATCAATCTATCAATCAATATTGTGTTGGTTCCTTTTGACCAAACGGTTATTTTACAAGTTGCCCATTCTATTCAATCTATTCTAAGATAAGCAAGAGAAATGATCAACTTACTTACTAACCTCGTATGACATATGCCCCTCTCTTCGCTCCTCCTTTCAATTAATATCTTCATTTTTTAGTAAGATTGTTCGTTATCTATCTAATGATCCCCTACCTTTTATGCCTCTCCATATTTGAAAATTAATTGGCAACATCTGTCTTCAAACGGAAAATGTGCAACTTTTGAAGAAATGTGTTATCTATCTATCGCTGACTTTTCTTTCGAGCATCTTTCGAACAGATAAATAATTACTTTTTTATAGATTACAAATAGTCTATTGTTTCAATTAAGTTGATTTGATAGTGAGTAAATAGAGGAGAAAAGTTAAATACAAACAGCTTCAGACTCAGAGTAACAGATCTTGAGATAAAAACAGTTACTTGTATGTTTTTTTTCTCTTATCAGCCGATTACATGAAAAGCTTTTCTGGTGTTTCTCTTTCTTTTCTTTATTTACATTTGTTCTTTACAGGTATAATTCTTTGCATATTTTACAATTCAATCAATTTACCGAAAATGGAAATTAATTTTCCACTGCTTGGATACAAGGAGGAAACGCGGATAATTTAATATATATACTTTTCAATCTTTTCAATATTATCCACATGAACTGTACCGCTACATCTTGCATATATATATTAATAGAGACACTGAAATGGAAAAAGAGTTGGGCCCTAATTAGTATTGTTGCCTCATCCTTTACAGAATTTTATCCTCCTATTCACTCAATTTTTTGACTTTATAATGAAACATCTGGGGCATAAATATTATTGTCTACATTCTTGCCCCGCATACCTACCCTGTTGATCTCTCTCTCCAACGCTGTGAAAATTTCTGTACAAGCTTATACACAAGAAGTTCTCTCCCTATTAACTAAGTTATTCTTTTACATATAATATCTGTTTCGTAATTTAACGCGTTATATTGCTTTAAGAATCACTGTCTAATTGTTTTTTTGGTAACGATTTCTTTCTCCATAACTAAGTAATCAACATCTCCGATTTTTTCCTCCGATTTAATCAATCAATCAATCAATCAATAGAGAGCTATCAGAAAAATAAAATGATTATATCTATCTCTCTTGTCTGTCCGCTGCTTTGACATTTAATTGGCATTCTCTTGTTGCCGATCTGTTTTGTGTTTTTTTGGTTCACGATTGATGCATGGGGCCCCCTTTTGCGGTCTACTAACCTCGGAACAAACCGTATTCCATGGGAGATACGAGGATCATTCACTCCAAATTTGACAGAGAATGAACTCATCTCTATATTCCAATCGGCGTCCATACACAGTGATATCTTTCATAATATTTTTGATTTGATTTGGCTCTTTTTGACTATTTGCTTTCTAGGCCAGCATCCCTCTTATCACCTTCAACCACATGTCCTATATTCTTTTACTTTGTTTCTTAACTAATTGATAAATTTATCATCCTTTACTCGGTCTTCTCCTCAAATTTTCAACTTAAACCTAAGATAGTATCGGTACGTAGATTTTATTGTCATAGATATATCCATCCGGCGGTGCAACCCTAATGGAATCTCTTATTCATCATTTGTTATGTAAGCGGATTTTTCCATTTCTGTTTTAGCTATCTTCAGGTATCAGGTATCGCATTGGAATTGGATTTTCATTGTTTTTTGTATATATCTCTTAACCTAACATATTCCAACCTTGTATATACTATAATGGGTGTCTGATTTTAAACAAATTAATAGGGATGAAACATTGCTTATTCATTATATAATATCTTTATGAAGGCAAATGAAATTTAACTTGATTGGTGAACGGTAAACGGAAAAACTATACAAATTCAAAGATGATGAACTATTCACATGAATGATATCCAAAACATACAGCCTTCTACATATTGAAAGTTTATAAAGGTTATAATCTCACAAAGAGGTAGTTATAAGAAATATTGTATTACTGAAATATTTTCATCACTAAGAATACCCAATATTTGCCCCTCTAGTTTTGGTTACGACTATATTAACCAACTTAAACCATTCAAGAAATCCAGGGATGTATAAACCTATAACCTAGAACATTGAAGAGTTTACACTGATCTTTAATACATTAAGAAATGAAAGTGAAAACTTTTAGAAAGATTCATTTTTGTTTATTTTTGATCAATCCTTGGTCAGGAGTTTACTTTTTTAAAATGAATTTATGGTGGGTTTTTCGATCTTTTCTCCTTTACTTGGTTATTGGACATTCATTAGCTATTGTGATTCGGGTTTACCTTTGACTAATTTTTCAGCTGAATTATTCTTCAACACGGTGCAAATAACTGATGAATCAGTGTTTCTGAGCGGCTATTTTACAAAGAGCAAATTGATCCCGATCTCTTACCAAAAGAGAAAAAGATATTTACTGAAGTAAAATCTATTATCTTTTAATGCCAAGACGTGGATCAAGAATAAGTTCGAATATGGAAACCTTGAAAGCGCTTGAATAAAAAAATCCATTCATATTTACTCATAAAACTTATATATACAATTGATTATATATACAATCATTAGCAATAAACATGGCTCATTAATCGATACCCCATAAAATTCCTCAACAAAATCCGTTTAAAGCTCGAGTTTCTTCTTCAAAAACCTGTAAAATTGGGTGAACTGGTTACTACCATCGTTTTCATAAATGTAATCCATCGAATGTGTCAACGATCTTTGCAAATTGTGATTCTCCATCTTGTACAAGTACATAACTAATCCCCACAGTAAAGAAGAATATAACAGCCAACTGACATTCTCGATCTTACGCTGTTTCGATATATCTATATTTGACATTGCTATTCCCTTTACATTAGTACGGGTAGAAGTAGCCATTGATTGGGCAATCTTCTTACCAAGACCGAGCATCACACGTGATCCACAGTACAAAGTAATTTGATGTGAAATATTGTTGTCGTAACGGGAAATGATTCCAGAGTAAACTACCAACCCACCAATAAGTCCACCAAGGAATTCGCTTAAACCTCTTGTACGAGAAATCTTTATGTTTTTCAACAATTGTAACTGTACAATTTTGTAGATGAAGGCATATAAAAACAAAATCTCTCCGTGTTTGATAGCAGTTTTCGATACCAGTTTTAATCTTTGAAGAAACGGTAAGTTTGGTTTAAACATGAGTGAGATCACCAAGGTATGGGCAAATCGTAGCCTTGAACCGTAGATGAATCCATTTTTTGACGACTGAAGTGCCCTGACGATGATTGATTGTAAATTTTTATTGTTGCTATGTGCCATATTCTTTATGTAGGTTTTTTATTAGACGGAAATGAACCTTGTGTATGCTTTTTGTATGTACCTATACTGCTGGTTAACTAATAACTGTTTAAAGTAATTTATAAAGATTGTGTCAACTTTCCCAAAAAAATAAAACCAAAATGAAAACAGAAAAAAAAATTTCATTGAAAAGCATATGCCTACTGTGGGGGGAGACATTATACAATAATACATAAAGCGTAAATTCGGTATTTGTACCAAAATTAACTGAATAATAGTAGTAGTTGATAGATTCATTAGTCATAATAAGGATACTAGAAATAGCACCACCACGGATACCTCAATATAAAATACCATCCAAAAAGAAAGAAAGAAAATTGGACACGCGTCTCTGTTTCTCGAGAAATCAAAAATATAATGGCCGATAACAATAGCAATTCAAACACCAAAATCAATATCTCCCCTTGTGAGACTTCTTACCAGTGCAATATCATGCCATGTCGTATCAAATATACTGGAGAGATTAAGCAACTGATCGTTCCGCAAAATAAGTACTGGTCAATCACCTCTTCCTCTATTACAACAGCATCAGCACCAGAACTGGGAACAGAAACAACAAGGGTAAAAGTGCAGACAAACTTTCGTGGGCGTCAGTTGAATGGAGCCAAAATGGACTTGACTAAGCATGGTTATAAAGGATATGTGATATGTAAAAATGATGATGATGATAATGATGTGGATGAGAGGAAATATATCACAGTGGGCCAATTTGATGACATAAACAATTTCTACAATGGGAATGACCAGAACAATTATGACGAATTGATCGATGAGTGGTTGCAAATCTCGAATTTGATCCATCGTGGATGAATAAGATGATAAATAGATGGCTGGATACATAGTGAGTTATAATATAATATAGATCATCACACGATTTCTATCTTGACGAGGTGAATCTTTGTGCTAAGCAAAGTTTGAAATTTTGCCACATCAGTTAGGTCATTATTGGTGTTGATCACTTTCAAATGGAAATTATTTAATAGATGTAATTGGTTGATCAAGTGATGAAATTTTTTAAAATCCAAGTTTTTAAAATTAATTAATTTCAAGTTTTCTAAATTTTTTAAATTGATCAAATTGACAAAATTTAACGATGGATACAAATACAAATTCTTATCATTTGTATCATCGATGATTATTTGTAAGGATTTTAACTTTGGTAATTGAGTCTTTTCGCTTAAAAAATTTCGAAATCGCTCACCTAATATAAATGGATTTGTAGTATCATATTGTAATATTAACAATTTCAAGTTTTGATAACTGCTCAATTCAAAGGGCCAATCCCAAATGCAATTATCAAGCTCCAATTCTTTCAAATGAGGATGTGTCTCTTGTACATCATTTTCTTCTTCTAAATCTCGTATTATTTGGAAATTCTGTAAACTCAAAAATTGCACTTTATCCCAATTCTTGATATGATACAAACTGAAAATTGAGTTCGGTGTCTCTGTAGCCAATTGTAATCTATTGATATCATTCTCATGATGAGTTTGATATTTTAAGCAATTTGTCGAGTGTGATAACCGGATCTGTAATTGGTTCAAATGGGGTAATAACTGGAATTTTTGCATCAAGTTGGTGTTCCACTCACCAGAGCTATCGTTCTGTTTGTTGCTATATACAATCACCTTACGGATGTATTGTAATTTTGGAGACAACAGCAGTGTCTCCAAGAATTGGTCGATCTTGGCCCATGAAAGTTTTACAGTCTTAAACACCACAATTTGTAGTTTCTCATGATGCAATTTATCACATAGCGATAAGTTCTTGATATCCAGTAATGATAGCTCATTCAAAATCTTTATCACTAGCTCTATGGGCAAGTTTATAAGCCTCATGAAAATCGTATATCTATCTTATTAATTGTCGAGTGTGGCAATAGAAAAATACTTTATCCAGCTACCTTTCATATCCCATCAAACTTGATGATTTATGAGTACATTTCATTAAATCACTTCTACTTTTCCCGTTTTTTTTTAATTTTTTTTTTTTTTCTTTTTTGCGCAGACAGATAAATGCCGTTAACATACATGCACATGACCAGATGGCACTACATTTATAACAATTTTGAGGAAAAGGTTCTCTTGCTAACTCATTTGATGGAGAATGATAGAAATCACAAGATTGGGAGAATTTTTTTCCAAAACACAATTAGCATTCAAAACAGTAATGTCGAATTTTTGTCACTATTAATTTCAGAGCATGTTAAGATCTCCATGCTCAATATACAAAAATACAGACTTAAATGGCTCTCAAAGAGTTGAAAAGAGTTTTAATGTAAAAGCTTCAACAGTGAATGAACTTAATTCTCGGAGAACTTCCTCCTCTGTCTTATAATATTGTATTATTAATCCATTTATCTAAGTTAGGATTCCCCTTTAATCCCCCAGCCCAAATATTGGTTGTTTTTTTTTCTTTGGCCTTAAGCATTAGTTCTTGAGGTATGTTGGTAGAGTAGATAAAAACCACGATCAAAAATATTATTTTTAGCAATTGTGATCAATATATTTCTATTATAAAATCTTATAAATTGAGAGAGAAATTTTTAGAGATTAGAAAGCTTGCAAAAAGAGAGAATTCTGGATGGTCTCTACTCCATCTTATATGTCATGAGGAGTCGAAGGGGGCTGCTACATTGAACAGCAGCACTTTTTAACTCTTCGAAGCGGATCTTTCAATTAAAGAATTCAAGCTATATCTGAAGAAGGGGGTTTATTTGGTTAGCTTTTTCAGTTACTGAGGTGCATATATCTCTCCATATAAAAGTAGGACTATATGAAAAAAATAAAAAAAATTGAAAGAAATGTCGACCAAAATTAGACGCCAATGCAAGACTTATACACATTAGAAAAATCATTCTACAATTGCTAAGTTTTTAAAATATTACTTGAGCTCAGTGATATTTACCGTTCGTGCAAAAAAATAGTGATTTTTCATAGTTTCAAATACGTAATTTATTTCATCATTTAAGAATAAAATATTCAATAAGTGGTATATGAAACAGGTCTTATTGGTTGAATTATTCAAGTATGAATTACAAAAATACTATGGATACAAGTTTGATTTATATGTCTCTCTCCCCCCACAATAAAAATCCAGCTGTCAAAACCCAAAAATAAAAAAATGAAAAATCTAAAATAAAATCTCGAGATATTACTACATTTCAGTCCAGAAAATGATCTTAATATGTTGAGATTAATTCATATCTTCATTTTTTCTTCTCAAATTCACTTTTACAAGATGGTTTTGATATCTTATGACATTATGCAAGAAAATCGAACTCATATTATCTGTTTATTTTGAGAATGGCGATAACCAATTAAGATGTTCATGGTATGGAGATGTACATGCTATAAGTTTAAGAGCACTTTTTTAAGCTTCATTGGCTGCATCAACTTAGCTTCAAGTATATGTTTTTGAGAACAAATATGCATGTGAGAGGGTCTATAGTAGTTTTTTCCCAATGTATATGTTTTATTATGATATGATAAGATATGATATGATATGATATTATGTATTTTATGTATTTCATGTATGCATTTTCTATTCCTTTTCTCCCTACCCCAAGGTATTCGTTTACTCTCTATGTTATTCAAGTTACTGCATTTCCTTTTCATAAAACATTGCCAATTGACCAACTTTCTTACCCTTGACCCATGGCTTCAACTTGATCTCCTTTTCAATCTCGGCAATCTCTTCCCTTTCTTCTATAGTGGGTTTGGTCAATTTGACTAATCTCTCGTACCGAGGTTTTAAACGTTTGATATTCTCTTTTTCCAGTTCTGTGTCATCATCAATTGAAAGTGTAGCCATTGTTGTTAACTCAGTGTCATTAATTTCATCTTCGTCATCATTATCTGGAAATCTTCTCCTTTCGAACTCTTCTTCGAATGATGAATCACTGGAAGAGATGTTATTATTGATGATAATGTTGTTATTGTTATTTTCCATGTTTTGGTTGTTGTAATTCAAATTAATCTTAGACAATTGTTTTCTGGACTTTGGAGGTGTCGGTGGGATACTGCTATTTATGGTGGTATTTGTTGATGAGTCGGTAACTTTCCTCCTCGATGATGAGGCAGAGGTGGTATTATTGGAAGATTGGTTGACTGAATCCCATTCAACAGGGTTCAACTTACCAAATTCTAACTGGTTCGTGAAGGAGGTTTCTACTGGCGTTAATAACACGGATTTCATAAACTCATAATACTCGTTAAAAATCTGTGAATGGTTGCTGTTATTTTTCTCATTATCATGATCAATGGTATTATTATTATTATTATCATCATCATCATTATGCTTATTATTATTATTATTATTATTAATATTGTTAATAATATTATTTGTTTCTTTCTTTTCTTTGTCATTGCTATCAGTGTCTTCACTATTCTGAACAAATATATAGTTTGTATCGAATAACGATTTGGATAACTCCAACACATAAAGAAATTGTTCTCGTTCGTGTTCAAATTTGGATACGATCAATTGGAACAATTGGAAACATTTGATGATTATATATTTGTTGTCGTATGATGATGTTGTTTTTTTCGTAGAAGGTGCATTATGATGATGGTGGTGGTGATGATGATGATGGGTGTCATGTTGTGAGACTTGATATTTGTGTTGAGCGATGTTTTGTATTGAGTCGCCCTGTAAAACCATTGATACCGGTATCAAAGGTTGGCCAATCTCATTCAAAGAGGATAAAAGGGCAATCAAGACCTTATAAACTTCGACGAAGGACCAATCCGACAAGTTCATTATCTGTTTCCTCTTTATACAATCGACCAATATATCAATCTTGTTGACTGAAAGTGGTGGTAATTGTGCATTCAACAAATATGGAATGTCGCGATAATCGCCATTTTGTAAATATTCAATCAATTTATTGTATAGCCTTTTGAAATTTTTGAACAGGGCCTCGTTAGCCAATATGATTGGGGTCTTGAAGATGGGTTCTAAATGAATTGGGATTATTATTTTATCGTGGAATTGCAAATCGTATAAATATGTGGGTAAAGAGATGTTCAATTGGGTGATATCCAAATATTTGGACAACGTGGTCAAACAATCGCAATGTATAATTTTAATATTGAGAGACAGTGCAGATGTGAACCTCACAACGCTGAACAAGTCTAAAAGTGATTTGGTAAGCCAATCATGGTGTACTATATAAATCTTGTGTAATAAATTACGTTTCTGTTGTGGAATTGATTTCAACAACTTAATCAATTTGATAGGTATGTTCAATTTTTCATTTGTACCGGCATCGAGCTTGTTGAAACTAGAGCTGAAGACACACAAGGTGAACTCTTCCTCCACTTTGGATATCAACGAGTTCAACAATTCTTCATCCGATTTGATCTGCTCGCTGATCAACAACGAAGATGGGAGAAAATATGAGTCTAATATGTATAGAGGTAGTTGGCTCTCCGGGTCATAGGTATTGGACCTGTACAATATTCTTGATGACATCTTCTCTTATGTGATCTATCATAAATATTTCCACCTCTATCTATCAATCTACCAATTTTTACAATAATTTGTTAATAAAATCAATTCAAATCAAAGGTAAACAAAAAATTCTTTCTTTCGAAAACAAAAAAAAATACAAAAATTACACAGAATATTACGAAAACCACGATTTTCACGCGCTTTTTCAAGTTATATAATCATTCATTCATCATCCTGTTCATATCTCAACCCACTTTCCCTACGGATACTGTCCAAGGTCTCCATCACCAACAGAGTCTCTTCGAATGGTACAACATCGTTGGAAATCTTTCCCAGAGCAATATCATCGGCGACAGCGTTGGCCTCGTAAATGAAACCTTTGTAAGACATGTCTTCCTTCAAAACAATGGTCTCACCATCTTTCAAGTAAATCTTGATCGTCTCGGGTCTTGCCGGGTTCTCCCCATAGATCTGAACCGAACCTTTAGTTCCCTGCAACAACAGGTATGGGAACCCTGGGATCATATCGTTATGAAGTGAACATGATAACACGGCTTGCGCTCCATTAGCATAATTCAAAATCCATGATGAGACATAGTCAACTTTGTCACCAGGGTCGATTGCCTCAAATGACTTAACATCAAATTTCATGTTGTTTGGGGCCACATTTGGATCCATCAAGATTCTACCATATGTCATACAATACATTCCGATATCGACTAATGCTCCACCTCCCAATTTATTATCTCTCATCCGATGATCTGGAGGTAATTTGACTCCATCAAATGAAAAATCCATAATCATTCTCTTGATATCACCCAACATCTTATCTTGAAATAACAATTTTTCCAATTTTTTAATGGTTGGGAAGAATCTAGTCCAAACACCCTCCATCAAAAACAAGTTCTTCTCCTTAGCCAAGGCTTGCAACTGTTTGGCATCTTTGGCATTGATTGTGAATGGTTTCTCACACAACACATTCTTACCATGTTGTAACAGTTTGGTAACTTGTTCCTTGTGCAATGGATGTGGAGTACCGATGTAGACAACATTGATTTTTGGATTTGCAAAAAAATCATCATACGACTCAACAATTGGGGTAACACCATAATTATCTGCAGCGATAATTTTATTATCATTGATGAAACCGGTACCTTTGGACTGAGTGGAACAGCCTATTGCCTCAATGATGTGTTTGTAGTTTGTCTTCATTGAGTTGTTACGTACCAAGTCGTGGACAAACCAACTCGAGATGAAACCTGCTCCCAAGATCCCCCAGTGTAATTCTTTAATATCACTCATTCTTACTTATTGCAGTATTATATTATTATCTTATCTGATATAATAATATTATAAGTAGATAAATTGATAGTATATATGTATATGTTTATCTTGTTTATTTGAATTATTACCACTTCTCGTATATTTATATCATCTGATAATTCTTAATTTCTCGGGTTTTCAACTCAGCGAGAATGCGGGGGGTCGTGCACGCCCACGCCACACAGACAGACTAGCCAAATTATGCAACCAGGTTGCACCTTCCATTCCCAGCTCCAGATATAAAGGGTATTTCTTCCCCACCATTTGCAACCATTATTTATCAGTTCCCAACCACCAAGATATAGTACCATGCCAGTAGCAACAACAAAAACAACAAAAACAACATCATTGTCTCGTTATCATCATGACCAGATAGCCCTCAACGGATACACTATCATCAGACAGTTTCTCTCACCACTGGAGTTGGCCCGTTATTACAAGGCTTCACAACTGGTGATCCAATACGCAAGAGATGGAAATTGGTCCCTGGTGCGCACCAGGGGTAAGCAATTCCCACCTTGGCCCATCGGACAATCCACTCCGGACATTTGGGGGGTTTCTTCATTGTTACATCCACAGTTGGTATCAAATTTACCTCTACTGTCCGTTTACCGTGATTTGTACAGTGATGAATCTTTATTAGAAATTGTTTGTGATATCTTACAATGTCAATCCATAGATGATATCTCTATGGAATTACTCAACATGTTGATCAACCCTTTAACCGATTTTGAATTGGATTGGCATCGTGATACCATCAAACCAGAGGTTGATCTGGATCAAGAACTGAAACAATTATTAGTGAATCCATGTTGTGGAACCCAATTCAACTTGGCACTTACTAATGATGATTGCCTTATCGTTGTTCCTCAATCCCATAATAGAGTACGTACCACTGTTGAAAGATCAATCACTATTGATCCAATGACCCGTAAACAACATATCCCAGGTGAAATCATTGTCGATTTGGAACCTGGAGACATTGTGTTTTACAACAACAATATCTTACATAGGGCCCGTTATGATCATTCTCGAGAAAGGATCACTTTACATGGTTCCTATGGACATTCCCAGTACGGTGAATTACGTGCCAAAGGTGTACTCCAGCATGGGGTACTGGATTGGTTACAAGATTTAACCACTACTGATAATAACCATTTAAGAATTATGAAACAAAATTTGTTAAAAACGGCAGAAAAATTCAAAGATGTTGAATTAGAATATGCTCTTGATGGTTGATTTGTTTTTTTATGCCTTTTTTCATCACCATCCCTCTCTCTCTATCGTTATCATCCTCTGTCTTATCAAATCATTATAATTATATTAATATCTCTCCGCACCATCTTTCTTTCTCTCGGTCTAATGGTGGTCTTTTCTTTTTATATCAAATTATAACAATGTAATAGAACTTTTTTTATATCAAATCATATTTTTAATCTAATGGAGCTTTTCCTTTTTATTTAACTTTGTTCTCAGTGTATTCAATGGTTCTCATTAAACGTTGGCTCATATAGTTTTAAACAAGATATATCGCAACAAACTCTGCATATTTTATCTATAAATGTAGAATTTCCACTGAACTGAAAAATAATAATCTAAAGATACAACACAATTGAAGACGAGAAAAAAAAAACATCAATTTGCATATTTTATATAATATATCAAGATCCTCGCCATCTCAAGTTTCATGTGCAAATTTTATTATTAGATATATAATCGTTTATCAATTGAGAAAGAGAGATTTTAACAGGGAGATCACGATAATAATATACAGAAGTTTTTGATGTTCTTTTCCAATGGTAATCCAAAAAAACGAGGATGCAATTCTAAAAAGGGCGTCTAAATTGAATATAGTTCTTGTTTTCCTAAATAAATAATACTACAATGGAATTTGTTTGTAAATTGAAACTACACATTGTAGTAATTATATTCATCATTAGCTGTTTTGTAAAAATTATTGGCAAGGACAAGAGCCGATATTGACTCTAAATCAAAATTGATGATAGTGTGTATCTTCCGTCTTTCACAGGCTCCTGCATCCCCATTAGAGAATAGAAAATGTACTTTGTCACGCGACAAATAAGTTGTATTTGTATTAAAGATGATCTTAGCATTGAGGCAGGATCAATTGAAAATCCTTTTCAAACCTCTCTCTGTTACATCTGTAAGTAATAGTAAAGCTTTTCGATTCATCTTGTGTATCAATCAACAACAAACTTTACTCGCTATAAATGACCTTAAACTAAAAAAGAGCAAATCAAAGGAAAAACGGTGTGATTTTTTTTTTTTTTTTTCATGATTGATTTCGCTTTGTTTATTTCCCACGAAAAAAAAGCACCATATAAAATATATGTAACATCAGATCATCTATTTCTATTTAAAATTGCATAAACCACTACACCCTACATCCTTTGCATACCCATATATTTCATCATATTCAACAACAACAAAACCACATAGCATATTCATCTGCATTTTTCATTTTTTTTGTTTTCATTTTTTGTTTTTGTTTCAACACTAATATTTTTTTTTAACTTTCATACGACTACGACGACGACAACCCATCCTACTATTTATTTACATTCCTCTTCTACATCATGAACAAGGTACAAACATACGAAGATCCATTGATATCATTGGTCAAGGATCCGGAATTGAACAGATCAAAGGAAAAATCTAATGAGTTATTAAAAGTGATAAATAATTTTCAATCAAAAGAGCAACATCGAATTAAAAAAAAATGCATATTGGGTTTTCAAGTGCTACGAGATTTGGAGAGATTAGAATTACGTACCAAAAATTGGGAATTTTTATCTCTTGATTTTAGCATAGAATCCATCTTGAACGATGATAAGATCTCAGAGACAAAATCCAAATTTAATGGAGATATAGCGCGTAAAGTGTTATCCAACTGTGTTGAGATGCACGGATTGATTAATGATATATGCGATGAGATTGATGATTTGAACATGTTTATTAAATCGATGAATACAATTGAATACATCAGTGATCCTGGAACTATATTGACACAGTTGACTTTACGAATCATCAATTTGAAGAACAAATTGTCTGATAACTTGACAATATTATATTCAAAACTGAAATTGATCAACATTGGTATCGACTTGGAAAGGTTATTGGAGAATTGTGATTTCGAGAAATTCTCCCAAACTACAATCACGAGTTATAGAGAATTTATCAACCAGTTATTAGGACAATTAAATGATGCAATCAAATGGAATGATAGTATTGAGATCTTGGAATGTATCGAGATCATCAATGATGTTGAGCAAATGTTTCAATCTATTTCACAAAACAACAAAAATTACTTGACTGAACATGAAAATATCACTGTTGAACAACCTGAACATGATGACATTCCAGATGACTCATTCGATATGTCAATGGAAGATTCATCAGAAGATTTTATCCAGAACAGTAATAGCAGTCATAGATTATTCGATAAGAGAAGGAGAAGGCTGTCCATCTCTTCGATTTCAACTAATACCTCGGTATTGCAAAAGACAACTCTTCAAGATGAATTACCTCATTTGATGACTCTGTTCGATACTGCAAGGACAGTTGAGGAAGAGATTAGAGAGATTAGAAATCCATTGATATCATCATCATCGACAACAAACACTAAAGTAACATCACCACAACCACCGATCAATAGACATAAACAAAAGCCGGTTTATTTCGGCCCTTCATTACCACCAGGAATGATGCCCCATAATAATGATAACAATAACAAATTTTCTCAACTTGATATTCCGCAACAGGAATCATTCATTCCATCATTGTCTAACTCATATTATTTTGACCATAGTAGCAGTATCTTGAGCAAGCTCGGGATTAGACCACAGGCGATCGAAGTGGATGCTTCTACTACACAGAGACGTAATAATAATAATAATAATAATAATAATAATAAGAATGCTACTAGTTTGTCGAATTCGACTCCACCGAAGTACATCTCTTCTGGCACATCATCATCAATATTACCTAACAAATATTCCAAAGAAAAAGGCAAGATTCCTAGATCCATTGGTGGTAGTTTTGGTGGTTCGGAAATTGTGGATGAAGGTAACAATAAGAATGACAAAAAAATTGGATCATCTATGATTGGGATCAACTCCGTTTGGAATCTAGTTGGGAAACCCAATAATAATGACGAGATTATTAACAATAATGCTGATAACAATTTGACAGAATCAAATTTGTCCAAATTGAATAATGATGAAGTTGATTAAAAAATAATCCTTCCAGATTTTTTTGTCATATATATATATATTTAAGGGAGTAAAGTTTGCATTTCATAACTTAAAATAATAAAATTCAGGGTTTTTTTCTTTCGTGACTTAATTGACCAATCAAACTCATCTCCTTCAGATGTATATGATAAAACATCAAAACATCTCTATACCTCTAATGTTTCCTTACTTTTTTTATATAACTCGGCTTGAATAATTCATGATAAAGAAATTTGCTTCATAGCAGATCTTATATTGGTTTATTGGGTTCCTACCCATTGACAAAGCATATACTAAATCTCTCTACTACGATATTCGTGTATAATCTCTTTACAACGATATGTATGGGCTATTGACAACATGGCACGCTGCCTTTTGTCGTTTCGTTTTGTCCGCAAAATTCATTTCTGCCCCAGAATATGCAACAATAGAAGATAACAAATATCAATAGTCATTTCTCTGATTAGTGAGTGCATGGTGTCGTCGTTATCTCTAAGGGCCTTACAGCAAATATTTAGTTGGTATGGAGGTGGTATAGAATTATGATTTGTGACCTCCTCTCATTTTTTTGCTGATATAAATCATATGCATAGCGCGCTATATCTAATTCTCATCCCTTCAATTACTGCACTGTAGATCACAATAAAAGAGAACAAAAAACAGTAGGTCAAAATAGTAGAGAAGCTATAAAGAAAAGAGACAAAAAAATTGCAAAAAAAAAAGGTTGGGTGGACATTTATCAACTCGCTGATTGTGGAATAAATAGAAAGATACACCTATTGAAGAAGATATTAGAAGAGTGTCTGACATTTATTTAATTCTGATATTCTTTTCTTCTTTACATTAAAACAACCATCATTTTTTGCTTGGCTAAAGGAAAATAAGCTTTGCTAATTATTTCTTATCGCCCAATTTCCTATAACCAATCAATATTATAATATGCAGCCACTTCAATAATGCCCTAGCCCTCACCATTTTGCCCACTTCTTATCAAGGGCCATAGCAGTTGAAATAGCTTATATGCACATCAGAAGCAGCCAATAACTGCAGTTCCCAATAGTAAATAGTTCACGGGACTCATTTAGGTTTTTCTCATCAATACCTACCTATGCATTTCTACATCTTCTATTTTCTTGCCTTTTACCACATCTTTTGACCTATAAAACGGAAATAAGAACGCAAAAACACGAAAAAGGAAATACAGACACGAAAAAGGAAAAACTCTAACAAATGTCTCCCTCTGTGTTTTTGAAATTTTCTTGATCATAGTATGGTAAGTGGAAGAGTCAAACAATAAATACTACCATTTTGTCTTGTTTCATTTCCATCGACCGAAATCAACTGAATCGAGGGGACAAATCTCGGGAAAAGACAAATGACTACCTTCGTTCAACTTAATCTTCCATATCTCTCTCTCTTTTATATAAATATGCCGATGAACCTCGATCAATTTCTCCTAAACCCAACTCTTCTTTTTCTGAGTTCTTTCTTCAATCACCAAGTATAATAATAAGTGGAAGAAAATACAATGAAGATTTCATCACTATTACAATCATTAAGTGCTGCTGCCTTGGTATCGTTGCCTATTGTCCAAGCCTCACCAGTCAATTTCTTCAAACGTGATGAATTTGTTGCATCCAATGTCACAAACACAACGGCTGCTGCCCCTGCTACTTCTAGTGACTCCTTCGTTTCAGTAACTTATGGAAGATTTGGTGCTATATACAAACCAAGAGTCTTTATCATCAGCATGTTCTCCAAGGAGGAAAAGCCTTGGATTGAAGGATTAGATATGTTCATGAACGTTTCAATCCCAGGGTTGTCACCAGAATACCCAGAAATTCATTGTGTCTCCAATTATACTATTTGTCAAGTTACCACTGGTGAAGGTGAAATCAATGCTGCTGCCACAGTGGCTGCATTGACTTTGTCCCCACTTTTCGATTTGTCAGAAACTTATTTCATGGTTAGTGGTATAGCTGGTGGTTCACCAGAGATGGTTACCTTGGGATCTGCCACTTTCCCTAAATTCGCCATTCAAGTTGGATTGGCATACGAAGCTGATTCTAGACAAACTCCACAGAATTGGACTTCTGGTTATGCATCGTTGGGTACCGATGTTCCAAACGAATATCCAACCACTATTTATGGAACTGAGATTTTCGAATTGAATTCCCTGTTGAGGGACAGAGCTATGAAATTACTGTCTAATGTTTCATTGTCAATTGGATCAGATGGTAACATTGCATTTAGAAAATTGTATGGCCAAGATTCCCCTGCCTTCCAGCCACCACAAGTTGTTGGTTGTGACACTGCAACATCTGATGTTTACTGGTATGGATCCACTTTGGCTCACACTTTTGAAAATTACACTTCAATAATCTCTAATGGTTCAGCTACTTATTGCTCTACCCAACAAGAAGATAATGCTACATTAGAAGCTATGATGAGAATGTCCAAGCACGGATTGGTTGACTACAGCAGAATTGTTATCTTGAGAACCATCTCAGATTTTGATAGACCACCAATGTCGTTGGAGAACGATACAACTGGATTTTTCATGGATGTTTACCAAGGTGGTTCAAAAGTTGCCATTACCAATCTTTATGCAGCTGGCTTACCATTTGTCTCAGATGTTGTCAAGAACTGGGATGAATTATACTCTTTTGGTTATAAGACAAAAAATTATCTCGGTGATTACTTTGGTACTTTGGGTGGTAAACCAGATTTCGGATTACCAGGTACAAATTAAGGTTAGTTGGTTTGTCCGGGGACCACTTTTCTGATTTCTTCCTCATGTTGATATCCCTTTACTTCTTTTATTTCAGCCTTTTTCAGTTCTGTTATTTGCAATTATCAAAAAAAAAAAAAAAAATACCAATATTAGATAGATGTATTACTTTTAATTTCTTGTAGCCACAAATACAAAATATTCAACCTATTATTGTTTTCTTGATAATTATATGTATATACATGAAACCCTACTTATTGTCTTGTCCTTTCGACAGCTCCTAAAACGTTTAATTTCTCTCTATCATCGACTCTCATTATAGCCGATCTGATAACCCTATGATCTCTTCTCAAAGTTCTCAATATTTCACTTTGTACAGCTGCAGATGAATCGAATAACATCATGAATCTTGCACCTCTGAAGTTTCTCTCCTGATGTGATGATATGACTTTTGGTAAAGGTTTAACACCCAAGTTGTAAATTTTTCTTACAACACCTCTGTTGTTTATTATCAATTTACCAATAGATGACACCACCTCCTTGGCTTCGGAGGTTAATGCATTAGAATTACTTGAAGTGACACGTGCTATTCCAATCAATTCGTACAACATCTTAGTATTTCTGATTTGATCGATCGATGATAGATAACTAATTAAGTATATATCTGCTTATTATACCTCTATTATTCTTTCTTCATAAATTTTTTCATGATTCAATGATCGTGGACAAATATCAATAGTCCCAAAAGAAAATAGTTAGGTTTTATATACACTACGATTACAAAGAAAGAAGAAATAAAAAGAAAAGAGATCTTTCTGCTCAATTACAAAACTCTGGCAAAGGCTGAAGAAGAAGGGATTATTTACTCTCTCTTTCAGGTTGAATTAGAGATAGTGATGTAACTTATTTATATGAAAACATTTTTTCGATTATTAATCTTATTGTTTTAAATTATTGCCGTTGTAGTTAGGGCGTTACCAGACAGGTAAATATATGACGTAGATATTATGAGTATGATGATGATACAACATAAACTGCAGGAGGAACAATAAACAATAGATGGGTCGGAAAAATTTTTGAGTCGATGCTTGATCGAGGTAAACCTGTGTGTTGGTTAGTCTCCTGCTGTATGTATACATAATTGTAAAGTAAATGATGATTAAAAAGTAGTATCGAAAAGGGCCCTCAAAGGGAAAGGGTACAAAGAGTTATCAAAGAAATGACTCACAAATCCATGTGATGTTGTAGTTTGTACAAAATGATATCTCATGTTCAATAAAAGTTGGAGCCACGGGGTTTGAACATCTTATTTTTTCATGAATAGTGGTAATATGCTGCTCGGATTATTTATTTTCATTTCGTTGGATGATGTAATGGGATGTTTTTCCGAAAAAGAAAAGAGTAAAAGATTTTAATCAACATCTTACCATCTCTAGTGTCAAGCCTTTATTTAAATTCATAGATTTCCTAGGACGTGAAGATAATGGTGGTCTTGTCAAGAGCTCTCCCGGTGAGTGACATTTACATACATACATATACACTGAAGTTTCAAGCTTATTTTATTAGGTAACAGGATTCTTAATCTGATATAGCTTATATACATATATCATTTAATTTGTTACACACACATATCAATACACATATCACACCCATGAGATCAAATCATCATTATAATAATAGAGGAAATCTTTTCTCTTCATTGCCCAATGAATTGAAGTTACAAATATTGGATTCAAATTTAAGCAATACAGATTTGACAAATTTAACAAAGGTGGTACCGAAAGATGATGCTGCTTTGGTTGAGATGAAGTTGAAAGAGAACCTTCTAATGCTATTCGACGATGGCGATCTCAATACCTCAGATATAGTGGCACAATACAGCGATCACTATCAAATCAAGAGTTTGGAGGAAGCCGAGTTCAGCAAAGGCTACGTCTACAATTTGAAATTTCACAACACAACACATTGGTCATCTTTGAACAACTTGGAAAAATTTGGGTCCTTGTTAACTTTGGTAAATAACAATAAGTATTTTGAAAAGATTTTGAAATTTGAAATCACTCATCATAACATGCATGGTTTGAAAAATATCAATGGTTTATCTAATTTAAGAGAACTTAACTTGTCCAACTGTGAGACACAAACGATACCAAAACTTGTTGGTTTTAAAAATTTGATCAAATTGAATTTGAGATCCAATCAAATTTTTGAATTGGTGAATTTGAACCATTTGAAAAACTTGAGAGAATTAGATTTGAGTTACAACAGAATTACGAAGATTGATAATTTGAGTCGTTTAACAAATTTGAGAGTATTGAACCTTGGTTTCAACTTGGTTGAAGATGTTTCAAATTGCTTTAAAGAGTTGAAAAATTTGAGACAGTTGAAATTGTTCAACAACCATATTAGATCTATTGGTGACAACTTTGATAGTTTGAGAAATTTAATCCATTTAGATTTGTCAAATAATGCCATCTGCAAAATTGAAGGCTTGGAATCATTAACACATTTGCAAATCTTAAAGTTGAATAATAATCATGTTTCCAAATTGGAGAACTTGGAAGCCTTGACAAATTTGAAAGTATTGGGTTTACTGAGGTGTCAACTGGTCTCCAAAATTGAAAACATCGAGACTTTGACTAACTTGGAAGAATTGAACTTGTCAAGAAATCAAATTAAGAGAATCGAAAATTTGACTCAATTGATTAATTTGAAAAATTTAAATTTGAGTTTCAATAACATTCCAAAAATTGAAAATCTCACACAGCTCATAAATTTGGAAGAATTGGATTTGGAAAACAACAGACATATCAGCAAACTTGAAAACTTGGAACATTTGACCAAATTGAGAAAGCTAGTCTTAGGTGATGTTCCAAAATTGACAAAATTGGAGAATTTGGAAACCTTAGTCAACTTGAGAGTATTGAAAATCAAGTACTCTTCAGTCTCCAAATTGGAGGATTTGGAAACTTTAGTCAATTTGGAAACTTTGATCATGACTCTTGGTAGAATCACTAAAATTGAAAATTTGGACAATTTATCAAATTTAAAAATTTTGAAATTGACAGGTAATCATATCTCAAAATTGGAAAACATCAATAGTTTGCATAATTTAGTGGAGTTAGATTTGGGTAATAACAAGTTGAACAAGATGGAAAACTTGGACAAGTTGGAAAAATTGATCATATCTTAACCAGTACATACACATACACCATCTTAATGATGAGGCTATTGGTTGATTCATTTTTTTTTTTTTTGTTTTAATAATCACACTTGGAGTTTGGGTTTCAATTTCTTAATCAATAGTTTGGTAAAATTTTGGGTTTCAGAAGAGCTTTTTTTATAGTTTTATTTATTTAGATTTAAATTTATTTAGAAACCTTTATAGAGATAGGTTTCTACACATAATAATAATAATACTAATCTGATTCAATCGTGGTTTTTCATATCCTTCTTCTACTTTAGTGTTTTCAAAAAATCAGTAGTAAAGTAATGATGCAATGCATTTAATTAGTTCAGAAGAAGGTCGTGTGATTATGATACAATTACAAAACGGAAAAAAATCAAAAAAATCATTTATAGAGTATTCTGTACATGTGTGTGTCATCAGGGTTGATAATATCAACTGGACCTGATAAGTAATGAATTTATTCGAATGGGCCTTTGGCAAGAAGCTTACTCCTCAGGAGAAGTTGAGGAAAAACCAGCGTGCTCTTGAGAGGACGCAAAGAGAACTTGATAGAGAACGGGCCAAATTGGAGAGACAAGAAAAGCAAATAATAGTAGAGATAAAGAAGTCTGTTAAAAACAATCAATTAAAAGCGGCTAAGATACAGGCTAAGGATCTTATACGTACTAAGAAGAATATCGAAAAGTTTGCTAGGATGAAAGTTCAGATCCAAGCTATCTCATTGCGTATTCAGAGTGTCAGATCATCCGATCAGATGGCGCAATCAATGAGATCTGCTACTTCCTTGTTGAACCAGATGAACAGATCAATGAATCTTCCTCAATTGTCCAAGATCGCCATGGATTTCCAACGAGAGAATGATATAATGGACCAAAGACAAGAAATGGTGGATGATACAATGGACGATTTGATGGATGATGAATTGGATGAGGATGATGAAGAAGAGGCTGACGATGTCTTGAATAGAGTATTGGATGAGATTGGAGTGGATTTGAACCAGAATTTAAAGGATACTCCAAATGGAGACTTGATTGGTGATAAAGAACCTCTCGCCACAACTAGAGTGGCAGAACTGTTGGGGGGTGGTAGCGCAGTTGGTTCTGCGACAGGAGATGCGGAAGATGACTTGGAAGCTAGATTCAATAATTTGAAAAAGGGAGGAGATTGATTGTGTTTTACTATCCATTTTAGGTTTTGGTTGTTGCTTTTAATTACTTTTTCAACAGGTTGAATGAATACCTCTTGTTGTTATTGCTTTAATACTTTTTCTATACTTTTATAACAATTATGATGCATCAGTGCCATAATTTAAAATCGATGTGTGCCCATTCGTATTCTATCGTGGAATCCTATACTAGAGAATTAGAAAAGCAGGAAAATTCATAATTTCATTTGTAAAGAACCACCTCATGAACGTGGCAACATGGATATTTAGCTACGTTTCACAACCTGGGATAATTTGGTAAGGAGAAAAGTTGACTTTCCCACATTAGCAAGGCCTACAATCCCAGCTGATAGACTATTTGATGTCTACCTAATCATTTAGTCATTGTCAGAGAGGTGTTCATATGCCTTAGTTGGTTCATTTCACATCTTCTCACTGCAGACATCGTCTCCATCTCGTGATTATGCCCTTTTGGTCTGGTCAGCTTAGCTCGCGTGTTCTAAAAAAAAGTTACAGGTATGCAAAGAACCCATCAATAAAACACACGATTATAGGTGAACCTACTTCTATGTATGTTCAAAGATTCTACAAGCTGATCTGATTTTTTAGATAAATATTCATATATCAAATATCTCTGAAAATAGATGGACTTGCAAAATGAAGCTAGCTCACTAGGTGACATCACAACGACCTTGAACTTAGTTAGCATTGCAGACAATTATGATGAATCCTCAGCCATGCTTTCACTGATATTTCCCAACATCACTTTAAGAGTAATAAAAGAGACACTTGAGGAGTGTAGTGGTGACTTCGATAAGGCATGTGACATCTTGTTGAACCATTCGGCAATCACAGAGTCAGAGAAGCAGGAAGATGAACTGGGGAGGAAGCAGCAGCTGGATGACGAAACTCAGGATGTAGAAGAAGAAATGCAAATTGTACAATACAATAAGACAACAAATGGAGGAAAGAAGTCCAAAGTGCTTAAAGATAATAAAGATTTCAATAAATATGATTCATATTCAAAGAAATATCAATCTAAATTCAAAGTGATGAAAGACACAAATAAAAATAAAAAACATCCATTCCCAGATGAATATCAAAATGAAGGTAATTTTTTAAGAGAAATCTTCCCACATGTTCCGCCCAATGAAATTTTGCGACAATTGAAATTAGAAGGAAAGGATATCAATAAAGTTTATGACTTGTTAATAAATTATAATGTGATAAATTCGAAACCGAGATCAAGGAAAGATAATGTGGAGTTGTCCGAACTGTATTGGGACAATTCGAAACCGAGCAAGACATGGCAACAGATTAATGATGAAGTTGAACAAGTATGTGCTCTTACGGGGCAGCCAAAGAAAGTAGCTCAATTTCATTTCTATAAAACCAACTCGGTTTTGTCAGCGGTAATTTCCATCATTGAGAATGTGCCGAAACCTGCAGACAACCTTGGTCCAAACTGCACAACAACGAATGTGAATGAACCCATCAAACTAAGCTCTAGTCGAGTTCAATCTGGATTTGGTGCATCAAAACCAGTGCGACCACTTTCAACAAGTGCTTCGAATCAGGCACGTTCGTCGTCTTTGTCGGGAGGCATAACATCAAATTCAAGTGGTAAAATCTATACTCCAGAATCACCCGAAATGATGTCTTTGGAAACTCTCAAATTGGAGAATTTGAATTTGTTCCTGATTAATGAAGAATTCTACTCAGCTCTGATGAGTTATTTTGACGGTGATGCGGAGAAAGTGGTATCCATAGCCAGAATGATATCTCAGGATAATGCTCGAGCAATCACCTCTTATCAACACTCAATGACACCATCGTTACAAAAGAGATCTCTGGTTCGAAATAGTGAAGGAGAACTTGGGAGAAAGGAAGGTGATGGAGGGTATCAATCGATGAATCGGACTTCAAACTCTAAAAAAACCTTCATCAAGAACGAGTCCGAATACCTCCGCAAATCCGATCAATATAGACAATTGGCTGCTGATGTTTCAGATCGGTCTGTTAAAGGGTATTACTCTAAATTGGCGTCTGAAAATAAATCTTTGGCGTATGAATCCAGGCGTGAAAGAGAGGACCTTCTACAAGCCCAAAAAGTGAACGAGTATGCTAGATCGAGCAAGTTGGATTTGCACAACTTAACAGTGGATACAGCCATCAGTACTGTCTCTGAAGTGTTATCCCACTGGTGGAGTGATGAATTGGCAAGACGAGAACAGCGGGGCAGATCACAAAGGTCGGGACGCGTACAAGAGATGGAAGAGGTTAGAATTATCACCGGAAGAGGATTGCATAGTGAAGGTGGAATTAGCAAGTTGAAGCTTGCTGTCAGGAATTATCTCACATCAGTTGGGTATCAATTTGAAGAAGGCATATCAACTTTCACCGTAGTTGGTAAGAAGAATGTGTAGAGTATAATTAAAGCATCTAGTACACGACTTTGTTTTATAGTTTTCGATTTTTTTGAAAAAATAAAAAAAAAAAATTGGTCAAAAAAAAAAAACTTGGGATCCCATCAACCACCAAGTAGTTGATAGAAAATAACAAGAGAAAAATGTTCATTAGTTCCACGAAGTGCTCAATCATAGGCCGCAGCGTCAATAGAGGAGCCGTAATACCTTGGAATTTTTTAAATCAGTATTCCACGAGAACAGCAACCAACCCAAACCCTATTCCAAGAAGACCAACTAAAAAGATCAAGATTGGAAAATCCCGTCCACCTATATACTATAAATTCAACTGCCTTGTGGAGTTATCAGATGGATCCGTTATCGAGAGGAGGTCGCAATATCCAAAAACAGAACTCAGAATGATCCAGGATCAAAGAAATAATGCACTTTGGAACGAGAGTAGATCCGATATGACTGTTGTTGAAGATGTTAAAGGTAAATTGTACTCATTCAGACAGAAATATTCCGAATTTGACAAAAAGAAGGATGAAAATTCAAAGAAGCTGGAAGAACTGGAAGAGGTAAAGGAAGAAGAGGAAGAGGAAGATGATTTCATAGAATTGATGGGTAAGAACCACGTCGAACAAAAATTAGGTGGTCATCTTTTCAACAAGAGAACGAAATGATAATGATAAATGGATAGAGATAAGTCAAACTGCAAAGAAAATATAAGCTATCTTGTGTATGTACATAGAAAATAAATTATTTTATAATAGTTACTTACAAAACCAATAGAATAAAATAAGCTAAACCAATCGACCACGCCAGTTGGTTAAATATCTAAATCCATCATATCGGCCTCTTTTAAAAGTCCTTTGAGCTCGCTCAAAGTCTTCGGATCTATCCTGGCAAATCTTGCCAAAAGGTCCCCATTTTGATTTGCCATCTTGCCATCATCAGTGTTACCTTTGTTTTCTTGAACATCAGCTATGGCATCATTTGGTTTCTCTTGTTCTTCAATCCTCAGTTCCCCCTCCTCTTCCTCCTCCTCTTCCTCCTCCTCTTCTTCATCTTCATCTTCATCTTCATCTTCTTCTTCTTCTTCGTCATCCTCTCCTTCATCTTGTTCATCTGGAGATTCACCGTCCTTTGATTCCTTTGTTTTCATTACTTCAAGAGATGTCTGATACTTGCTGATAGCCTGTTCCCTCACTTGATCAATCCTAGACAGATATATTGGTTCTTTCGCAACCAAACATGTCAACTTGTATTTCATGATCAGACGAAATTGAACAAGATATAATGGATCAAACCAACCATTCCTTGCCGTGGGCTTACTCACTAGGTGATCTTCTGTCAATAGTTCCATCAATTGTGGGTCTTTGATATCAATCATTTGGAAAGTGCTTACTGTTGGCAAATTGGTACCATCGAACATATACTCGTAAGGTACTTGCCTTATAGCATCGCTGTCAGGTATCAAAGAATGTGGGGCGCCAGAGGAGACATTTTCTCGATCATCATTATCAGCATCAGCATCATCATCAATGTGCTTGTGGCCCATATGTACTCTGAAACGTTCGGTTTGATAAAACGCATACTCCTTAGAAGACTTAGGATCGACACCAAATTTAATATAAGATTGTTTCCAAGGGCCAGTTCTTGTAGAATAGGCCACATATGCTAGGGCGTGACTGAAACTGTGCCTCCAATTCTGTGGTATAATAGCGTATAAATGTTTTCTCAACCAAATCGGTTTTTGGTCGAATAAAATCTCCAATAATTTAACGCATTCTGCTAACTGATATCTTGTTCCATTCTTGATAATGTTCATGGGTATTTTCTCTTCCGATATTTGATGTTGTACTACCAGTCTTGCTTCTTCCACAAGCTCCACTATTTTTGGGAGTGGGGACAGGGGAGGTGTCTTATCCCAGGGAACAAATGCTGTGCTTACCCTAGTTGGTCTTTTAGTGTTGACAAGACGAACAGTTCCATCTTCATGTTTGATGGCGACAGCCTTGTTGTTGGTGAAATTGTATGAAAAAGGCATCTTTACCCTCGAAAATAGAGAAAATGGAGGAAGATCCAAAGGCTTACTTGTATCGTATTTGTCCTTCTTGGAAAGTATATGTTCAAACTGCTTTAACTTGTCGATATCATTGCCGAAGAAAGTTTCGGTAACCTCATTCAGTAAATGTTTTCCTGAAGTATTGATCTGGAAATCCGCAATCTCTCTGAATCTAAAAGTTTTGTTGATAATGGCAACAGGTTCAAAATGATATGTCTCCTTATTTGCAGCAATTGCCTTTGGTAGATCATTATCGTACTTTGCCAATTCTCCCTTAGGTAATCGCACCTTCACCAACAAATTCTCTGCTGTCGAAACCTCTGAATGAATAGGATGTTGATATGGATCAGCTGGTCTCAATCTTAATCTCAATGGGACATTTTTCTCAACCAAAGACTCCTTGATTCTCTTCTTTCCACCTATCAACTCGATGGCTTTATTGTAATTCACCACATTCAACGGAAGCTCTATAGCTGCATATCGTGGCAAGTCCAAAGAGTATTTCCTTGCAAGTATCTCTTTACTTCCTTCTTGGGCAGACATTACCAGTCTGTTGGTTTCGTGGTCGCTATTGTTGTTGTTGTTGATGTTTTCACGCAAAAGAAAGAACCAAAATAAGACATAAAAAACAAGAAAAAAAACAACGGAGAAATCTACCACTACTGCTACTCACAACAACACCAAGAGAACTTAACTATTACCAATTGGTTGCTGTTTTACGTTATTGATTGAAATTAGAAGCCATTGGCGATGTTTTTGCATATTCCAATCAAGAAGAGAATGTAACATTGATAAAGATGTATTCACATTCATTCAAGTAAGCGCTTAAAACATTTCAACTGCACAGCTTACCTCCCCCCGAAAAAAAACCATTCATGAACAAAAGTCAACTTATCAGCAATGAGAGAGTGATCGATGCGCTGCTCAAAGCAAAGACTCCATTCCAGTGGAGCAATAGTACAAGGAGGAGTTCTACATATATCCCTATCTACCTCTTATTATCCATAGTTAAGGGAATATTTTTGGAAATCAAACTCTCAATGTAATAATATATTTGTGAAGGTAGAAAATGATGAGTTGAGACTCATGATGATAATTGGATGATCTTTTTCACCCAAAATGAATGGAAATAAATCGTTTAAAATGTAGTTTCAAGTCATAATTATCTTTCAAGCCTGATCACACTCTATTGAGAATAGGGACATGGGCACAATTATTTTAATTAAGAAGTTAAAGAGGTTTAATTCCTTTATAGCATACATGCATACTTCACAATAAACTTGTAAAAATAAAGTTGATCTATTTTACAAGGCTTAGAAAAATTTGGAGTTCCATCTATTAAAGTTGCGAAACTCTATATAATGGGACATAGTATTTTGGAGATCAAAAATTCTTCAAAAAAAATTAAAACCGACCCTAGCTGGGGTCGAACCAGCGATCTTCCGATTAACAGTCGGATGCCTTAACCAACTTGGCCATAGAGTCAGATGTTATATTTTTGGCCCAAGAAAAGTTGACCATACCTCTAGTTTTTTTCCAAATCACGTGACTAGGTTCTGGGAGACAGTATGAGAACTCAGCGATGATACTTTACTGTTAAAGCTCTTCTGAGCCTTTTTCCTTAGCTTCTAGTTGCCACATCACCGCTAAGATTTATATTTTACTATTTTATATAGTCGTTATATGGCCCTCTGGGTTATATATAGGTAATAAATCCATATTTGATTTGATTTGACGAGTAAGGGAGAAGGGGATTTGGTCTTGTGGAGCGGTAAAAAGGATAATACCATGGGGCATAGCGCTAAGATTTATATTTTACTATTTTATATAGTCGTTGTATGGCCCTCTGGGTTATATATAGGTAATAAATACATATTTGTGTTGTGACAAAAATGTGAAGATTTGATGTTTGATCACACTCTAAATGAGAATAGAGTGCAACATTGACCTTCACAGGCGGGTTTAGTTTTCTCAAGAGATAAAGCTTATAGATATATATAACAATAAACTCTTTGTACTTGTAAAAAAAAAATACTAAATACATATTATCAATATATAGGTAATAAATCTATATTTGATTAATCTAAAAAAATTATCACTAAACAATCTAACCGAGTTATCGAGATCTTGAATTAAAAAATTTTATTTTACAAAATACATTTTTACTAGAACAATTTGTATAAGACATTTTACATATAATTTTATCAGTAGAAGAAAATAACAACCATACAAATAACCTGATTATTCGTCTACATAGATCGAAAATTCCCACGATTATATCTAAATTATTATTTAGCTATAAAATGTTACGTTTATCACCAACCACTTTTCGTATTCACTCTCCGCGGAATAACTTACTAGTAAAAAAGAACATTAGAGCCAATACCTCATGAATGCATTTCCCCCACCATTCTAAAATTTTAGTTGATTGATATCAATAAAAGTTGTTAAAAAATTACAAAAGAATTACAAATCACGTTTTTTTTTATCTCAATTAAAGAGATCCCCCCTTTTTTTTTGATATATCTCTATCAGAAAATCGGGTTTCTTGCCTCTAGAATCGAATGATTGGCTTTAATTAGAATTGATAATAGCAAGAAGTAACACAGATAGAGATCCATATGAAAATAGATTAAGTACCGCTTTCATGACAAGAGAACTAAAATGACCAAAAGACGGACAATCTTTGTTTCAGATATGGAACTTTGAGGACCCCCAATTGCTTTCCTTGGATGAATGAATCCAGACATACTGTTCCAGAGAAACTAGAAGTCTATATAAATATATGAAAATAGTCGGTGTCGGCTGCTGCTATTGACCCCTCGTTATGAGTATTATTTCATGCATTACACGAAATGACTAGCTTATTGAAGTAAGTCGAAATGATTTACTGATCGGTTTTATTTACCATCAACTCAAGAAAAACATGCGGAAGAAAAAAAAATAGACCTGGAATAAAATTTTTTTTTTTTAATATTTAATATATTGATCAAAACTGTGTACCAAAGAGCATATCAAAAACGATGTCAGAAATGGAGACAGAGACTGAGGAGCAAATGATCTCTAGACATAAGAAAGAGAACAGAGATTTGGTGGCGACCATTACAGGTATGAAAAAGCAAGCGACAAAATCGAAGAAGAAGGAAGTTTTGAGAAAATGTCAAGAATTGGAAGATAACCTCAAATCGAAGCAAAAAGCTGAGCTAGATACCCTAGTAAACGGATTTTTAGAAGATCAAGAAAATTCGAATGCTGACGCAGAGGATGAGATCACACCAGCCATGCTATTGGCCAAAATGGAGATCACGGAAATACCTGAACAGAATACAAAACAACAACAACAATCTCAAGAACCCAAGAAGAAGAGAAATAGACTGAAGGAAAGATTAGCTCGAAGAGATGCAGCTATTCAAGAAGCTCGAGCTGAGGCAGAATCAGAAGCTTCAGAACAACCTGATTTGAGAGCAATTGAAATGGCAAACCTAGAGCAATTGTGTAATATGAACCATGTAAAGCAGCATGACATCACACCAGATGGGCATTGTTTGTTCGCATCTATTAAGGACCAGTTAAAAATACGGCATGGTATTGAGACAACTGTGCAAGAGTTGAGGACGAAATGTGCCAACCACATAAGAGAAGATCCTAATACCTTTGCACCATTTTTGTTCGATGAAAAAACTTTGCAAATGAGAGATATCAATTCCTACACAGAGGAGATTGAAAATACAGCCATGTGGGGTGGTGACATGGAGATCATGCTGTTATCAAAAGAGTATGATTGCCCAATTAGTGTGATGATGAGTGGAGCAGCCACTTTAAAGATTAACGATGATGGTAGACAACCCGAGTTGAAATTAGTCTATTACAAGCATAGTTTTGGATTAGGTGAACATTATAACTCATTGCGGGATTCAGAAGAAGGAATATAATAGAAATTCCTATGAGGAACCCTTTGTATGGAATTTGTTGGTAGATGAGAAGAAGAGTGGATTAGATGAAAAATCCTTGGAATTCTACGTAGGAATCGTTAGTTATAGCTTAACTAAAAAAATTTTTTTTTTTTTTTTGATAGAATAACTTGGCCAGAGAGAACACAATCAGAAGACAATGTCTGTAGTGAAAAGATGCTTGCTAAACCAAGTCAAGCATATATCCACCTCTCTGGCAACTACTAAAAGACTAGGTAGACCATCAAATAACCTATCAAGTGGGATCGTAGGCCTTGCTAATGTCGGAAAGTCAACTTTTTTTCAAGCCATAACCAAATCTAAGTTGGGGAACCCTGCTAACTATCCGTTTGCCACAATCAAACCGGAAGAAGCTAGAGTGATAGTGCCTAGCAGTCAGTTGGATCATTTAAAGCAGTTATATAACTCGGAACAGAAAGTACCCGCTATGTTGAAGATCTTTGACATTGCCGGTTTGGTGAGAGGTGCATCAACAGGTTCGGGCTTGGGAAATCAGTTTTTGAACGATATAAGACAAGTTGATGGGATATACCAGGTAGTGAGAGGGTTTGTAGACCCAGAAATAACACATGTTGAGGGAACTGTCGACCCATGTAGAGATTTGACTATCGTTTTGGATGAGTTATTGTTAAAAGACATGGAGTTTGTTGAGAATGCCATTGAAAAGTTGTCAAAGAGTTTTAAAAAAAATATCAATTCTGCAGAGATGAAAAATATAAGTTTTGAAAAACAGACTTTGGAAAAATGTTATGAATGGCTTATGGAAGGGCAGAGGATCATCAATAACAAAGATTGGACAGATGATGAGATCGAAGTGTTGAACTTATACAATTTTTTGACCGCGAAACCAACCATTTATCTATTGAACATCAGCGAGGATGATTACTTGTCAGGTAAAAATCAATATTTCCCTCAAGTTCAAGAGTGGGTTGATGAATTCTCCCCCGGAAGTGCCATCTTATTGTTCTCAGCTTCCTATGAGACAAAATTAATTGAAGAATCCGACCCCATCGAGCTGAAAAATACAAACAAAGATTCCATACTCCCAGAAGTAATTCAGCAGATGAGACAGTCCCTAAGCTTGATTAGTTTTTACACTTGTGGTGAAAAGGAAGCGAGACAATGGACCATTAGAGAAGGAATCACTGCTCCTCAAGCAGCAGCTGTTATCCATACGGATCTTCAAAAGACTTTCATCAACGCTAATGTGATCAAATATCTGGATTTGAAAGATATGCAACCTCCGTTTGATGAGAAGTTGATAAAAGCTGGCGGAAAACAACAAAGAGTAGGAAAAACTTATTTGGTTGAAGATGGCGATATTGTATTATTCAAAGCTGCTGGTGCTAAATCCAAGAAATGATAAGTATTCGTTTGACCTTAGTCGAAAAAAAATATGATAATTTGTAAATAGTGATAAAAGCTTGCATATATGAATTCCTGAAAAACAATCAAACAATAACAAAATAGTGGTTATTTAGAAACTTACAGTTTTCTGATTCCAAAATTAATGATTTAAGAGAACATTTGCTTTTAAGTGTGGCTATTTCTTATTACTGCAATTACTTCCTACTTTCTGGTGTGATTTTACTGGAACCTCCGTAGAAATTTTATAGTTTCATATCTTATTACTTCATAATGCACAAGTGCCAATCCAAGTATCGGGGGATGAATATGAAATTGGTGTAGAAGATAATCTAGGAATAGACAGATATACTGTAATATCCTAATAGGAAATCACTATTCTAAATAATAATAATACGACTACTACTAATAATAATGATAATAATTATAATATTAATTTTTCAAATTTGTAATTTAACGAAGCTGAGGCAACTAATTGTAGTAAACGTCATCCACAACACATTCATCAAAGTTGCAGACAGGACAACACAGGAAACCAAGAAATGAAAAACAAAATGACGCAAAAAAAAACTCAAATCCCCCAGTTTATAACTTCCGTGCAACTGTCCTTAACTTAAAAATACTTATTTGGAGACCTTTAAATATAGATGAGAAGGGAGCGAGGGAAGAGGAGTCCCTTGCATTGATTTCTATTTCAAAAATAATTTTCCAAGGATATTCTTACTGTTCGCAATATTATAATAGGATTATACCGTGTATTATCTGAAGACCAACAGATAAGCTGGAGAAGATTTTGCCCACCTGGTTCAAGCAGCAAAAGACCACTCACTATATAGGCACAAGATTTTCATATGAGTTTAGTGTTGTTACTTATTGATAAGAGTTTTTTTTTTTCGTTTAATCTTACCCTATCCAATTTATTTGTAAACATCATTACACCTCCCCTCCTCTAAAGTAGTTTGGTTTAATAAAGTTTGCTCGAGATTTCTTGTTTCTGGACTTTGACCCGATATGACATATACCACTTTCAGCGATTTATGTTTGTATTAATTATCAGCTCATTCATATTCCTTTATTCAGGTTTTCTGGCTAGTATGTAGTTCACCAATCAACATGAAATCATAGCTCAAAAAATACAACGGCCTAAAGTTAATTTGGGAGATAAATATATACATAGTCAAGGTTCTAATATAATATATAAACTGACAAAAACCCTCTCAATAAATCACAGGCCAATCTCTCTGGCAATAACATCATTATCAAACAAACCAGACACGGGAAGTGGGAAGAAAAATCAATTTTTTTGTGTCTCTATGTCGTCTTTTTATCAACCGCAGTCGATCGTTAATTTTATAAGGTTTGGAATTGTTATGGGCTATAGACCTAGTAAAGTTGTTCTTCAAGTCCGTCGGGCCTAGTTATTTTCTTGAAAATGTACGTATCATATATTCACAAACTTATATTTCTCTACGGCTACAGAATTTAGCTGGTTCGAATTTAAATCAGTTCGGAAACGTCAGAAACAAACTATTAAAGGCAAGTCCATGATTATTACCTCCTCTCTAGTATATGGTCTATTTAGTCCCCTTTGCGTATTCTGTATTTCAGTTAGGGACGATCAGAATTTAAATTGAATGATACGAGGTTACAAGGTTCATCACACAAGCAAGCCTGATCAAACCAGTTAGATAAGTTCCGGGGAGATTCAAATTGCGACAAAATTTTTTTTTTAGTGCAAGGGTGTTAGTAGGTGGTAACAAAACTTTAATTGACGCATTTTGCTTGTCTTCATAAACGAATGAACATAAGGTCGTCAACGTTTCCTTTAGTACACGCAATTCATCAATAAACGTCAATCTTACGGATCGACAATAACAAGGGTTATGGACTATCTACATAAACTATATTTATGTATTTAATTACATATATCATTTGAATTATGATTGCTGCTATGATGTGTACAAAATAGAGTTATCAAATATCAGGCTTGTCTAACAATTTTTTCGATGAAGTATTAAGACTAAGCTTTACCTTTTGTTCACAATCATTTCTTAGACAGCAATTCAATTTAATTGAATTACAAAAAGTAATTTTTTTTTCTCCTTCTCCACCTTCAGGAGAAGAAAAACAAAATCACTTTTGCTCAATCAGGAGAAGTTTTACCGAAGGATCTGCATGAAGCCTGCCAAATGTTTTTTAATAGCACTTACTTTGTACTTAACCGAGAAGCATTTTTCTGCATAGAATAAAATATCAAAGCAGCCACATCCATGCAACCCTGAAGTCAATGCAAACTAAACAATAAGAACTTATACATACGTACATATAGTATCAATTTTGATGTGATAGATAGCACTTCCCATTTTTAAAGTTTTTCCTCCAAAATTACTTAGAGGTATTCTCTTCTCTTCCTTTCATGCATGAGTAACCAGCTTGAAATGCTGGTTTAGATATTGTGTTGTTGATCAGAGGACAATTTTTAGATTGAGTTGCTTTCTTTCTTTGAAACCAAAGAAAAAGAATTGACTTTTTTACTTTTTTTTTCCAAGTAGATTTGCCCATTAAAATTGTTCTGCTTGTGCTAGTTACCAACAAATAAAAATACATCTGTTTTGATCCATGCAGCCACAGCCGAACCACGATTTAGTGTATTACCTATTAAGTCGCCTCAAATTATAGTTCAATTCCAACTTCAGCCATTAAATATTTTTCCTCATAGTCTCCTTAACCGTCCAGAAGACGGAGATACTTCACAAATTCATTATCCAATAATAGTTTACTACTTTTGAAGCGGACCCTTCTGTCTATGAAGCCGACAAAGTCATAGCGGAGCATTGGGGTGAATTGTAAGATTTCCGAAGAAAACAAATTTCTTTCTTTCTACTGAGATCTTAAAATAGACTGATGTCAAAAGTTTGAAGTCGCAGATGGAATTTTATATGCTTCGATTACAAATAATATACGGTGTCTTTCTGAATCTATTCGAAAAACTTTTAATTTAATTTCTATTTGCCTATTGTAATTTTTTGGCATTGAATTTGTTAAATTTATTTAGTTTCTTTACCTGCAAAGGCTGAAGATCTGCGAAATCAAAATCTGTACAATAGACAAAATAAAAGTGTTAAAACAGAAGTTAACCATCCTACTTAATTATCTTGTTTTTGGTATCCTTTTTGGTATCTGTTCTTTTCTGCGTTCGACATTTCTTTTTTTTGGTGAGCTCGTTTTGTTATCCAAGAATGAAGAAAATCTATTCAGTACTAAAAATTATTTTCTTCCTACTTCCGTCTCCTATCATATTGGGACGTCGGATGGAAACGTAAAGAGATCTGTAAAACCAATGAGCAGAGAGAATAAAGAGATGTGAGCAATCTAGGGAGTTACTCGATTAATCAAAATTTGCAAGCTACTCACTCTTGCTAGTAACTGATATATTCTGGACACTTTCAGTTTCAATATCCATTTAAGCTTAAGATATACCACCGAGGCATTTATTTATAGGATCATGAGAGTTATTGTAATATATTAGACACCCATCTATAAGTACATACATATATATCGTCTGTTGATTTTATTACGCAATTTGGTAACAAAATTGGCGTAAGAAAAGAATCTTTATTGTCCATTTTTTTTTTCGCTTTCCGCTGAATCAGCAAAGCCATTCGTTCAATTTCGCATTGCTTGATTGACAACAACAATATTTCCAACTTTTCTTAGTTAAGTAGATTTTATAGGAGAATTCTATTGCTGGACGAACTAATCATACTCACTTCAATCTTGGGTAGTTACAGAACCAAAGTGTAAGATTTTCATAACTGTTTGTCCACATCGTTAATAGTTGTTGTAAAATCAGGAACTTGTTCATCAATATCGCTGAAGAAAGCAGAGCAAAGGGAAGCAGAGGAGTGAAGAGAAAAAGAGATCGAATGTACTCCTGTGCTGCTAGCAAACTTGGACTAAATTGATAAGAAAGTCAAAAACACAGATCAATTTGATTTCTTCATCTTTAAGTTCTACAATTAATATTAATTTTGTATGCTTCACCAAACCTCTCAAAAATACTTTGTTCCATTTTATTGCTACTGACTTAAATAAATTTGCCTGTTGTAGGTTGCAAAGCACTGTTTTTTTTCTCTTTTAGTGTGATCAAATTTCTCCTTTTTCTTTTTTTTTTCCTTTGATTTTGAGTGGTAGTAAGTAACTAATGGACACACACACAACACAAAAGAGATTTATTACTATTATAGAATTAACTATAAGATACTTACTTGTTAAAAGCAAATTCTAAAAGCCGATCAACAATAGATGACGTACAGAAGTAACGGATTCGAGAACCACAAGATTTTGCTTGGCTAAAATAGCAGCCTAATGTAACAAATAACATGATCATTGATTGCTTATTTAGTTGTACAGAGCACATCAAAGGATACACAGACACACACTTTTGTAGAGGAGTGATCTTCTATAAGTAAAAGAAATCTTGATAGGTATAATAATGGTAATAGCTTTTGAAGAAAAAGGCTGAATTTTTTAACTGATAGGGGACAAGGTACCTTTTATCGTAAAAGACAAAGAATGCAAGAAAGCAAGAAACGACAGTCTTTCGTCACCATAGTTAATACTACCCTATTCCCCGCCTAAAGCATAGGAGGTAAATTTTCTGTTCTGGGTTTCTCAAAACCGGAAAAACTTACTGAAAAAGCAAAAATTCTCCAAATTGGAGGGAGACAACAAAAAACTTCTCCCCAGAAACGACGCTTTGTCTTTGTTGTCCTGGTTCTGCGTGAATCTCATGAATAACTAATTATTATTACTCTTTGAGATAAAAGAAATATATTAAACAATACATGTATATCTTTTGCACTGTAGCACATCCAATGAAGAAAAGAAGCATACAAGGGCCTAGTAGAAATTTTAGAGCCGGAATTTGATAAAACCACTGTTCCTACTTCTACCAAGATTAGCTATGTCCCTTTTTCACTTGTTCGACTGATCTATGAGTTGAAAAGAACAATTGCAATGAATAGAAACTGGTAACTAACCAGAGATACTGGTTACTTGGAGGTTGTTACAGGTACTCTACAAATAATAAAAACCATCGTAGTGGTTAATTAAGAGAATAATGATCCATGAGAATGAAAAATAAAGATTTAAATATGTTTTTGTTGCCATAACTGTGAATTAGCACTACTTCGTAGTCTCGGAGATTTTATAAAATATTATTATTTGAGATTGGAGAAGTGCTCATATTCTTTAAAAATAGCTCTCCTTCTCCTTTTTTTTTTTCCTGCTCGCATTTTTATTGTTTCTGTTGTTACTACTATTTGCTCCTTGCCGCTCTCTTTTTACCACTTAGAGTTACATTTTAAATTGCCTAATTCGGATAACGTTGCAAATCTGGTAAAAATCCGAATTAGGACTCAGTTGTAACAGAGACGACGCGGAGCAAAAAAAAATCTGTACTCTAAGGCAGACAAATCTAGGCAGGGTAGAATCCAAGGACAAAGGGGAAGAAAGAAAACAATAAATTGACTACAGGACTACATACGCACAGGAGGGAAAAGAGATAGAAAAGATGGAGATAAAGAGAAACAATCAACAAGAGGGAGCAAAAAAATTAAACGGAATGGGCAAAAAGATTTACCTTCACAAGGTTACTTTGGTCTAGGTTCAATGGTTGTGTGAGTTACCAAAAAGTATGAACTTTCCTAAATGAAACCTGGTTAGTGCTTATGGTTGCCCCGCCTGTAATAACTGAGAAGGGCTTTAATGACATAAAGTTCATGCTTGCCAGTTAATTGAACCACAATAATTGGTTATGAAGAGAGTTCATTTACATTTTAATAATGCAGCAGTGAAATCTAGATTTAACAAACATCCTAGAGTTGCAAGAAACATCGAAAATGTTATATATCTCGGTATATCCGATTTACTCTTAAACAAGTAATTCTTGACTCAGTGGAGCAAAACAAAATCTATGGGTAGTATGCAGCTCTACCAATTTTTTTTTTTCAAATTTATGCCCAGTTTTCTCTACCCTAGGTTACAAAGTAGTATTACCGATCGAGTATGTCCTCACCTTCAACTTGAACTTGAAAATGTGGCGTGAAGTCAAAATATGAAGGGCTTTTCAACCTGAAAATCGGTAAACATTGTAACTAATAGCTAGTAAATGCTAAATGCTATTACTAGCTATTAGATATACTGAGGCATGCCACACAACGCATATTTGATAGTGATATGAGAAGACTGTTGAGCAAAAAACTGCCAACTGAATTCTCAAAGAGGGGAGAGACAATTGATTGGGGTGACACAGATACAGTATTGAAGATTTAACCAACGAGTTGATCAATCAGTCAGTCACTCAGCTGATCATACAAAAGAACACGGCAAGCCCTCAAATGAGGTGATGCATTTTTTTTCTCCACCTTGGAGAAATGAGGTGGCACTGTTTGGGTGTTTTTTCTCTCCGGCAACGTCAGATCTGCAGAGTTACTCTTAAAGGCAAAAGTTAAATGTAATGCATTATGTTGATTTCGTATGCGAATTTATTTTATTAATCCTGACTATAGAGGTACAGATTTTCTTTTGGAAAAAGTACAGACAGACAGGCAATGAAAAACAACCGCTGAGAGAAAAGAAAAAAAAGTTAAAGTGTGTGAATCAATAGTATTCGTTAAGGTAACTATCTAATTTACTGAATTGAACAAAAAAAAAAAAAAATCAGAAATCACTTTTGGAAAATTATATAAAATCTTGCTCAAATTTCTCAGACTTTTTTCTAGTCGATTTGATTGTTCATCTATATATATATCTAAGTATATATATTCATCAACTATATACTTAACAAGTCATTTTCAACCAACGCTAGTTGAATTGATATCCCTCCACCAAGTTTTTCCTTTGTCATACATTTGATTTTCATTGACATTCATCATTTGTACTGTTCCTGCTACTCTTTTTATTTGGCCGGTCAATTTTGGTTCAATTCATTTCCAGCATTGCATAAATCTTTGCTATTTTCATCAACAACATCTATAACAGCACCATTAGTTTCTGTTATAGCTAGATCTCAGATATAATTGGCGAACCAAAATTATTCATTTAAATCTTTGGTTATATCGCATAATTAAGTCTAACGGTCAACCCTAAAGATTATTTTTAGATCCAATCCCACGACTTCTTGAAAAAGTAGAAAAAAAAAATTCTTTTTTCCTTCTGCTTTTGATTGATTTTACCCTTTCCAATCAATCTATTATTATTGTTCAGATCTTAAACAGGTCCCTCGCTCATTACACACGCTACGTGTCATCGAATAGACATTATAGTCTTTCCTCATTACATTATTTGTTATTGTTTTTCGCTTTGAGCTTTGCGATTTTATTTTCCATTTCTTTACTTTGTTTACCACAACAGCAGCGCTAGAGTTAGCATATCTATATATGAATTGATTACGAATAACGAAAAAAGTTCAATCACAAATCGCATCTCCCCATTGCCGCCCTGCCATCACTCTCTGATATATTATAACAACAACAACGACACCTGATCAACCACATTTTTATTGTCATTTACGAATTTTTTCCCATATAGTCACACACAATTCCTTTCTGATTATATCTGTTTTCAACTACAATGACAATTTCAAATGATAGCTACTATTCAACTGTATCATCACCATCAGACAAATTCCTTCTATTGAGGGAAAAGTTATCTAGCCAAAAGGCTAGCAACAGAAAGTTAAGATTACATGAAGAAAAGACTCATTTGTGGGCTCTTAGCGAATATGAAGCCGATATGCTTTGCCATTTAAGAGAATTAGAAAAAGGTTATAAACCTATCGTACAAGCTTTCAGTAAACAACCGGAGATCGATATGGGCATCAGAAATGAAATTGTTGACTACTTGTTGAGAGTTGTCAAAAAATTTGAATTGTCCTCAGAAACATTTTTCACCACCATAAGCCTAATGGACAGGTTTGCATCTACATATTTCATCAAGAGAGAAAAATATCTTTCTATTGGGATGACCTGTCTTTGGATAAGTTCCAAATACACAGAGTTGAAACAAAAACATTTGACTTTGGATGCTTTAATCGACACTCTAACTATGTCCGGGTTTCGTAATTACACCAAGCAATACTTTCTTGATATGGAAATCTTGGTCATGGTTCAATTGAAATGGTGTATCGGTACCAATTATGAGAATTTCTTGGATTTCATGTTGAAGGCAAAGAACTTGTCTAACGTTCAAGATATCAAACTGACATGCCTCTATTTAGGGGAATTGGTCCAATTCTCCACTTTAGCTTTGCGCGTCAAACCTTCTAGGCTTGCAAGTGCTGCCATGCTCTTGAGTTTGAGAGTTTATAATATTTATGGACTTCCAGCTATGGATGAATTGGAATATCAATTGTTGAGAATGAGTTTGCAACAATGCCCAAGAGCAATGCGCCCAGAGTCCTCGGAACCTGTCGTGGTTAAGATGATAAACTTCTGCCAGACTTACTATCAGAGATCCTTGTTACAGCAACAACAACAAAGACAACAGTTACAGCAACAGCAATTACAATTACAATTACATCAGCGACAACAATTAAAGCTGTATTACGAACAGCATCAACAGCAACAAGAACAATCACAAAACGAACATCAATCACAACGAAAAGAGGAGAGCTTACAGTTACAACATGTACAGAAACGAGAGCCAAGACATCAATTGCAGCATTTACAATTGATGACTCCACCAGGCAGTTCAAAAGGTAGTATTGATGCAGGCGTCATGTACGATCCGAGAACTCCTTTAGATAAAAATAATGAGAGTCAGCAACAAATTTACCCTTCACCACTTGAGGCAATTACGCCACCTTTGCAATCTATTAGAAAAAGACAATTTGATGAGTATGATGATGATAAAGATAATTCATCAGTCGCAAAGAGACCTCATTTGGAAGTGGAGGAGACTACAGATTATTTGAGTTCTAAAACTGCCTCGTTGGAAGTTGTTGAGGGCAGTGCATTTTTTGAGGATTATATCAATGAGTTTTTCAGCCAGTTTGATCAATTCGCATAGTTTGATGGTTGAGCCAATATGAGAACAATAAGAGTGAATGCCTAGAAGCCGGTCTATTGATCTATGTTCTCTCCTTTTCTGAGAGTAAATGGATAAACTTTTTTATCAATATATTATTATTATTCTTATAGTTTTTGTTTTTGTTATCGTGACAAGTTCAAACGTGATAATGATAGACATGAAAGTTTTAGAAATGTGATATATTAACGATTAACGGGCTTGGTAGAGAAACACAGAACAGTTAACAAAAAAAAATAAAAAACTTAGAAAAAAATTTCATACAATGGGATCATGTTTTGTGTTTTGTGTTTTGTTTTTGAAATTTAATATTACTATTATTATTGTCATTATTACTTCCCATTTAAAGAGAAAATTGCTTTCTTTGCTTATGACCTACAGTGAGAAAGTGTGGTATCGGTATAGTAAAAGATTAAAAGAGTCACTTGATGGCTTTTTTTCATGATTTTTTCAATTCTTTTGGGATTGATCTCGTAAACTCTAGGGTTTTATTATTCAATTAAAATCATAAATAAAGGAAAATAAAGAGATTATGTACATTTAAAGATTCCTCTATATGAGTTGTGATTAATTTGAACAACTGTAATAGGCCAGCCACCAGGAATCAACCTCTCTTGTAGTAATGGACATAAGTATTGCTGTTAAGATTTCTTTTTCACAACAATAGAATCAATTCAAAAGTAAGTAGTGATGAAGGGTGCAAGAGGACACAATAAAAAGATCCATTGGGAAGATTTGATGAATGAACGAATATTGGAACCACAATCAAGAAATAAAGAGAGCAGGGTATTTAATTGTTAATTGGATCTACATGTCCAAGTTTCTTTCTCTTGAATTGCCAACACAATTCAACTGCAGCCATTTTGCTCACGATTCAATTTCGAGCCAGATCGGGTTGGGTTGATAATATATACGGATGTAATATTTTCTTAAAGTTCACAAGCTCAAGTTCGATGAGCGAAAAGATTTTCGGTTTTCGGCCAGATAAATAAATGATGATGCTTGAGTACTGTCGAGAGTTTCATTTGAGGTATGATGATGAGTTGTTGTTGTTGTGAAGAATATTAATTTGTGGTTGAAATGGCAACGAACGGCCTTCACAACCTCCAAAGGAGATCTAAAAAAAGAAATTTAATTTCTTTTTGCTCCACGTTATCTGCTCAATTGCCTATTCAGGTAATCATTGTTGTCAGACAGATTTGTTGCATGTGTTGCTGGGAATTTGATGCTCAAATCATCGATAGAGCTAGTTTTGAAATATTAATATATTTATTAGATCTGAGATTAAAACAATAAAGCAAATATTATATTTTGTTTGATGATTGATACAATTACCACCTTGATATCCTGTTGCAATAACAACATACTATCTCATCCAATTAACATTCTTATATCATATCATATCACACTCACTTCAATAATAGTCGTGCATAGGACTGTTTCTCGTGTTTTTTTTTTTGGTTTGTTAGCTTCCTATCCGGATAAGTTTATATTAGCAGTATTTCAATTTTTTCTTTCAACACCCAAAGTGAATTCCTCGGAAGGATGCCCCAGTACTATTTATTGCTATCTACATATTTGTAGATCAATGCATATAGATTAATTGCTAAGTGGAAAGAAAGAGGATATACGATATGATGAAAGAAGATGGCAGGAATTTTGGCGTTATTTTCTTTCTACTTTAATTCCAATTGATTCATCCTTGGTGTCTATTTTTAAAGGCAGGCAAAATTATTGACCATTGCTGGGGAAACACTAATTGCAAGCAGTAGTACGATTTTTTTTTTTTTTGAAATTAATTTTTTTCATGGTTCGTTTCTTGGAGTAGCTACTTCTGCTTCTACATTTGATTGAAATACCGAAAGTACACTAGGAATATGGATGATCAATTGCTCCTATTGTTTTGAAATTCGATCCAATTCCTGCAATACAACTACATAATAGAAGCCACTAACACATGTAGTCAGCTACAGAGATCAAAAAAAAAAAGGAAAGAAAGAAGAACAAAATAAGTGTACCAATAAACCCCCAGTAAAATTACAGCGAATCAATTTCTTCGTAGGTATTTCTTTTCTCGTTCACTGAGTATTTTACTTTGCAGTCAAGTCTTTTATCGGTGTACAAAAGCATATGCACCATCTTATTGTAGTTTATTGGAGTTATGTACTAAATATGAGAGAATCATTTGCTATAGTAATTTAATGTTTCCAATTTCATTTGCAGCAACATAAGCAACTAATGACAGCACGTTGAATGTTGTTTGGTCAACAATGTGATCTGACTAGACTGCACCCGTGTCTTTGTTCATCATCAACAAAGCCTTTCTTTGTCTCGAATTGACACAGCCATTTAATTTTGATAGTATCAAATGCACGACAATACAAAGCCGATCAAAGTTCATCCATCCTAAATCATTGTGTCTAAATATACATAAGTGTTTATTGCTCGAGAATTTGTTAATATAAATAAGTTTAGATACAAGGTATTAATTAGTCTATACTTGCATCTTTCGAAGCCTTTTCATTTCTGTTCTCTGTGCGCTGATCTTTTTTTTAGAGCATGTATTTTTTTCATCACGTCCAGTGGATGATGAAAGACGAGAGACATTTATAGCTCTTTTTTTTTCCTTCTTCAATAATCTACATCAGACTAATTTATGCTATCACTTCCACTTAAATTTTTGACTCAGGTTTGTACGCATTCCAGGGTTATTAGAAAACGATAAAGCTGGAGAAGAGAATATTTTTTTGAATTTACCCAATTCTTGAAACAAATGGATTTTTAATAAAAAAGGGTCATCCATCTCTGGGCGAGATACGAAATCAATATCTGGAGCACATAGGACATCTCATAGGATTAAGAAACTGAACGGTTTTGTATTGGTAATCGTTTTTTTAAAAAGCTGCTATCTGCACTAACTCCAGTAAAGAGATCGACTAAGCCTACGAAAATAGACCGTAAACTGTTATTTCATGAATATTTTTATTTCCCTTTTAGGAAATTAGGGAATTTTTCAACAATCCAGCCCAAACAGGGTTAGAATAACAGACATTGTAAATCTTTAAATTGAATTTCACAGGATAATCTATGGATAATACATGGAGTGGATTATCCAAGGTCTAGAGATATTTGGTATAGGTTCAAACTTATGATTTTTCATTGCAGTTCATCCATCTATTTTAGTATTAAAGTTATAAAAACAGTTGCAGATAGAAATATTGCAAAAAAGACAAATCCGACCCCTCGGCGGAGAAGAAATTGATCTTGAGTAAAACGATTGGCTACTCGCAAACAAACAAAAAAAAGAAGATAATATTATACTACCATAAATTATCACCAATCACGCAGGTTAAATGGCCCAATTCTGCCCAGTGTGATTACATTTTCGCTTATGTGTGGGGAGGGGAAGGGGTGGGCCAATAAATGGTCAGTGAGTCTGGACTTGCATTTGCTGCTCACACACAGCCAGTCGGCCGGTGGTGGTGATGGGGTGGGTCATGAGATGTTTTGAATAGAAATTTATAGTCGTATATCAATTGTTTTCTTTTATATGGTAGAAGGACTCCTAATAGCGAGGTAGATCCTCGATTACATCAAAAAAAAAAAGATTAAGATTGATCAACGGTTGGTGATGAGAGCTATATAATAGTAATAATAATCGATAGTATAGCAAGCACTACAAAAAAATAAATGATTTTTAAAAAAACAAAAACAAAAAATGGAGAAGGAAATCTCTAAATCTCCAAAAAGGAGAAGTGAAGGAAATGGAGAAGGAGAAAAAAATGTTTTCCGTCCCTTCTCCAGTTAGCACTAACAATTTTTTTTTATCTTTGTCGAAGTGGTTTGTTTGGATTGGTTGTTGTTATTAAGCTCAATAGCGAATGGAATGCATAATAAAGAGAGATCGTGTCATGCCATTATATAGTCTTCATGAATAGAAGGACAAATAATCCTTGTCTCTGTATCATAAAGGGTAATATTTGACCCCATAAATATATGTTGCTGGATTTATCGTAAAGTAGATAGTGCATTGTCACATACATGAACAAATCCCGATAATAAGAGTTTATGTAAGGCAAAAGGGGTAAATGATATTGAAAATGGTTTTGTTGCTGTATACAGTAAAGATAAAGAACGGACAAAAAAAAAATATAATAAAAATGCACAAGATAATAATTTTTAAACGTGTTTTTTTATTTTATTTTAATTTTATCGAATTATAGTATCTTTATCAAGCTACTACTTTACTGAACAAAGCGTTATTCGAAATTGATGCATTGATTTCTTCCCTTATTTGGTTATTGATCAAAAGAGGAAACATAAATCAAATAAAAGTGGTTGCCCTTGTACTTTGATCTATCGGTGCTTGTAGGAAATATGCCTATTTTACATCCGTCGGTCGGAACCACTTGTCGGAACCACAGGAAAACAAGCAATACATGTATAAAAAAAAAACACACACACACACAGGTGGTGGGCGCTCAAGTCAGAACAAATGTATATGATCTTCTATTATGGTGGTTTGACCTACAATTGCCTTCATATACTACTTTTACAATATATTTTTTTCCAATCTACTCAATTGTATGTATATAACAAAAATAGTACCCTGACGTCAGATAAATGCATTTTTTTGCCCATCATTTTGCCTCCTTATAGCTCCTCCTCCCTTTCTCCGCCAGTATTTCGTTGATAAAAAATATCTATAACATCTGTTGCCAATGATTAGTTGTGTATATGCATCCATGCATGCATTTTATCGAGGAAAGGAGGAAGGATACATCAAGAATTTGGGCCTCTCTTTCACCAGAAGGGTTAAATTGGGTATCATTAGAATGATGACGACGACAAGATTAACGATAATAATAGTGATGAAGGCGAAAAAAAATTCCTAATTGGACAAGTTTTTAGATTTCAAGTCACTACCATTCAAATCAAGTTCAAGTAAGAATTCAATTCGTAAAAGAGAGTGCTATATATAAACATTTGGAAGATTGACTAATTTAATTGGAACAAAGTTGACAATAGACAACGTTGAAATATTAATTTATCAGTATTTTTCAGAAAAGATAAAAATTTACACAAATTAAAATTATATTTTTCAAGCTACCCAGCCACCTACCTACCATACCCTATCTATGTTTTTTAATAAATTCTTTACTAATCTATTTTATTTTTACATATATTTAGATCCTCATCTGATAATATTGAAATTCTGGAACATGGGTTTCTATGGGATTGGATGATGCCACTAAATAATAAAATTAAAATAAACGAGCCGTAGTGGAGAAGGAAACAAAGGAGATAAATCAATCAGTCTGTCAATTGACTGTCTATCCAACGTACTGCTCCGCCCTCAATATTCAACTGTAAATTAAAATGAGTAATGTCTTTATAGATGAGGTGGCTGGCGATATAACTACATAGCTAACTAGCTACATAGCTTACTTTGATACTTATGGGTGGAGATGAGTGTTTTAAGCGTTTTACATAATATATGCACATAATAATTTTGCCTATTGATGTGTATGTAACCTTTTGTTAGTTGTCATCAATGACTATTTTGGGTAATTTATTATTTGTTAATTTTTTTAATTAAATTTTCTCCCCGATTGCTTTATTTTATATGAGCAATGAATAGTTGATATTATATAAATAAATGTAAAGAGTTATCACGAATAGTGGTAATTGGCTAGAGTGATATATACTGAACCTCAACCATCGCTTTGATCTATATGTAAAATTGAAAATCTTACTTGAATAATCGAAAAATAAATAAAAGAATATTAAAACATAAACAAAAACCTAAACATACATAGATACATACATAGATACAAAAATACATAGCATAACAACATAACTAATGGAAATAGATGATTTCAAAAATATTTTCTAAGAAGTGAAAAATCATCAAAATCAAACAAAGTTTGTTTTGTAAAATGGGAAAAAAATATATATATTTGATTTTCATTTTGATTATTAGATTTGACGACCAAATTTCTCATCTAAAATCTTATTCTTCATTCGATCATACCAACCTTCAATTTCTTCACCTGGTTTAAACAACAGTATTATAATTATAGTCATATTATCAAACCCTACTCCAGTAACAGTATTAGCCAACTTCAAACATTCATCCAACAAGATTCCAATAATTTGTTCAATCCTTTTACCCAGAGCCAACCAATGCCTTATAAAATGAATCAAATCCTTGTTTTTAAAACAATCCCAGATCCCATCACAGGCAAGGATGATAAATTCATCTTTGGTCAAATCCAATTGATGTATCAATATCTCTGGATCAACACTCACTTGATATTCTTCTGGTGGTTTCAACCTGAGCGTTACTGCCGTTGATGATGATATAGATGTAGATTTCTTCTTCTTCTTAACAATTGTCTTTTTCTTTTCATCTTTTTTATCATTCTTGAAGCTGAAATCTCCAAAGGCTCTAGATAACAGTAATATTCCATTAACTCTGTTATAAGATACAAATCCTCCATCTTGATGTATTCTTAACAATTCCCCATAATTTCCCGGTTTATGATCAAATGACATCGTCTTTGTCACCCCATTTCGACTCAATATACACCTTGAATCTCCAGTATTGGCTACAATGATAAAATCATGTATCATAATCATGATTATGGCGGTGGACCCACTTTTTTCCTCTTTCTTGAATAGTTCCTCATCACATTCCAAGAAAACTCGCTTTATCAAGTTTGGTATATCGATAGCTTTCATCACCTCATCATCGTCATCATCATCACTTTTTATCTTATCTGTTTGTATATGGCTTAATTCAATCTTAAATTGCTTCAACAACGCTGTGGGAAGAGTGGTGCTTATATAATTAGACACACTTGACCCTCCATGTCCATCAAAAACTCCAAATATATTGATCATTACCTCTTGCTTTTCCATCTGATTATTGTTCGTGGTATTGATATCTGTATGACCAACTGGTAATTTGGCCACTGTCTCACAAAATGCATCTTCCATGGTTAGCCTATAACCTTGCATCTCTCCAATAGCGTATCCTATATTTTCATGATCGACATATTTAATGTGTTTCTCAGTCACTGGTTGAGAAAGTAGTTGACCCATATCAGAGATTGAGTAATGATCTCTGGTATTTAATCCGAAATCTTATAACCTTTGTATCCTATATATTTAATTCCCCTGTTCTTGTTGCTGGAATGAACACACAAACATATACAAACAACTACGGGATAGTCGATCGTAATTTGATGAGAGAGAGAGTTGGGGTGGTGTTCCAAATGGAATGTATCAGGATTTAGTACGTGATGAAATCTATTCTTGTGTAAATAATATCAAATGCAATGAGATGAAGTGATGAGTTGAGAGATGTATATAATTTATCCCAGGTAAATTAGAGATAATGTGATGAAGTTATATTTTTTCTTCCTTTTCGTTATCTCTTTTCTTTGAATTTTTAAAGGGGAGCAACTAGGGTTGTTCAAACATGCACGACCCCTATATATATATATATATATGTAAAGAGATCTATTCAAATAGATATATACATAGATCTGGCGTAGATATAGATATTGTATGTTACTTACAAAGTGATTAAAATCAACTATAAAGAATTTCTAGATAACTTGTTATTTTTTTTTTTTGTTTATTTGTTTGAAAGGAATCTCATTTACTTTCTATCATCATCAGCAGCATCGGTAACATCATTGCCTATCTTTATTATCTTTATTATTATTATTATTGTTATTATTAGTTATTAATTAGTGTTATCATCATTGACTTGAGCAATATATTTATCATGAATCATTTAATATTATTCATCCATCAAAAAATTTTGATCTTGTTGTCTGTCTACCTTTTCAGTCAATTCAATTGAAAAAAAAAAAAATACACCTCAACAATTGCTCAATTCCTTAACGAAATTTTCACCCCAATATGCAGCGGTATATTTACTGATATATTTGAACATTTTATCAAAATTTCCCTTTTTCTTCTCCTCTGGTAAGGTCAAACTTTCAAAGATGGCCCCACTCATCTCCTCCACATTCCAAGGATTGACAATAATAGCACCGTTCAAAGATTGAGCCAGTCCTGCAAACTCACTTAAGATTAAAGTGCCATGTTTCTCCTGTTGTGTGGCAATATATTCATAACTAACCAAATTCATACCATCTCTAGTTGAGGAAACAAGACATACATCACTAACGGCATATAATGAGATCAACTCATCAAATGGAATTGATTTATGCATAAAATGAATTGGAACAAATTCCACTGTACCAAATTGACCATTAACCCTTCCAACCAATTCATTGACATTTGCACGTAATGATTGATATTCTTGAACATCACCACGTGATGGTACAGCAACTTGGATTAATACAACTTTCCCAATCCATTCTGGATGTTCTTCCAAAAAAACTTCAAACAGATGTAATTTTTGTGGAACACCTTTGATATAATCTAATCTATCCACACCAACAATAATCTTACAATCTTTAAAAGTTTTTTTCAATTGATTGATACGATCAATAACTGATGGATTTTTTAAACCATCAACAAATTTATCAACATCGATACCAATTGGATAAGCACTAACATGGATCTTACGACCATTATATTCAATACCATTAGGTTTAGTATTCACTTGTAAGATTCTTTGTACAGAACTAAGAAAATGTCTGACATAATCATAAGTATGAAATCCAATCAAATCACAACTCAAAACACCAATCAAGATCTCAGCTCTTACCGGTAAGATCCTATAAATTTCCGAACTTGGGAATGGAGTATGTAAGAAAAACCCAATCTTGACATTTTTAATACCTCTTGCATCAACCAAATTTCTCAACAATTGTGGTAATAACATCAAATGATAATCATGAACCCACACCATATCATTTTCCTTCACTTGTTCTACAATGACATTGGCAAATTGAGTATTTGCTTCAATGTACAGCAGCCAACACAGTTCATCAAAGTTCATTTCACCAGGATGATAATGGAATAAGGGCCATAATATAGAATTACTGAAACCATTATAATGTAAATCAGCCACTTCATCGCTTAAATAGATTGGAATACATTTAAATTTTGTCATCAAATCTTTATCAACTATAGCTTTATCCAGTTCTGGTAATTCCAATCCGGGCCATCCAAACCATTTAAATTCTTGTTTTAAACCTTGTAAGGCAGTCACAAGTCCTCCAGAGGACATCAGATATTCATAATCTCCAGTCGTGGAGGATTTTTTGATGGTGACGGGAATTCTATTGCTAACTACTAGAACATCACCTTTACTCATTGTCTATGTTTTGTTGGGAGATTTTTTTTTTTCTATCTAGTATATGAATCGGACAGTAACCTATGTTAGAGATGGTGATAGATAGTTCGTTGGTTGTTGTTGAGAGAATATAATGGAATTCAATTGAAAAGAGTCAAGTGATATTTGATCAAAATATTTCTTTCTCTTAAGCAACTATATTATCACGGAAATTCGGTGTTCCGATACACGACCGTTCATTAAAGCTAAATTAATGCAACAAAAAATATAACACGAGATGATGGATGGTAAATGGATGTATATGAATTATATATCATCTTTTCAATTATGATTGATGATTATTTCAATTATTGGAACATTGATTTTCTCATGGTAATCATGTTTAGTTTTCCTTTTAGCAAGAGAGAAATATAACCGATTAACTAGTATATATTAATTACACAGTTCAATCAGCCTTTCTTCATATACATAGTTATGACACCACTACTTAACTACAATAACAAATTATTACACACACAAATACAATTCAATCAATGAATAGAAGAATAACAACACAAAGTTTTTTTTTTTTGGAGGGGGGTCTTTCTTTATATAAATATATATAATAATTTTCTAAGCGATTTACAAATAACAGATAAAAATATAATAAATGTTTAATTTTAATAATTGATTTGCCTTGCCTGATTGGATGTGTGGGACGTGGGATGGCAATTTGTAAAATGATGAGGTTTGTGAACTATTGGAATTTATCAGGTTGAAGTGGTTGTCGTGGTGATGATGAAGCAAATGAATGAATGAATGAATGAATGAATGAATGATTCGAATAATTCGAAATAAACGAAATGAAATGAAAACTGGCAAAGATTACTCATTGTTGTTTTTTTGGGGTTTTGAAAATTTCAATTTCTTCTATCTTTCTTAAACATCCAATAAATCTCCATTCTTATCCTGATTTGCATCTTCTTCTTCATCTAAATCTGCAGTTCTATCTCTATCATAAAATTCATCCAAAATCTTTGGACTAATTCTGTTTAACATATCCTTTGGATAAATTCTTAACAAGGACCAAGCTTGATCCAAACTTTCAAATATACTTCTATTTTCATATGCACCTTGACTAATAAATGTTTTTTCAAATTTTTCCAAAAATTCCAATGATAATTTATCTTCAATACCCAAAGCTTCTTCACCAACAACTGCCTTCATAGCTGCTGCATCTCTACCAATTGCATATTTAGCATACAATTGATTAGAAACATCACCATGATCTTTTCTAGTCATACCTTCACCAATGGCACTCTTCATCAATCTGGATAATGATGGTAATACATTGATTGGAGGATAAATACCCTTGTTATTCAATTGACGATCGATAGAAATTTGTCCCTCGGTGATATAACCTGTCAAATCAGGAATTGGATGTGTAATATCATCATTTGGCATGGTTAAAATTGGAATTTGAGTAATGGATCCATTTCTACCTTCGACTCTACCAGCTCTTTCATATATGGTTGATAAATCGGTATACATATAACCAGGATAACCTCTTCTACCTGGAACTTCTTCTCTAGCAGCAGAAACTTCTCTCAATGCATCTGCATATGAAGACATATCTGTCAAGATGGTCAAGACATGACGTTCAGTTTGATAGGCCAAATATTCAGCAGTGGTCAATGCCAAACGTGGAGTAATAATTCTTTCAATAGTTGGATCATTTGCCAAATTTAAAAATAAAGCAGTTCTCTCCAATGAACCATTTTCTTCAAAATCTTGTTTGAAAAATCTAGCAGTTTCTAAATTGACACCCATTGCAGCAAATACAATGGAGAAATTATCTTCATGACCATCATGAACATCCTTTGTTGGTCTAACTAAACCTGCTTGTCTACAAATTTGAGCAGCAATTTCATTATGTGGTAAACCAGAAGCTGAGAAAATTGGAATCTTTTGTCCTCTAGCAATAGAGTTCATTGTGTCGATAGCAGAGATACCTGTAGAGATCATCTCCTCAGGGTAAATTCTAGCATATGGATTAATTGGGGAACCATTGATATCCAAATAATCTTCTGCAAACACTTTAGGTCCGTTATCACTAGGCCTACCTGAACCATCAAACACTCTACCCAACATATCTTCACTAACAGAGATCTTTAAACTTTCACCGGTAAATTCCACTCTAGTCTTCTTCACATCGATACCAGAAGTACCTTCAAATACTTGTACGATGGCTCTATTACCACGAACTTCCAAAACTTGACCTTGTCTTTGACTACCATCTGGTAATGTTAAATTGACAATCTCGTTGAAACTTGGAAACTTGACATTCTCCAAGATCACCAAAGGACCATTGACACCGGCAACAGTATTGTAATTAAGACGTGGCTTGACTCTAAAGTCTTGAGTGACTGCCAGTTTATTTATATCATCTAAACGTTGGGTATTAGTTGGTTAGTACCTCAAAAAAACAAAAAAAAAAAATACCAAAATTAACACTCTAGTGGCCATTAAAGAGCGAACGAACCACATCTTATTAAATCCAACAAAAGATAAAAGATACTTACATAGTTCTTTATCCGACAAGACCATTGTAAGTGACTAACTGGAGGAATGAATAGGATAAATGAGATAGATTGTAGTTGATATACCGTTGTAATTGAGTAATAACAATACGATGGAGATTGGATATATATATATATACATATATATAGTATTATCAAAGGATAAATGAACAATTTATTTTATTAAATTTGGTCGCCTTTTTTTTTCTTTTCTCCTTGGTTAATAAAAAACCAGTGGAAAAACAAAATGGCAGAACAGTTTTTTTTTTTTTTTTGCAGCCATTTTACATACAGATCTTATCATACAACTTCCCAATTATCAACTGGATGGTGGAGACGAGGAGGAGGAGGATGAAGTATATCCTTGTTCTCGGACCTGGCATGTTGCAAGTCTGCCGCCACCAACTTGAACAATTGAGTCGATAAATAGTCCAAATTTGCCAACCGAGCATTGTTGTTGTTATCCTGATGATGATGATTGATTTTTTTTTGATGGAATTCAAAATTCTTTTCAAGGTTGATGTTCATGTCAACTTTGTTGATGTACTGTTTGTATTTTTGCAAGTTCCAAAAGATCTTCAAGAAAGATGAACCATCTTTGTTGGGGGTGTTATTAGTAGTATGCTTATTCGTAGTAGTAATACCATTGATAAATTTCCAAACCAAGTTTCCCAAATCAACCAACTTGTCTAATGAAAGCAACTGATCATCATCATCATCATTATCATCATATTTATTATTATTATAACCATCTTGTTGTTCTTTTCTTTGTATCAAGTTGACGAGATTTAAACTCAAACAACTCAACAGCTTAATAAACAAACTCAACTCATATTTGTTCAACTCGTATAAATTCTTAAACAAGTACAATGGATAAAATTCATTTCGAGATCGTATCAATGGTTGATATTCGACAAATTTGAACAATTTTTGCTTGGAATTCATCTTTTCCACTATATTCTCTGTTGGAATAAAAATATCATAAGTTAAAGTTGATAAATTATAAAAAACTGCCCGAAGTAAAAATTTGGAAATGTTATAAAGATTAGCATTGATCACTTCATAATGATAGTTCAAATATTCATTGATGGGCACTATTGGGATGAATGCCATATATATCTGTTGTAATTGTTTCTTATTGACAACGTTATATAATTCAAATAACTTCTGTGATAATTTCAATTGTAAATTGTTCAACTGTTTTATAGTATTTGTATTGGTCACTCCTAAACTGGATATCTCTTGTTTTAAATTCAGTTTCCTTGACTCATATTTTTTCAAATCATTGGCAGACCTATCGGAGATTTGTTTCAGTAATTCAAGATTCAGTTTACGTCGTTCTTCAATCTTGGATTGAAGTTGATTATTTCTTTGCGTTAATCGATCAATCTTGTCCTTATGTAATAACAATGATTTTTTCAATTGTAAAATTTCGATACTCAAGAGTTGTTGGGCCAATTTTTCTGTCAAGTTGTTATTGTTGTTGTTGCTGTTGCTGTTACCAATGTTGTTATGATTCTTGATATAGTTGTAAGAGTTGTGGTTGATGCAATTCGTCAATATACCATCTATCTCTTTGACATATTTTTTGGTATGATAGTCGGTATCGATCTGTTGGATCCTATATTTCAAGAGCAGATGGTTGATACAATGGGAACAGATCAACAGACCATTATCCTTACAAATATCACAATTCATCTCCATCTATCTATATCCCTCTATGTGGTAAGTATATATCTCTATCTCTCTCTATCTTTAAAAAAAACACTACTACTTAACTCTTAGTACAAAAAATAAAAATAAAAATAAAAATAAAAATAAAAAAAATAAAAAAAATAAAATTAAGCTCATCTTCCTCTTCTCTTCTCATCTTTTCTCTAGTATATACAAATACTTGATGTCCACCCAATTACCACAACCGAAATCTGCCAAACCACTCAGGATAGCCCTCATGGGGGACTCCCGAGCTGGGAAAACCACCTTCATACGAAACTTGGTATCCAAAAACTTCACCGAGGTGTATTACCCAACTTTGATATCTGATCCCATCTTGATCGAATGGTTTGCCAATGATCCTAAAGCCAAATTGATGTTGAACGAATATGCGGGATTGAAAGACTTCTTCCCGATACTTGAAGATTCCCGTTTGATCTTGTCTCCAAGAATAGTTGGCTCATTACAATCGGAACCACCAAAACATTCCAGAACTAGTAGTCATCATAGATCATCATCATCAAGACAATTGAAGAAGATTAAAAAAAATACTATTTACGATATAACATTTAACGACAATAACAACAACAACAACAACAACAACAATATTAATGAAAGTGCCATAATATCAGATTCCAACCCTGGTTCATTTGAAATCTCACCAATTTTACTCGAATTGATCGATACACCTCCTTTTAACCCATCAAATGTGGTTCCCTTCTTGGAGTCCTCACTCGATGTGAAATTACCTCCAGAAATCCTTCACAACTTGGCCAATGAACCACGCAGAGATCATTCTACAAAACCCTTGATCGTGGCAACTGGAGGTAACGACATGAATGGCCAAATAGATGGGTATTTGTTCGTCTATAGTTGTCTACCATCTTTAAATCCTCCCAAATACGAGGAACTGGAACTGCACTCTACAAATTCAAATACAAATACCAAAGATAACACATCTTCATCATCTTCATCACCAATTGAAGAAAACTCTTTGGATAAGTTGAAAAAGATGATGCAGTTGATGGAAGGTGCATGGAAAGAATACCGTAATTATGAGAGAAATAAGGAAATTAGTGGTGAAGGGGATATATTTTCATTTGTCTACAGCGTTAAATCTCTATGGAAAAAACAGTCCTTGACACTGGACCGTAGTATGAATGGATCTGGAAGCACTTCCACAAGGCCTTCGTCTCCCTTATCTTTGTCAACTCCAACAGATCATATCACTTACTTACCACCTGTGGTGATTGTCTGCACCCATTGCAACTCGGAATTGCGGTCACCTGTGTTGATACAAGAGGGGAGAAAATTGGCTCGGGATTGGAATTGTGGATTTATCGAAATGGATAATTTGAACAGGGATGATGTTGAGTTGCTGACAAGTTTGATAGTTAGAGATATAGTGGAGAATAGGTTTAATTCAAAATAAAAATATAATTCGGCCATCCGAGTCTTTCTTTGTTTTTCTTCTCTGTTATCTATCTAAAATACCCTTTTTTTTTCTTTCTTTTTCTCTTTTCGTTTGATTTCATGCATTGCTCTCTATATAGGAGGCTGGCTTGGCATCCCCAATCTTGTTTTTTTGATTCAGCGGAATGTGCCTTGTGGAATGGAACTAATAATGGTTTACATCACTTTTTAATCCAAGGAGACCTTTTCCCGTCATATAACAAAAAAATCATTTTCGTAAGGAAGACTAATTAGAGATAATCCATATAGTTAATGATATTTATCAAAAACAATAAAAAATCTTAAACTCTCTACCCCCAATTTTCCTTATCATATATAGGCGGTATCCCACGTACAACTAACATGTCCTATACAAGTTACATGTTTTCTTCAGTCTTATGAGGTTCATAAAAAGAATGGTTACCGATGGTAAAAGATAATACTTGAATGCAATCCATAAAATTATATGAATAGATCAATAAACAAATAATTCAACATTGTTTTTTAATGAATTTTGATTAAAAATTACATTAATTTTCCTCGGTTACCAAACAAATTGTAACTATATATTGAAAATTACTCACTTGGCAAATGATGAATTCTATATATCTCTTTCCAATATCACGAAGAAAATAATTATACTTCCCATTTAAGTATATTCTTTAAATTATTATTTACATATATATGTTTAATTTAATCATCATCATTTATCATCCTCAGCTGGTGAAAGGTAAGAAAGGTTACCAAAAAAAAATATCAAAAAACTTACATTCCTTCCTGCTGAATTCAGGAATCTATGATAAATTAATAGCAATATACTTGATTATGACATCTTTTTTAGTATTACATTTTATATATCATTTAAGGTAATGCAGCCGGGTTAAGCAAAAATACGATTAAATAGTTATTGATCAATATATATATAGATGGATAGATTTTACAGGGAATGAAAGGAAATTAGAAGTGAAAAGTAAAAAGTTAAAAAGTTTAAATACAAATAATAATTTAAATAATAATACATAGAATTTAATCAGTTTTCTCTTGGTTGAATCAAACAACTCAATTTCCAAGCTCTATCATCATCAATCACATTCAACTGATGTACCCTCAAAAGCTCTACAAAGATCAATTCTTGCAATGGAATAATCTCATTCATATCGTTATCCGATCCCACGATGCTAGATAACGATAATCTCGATAAGGATTTCCTCAACTTGGACGAGCTGGAGAAGGTTTTTTTCAAAGAATTTGAAGAACCACTCTTGGGGATAAAATTGACAGATAAGGAAGATGATGATGATGTTGTTGGTTGGTATTTTTTCTGTAATTTTTGTAAATCACCCAATATCTTGGTTATCTTGAAATATTTATCAATATTGATCAATTTTTGGTTCAAAAAAGTTTCTGCATTTCTGTAATTGGAATTACCTTCCACTATAAAAGTCAAATCTTGTAGAAACAAATTCAAATATGGTACAATGATCTGATCCTCCTCTTTTAAATAGTTAGACAATTTCCGACGGTAGATCAAATAGTTCTTATCAGGTTGAATTATTTTGATCAACTTGTTGAACAATTTCTTGTAATTACCATTCACGGAATTCCAAAGATTAACACATCTGCTGATCAAAAAACTTTGCAATGAGGTCATCACTGCAGCTAGGGAATTGAAATTTTTCAAATTGAAACAGTTCAACGCAATTTTCAACCACTTGGTCAACAGCCTAAGTCTCTGTTTCAATGATAAATCAGGTTGTAAAATAGTTTCTAAAACGTACCCACTCAAGAGATTTGTAAACAAGATTGACCTTTGAACATTAGGTGATAAATTCAAATGCAATTTCTTTTCGGTGAAATTCTCGTTTAACAACTCTTCAATTTTAATATTGTTGAACAATTCACTCTCGATCAACGTCAATTGCTTGGCTATATCTAAAGAATGATAGTTCAATAACTGCAATGGAGTTTGAGGGAATCTCAACCTCGTATTCCGAATATGATACCAATTACCAATCAAGTCATGTAACGAATTATGATTAGGGTACCAGCTTGGTCCCATGAATCTCTTATAAGCATCGTTGACTAATTCGATTTCTTGTACATCAATTCGAGATATTGACGAGGACGAACTGCTTACCAACGAATTCAAAGATTCATTACTGTGGATCAAAGTGAGCTCGTAATTCTCATCATCCATCGACATTGTTGTCTGTATGGAAAATCTGGTATCCCGGCGTTCGTCATCTGGTAACAAGACCCGTGATACCAATTGTTCATCATCTGTCTTGTCGATCAATGTCGCAACCAATTTTATCAATTGTAAAGTTTCCACAGGTAATGTATCAGACGCACTCTCGTTCAAAAAATTCATCAATTTTGGTAACAATAGATAATCATCCTTCCAATACGAAGATAACCAAATCTTAACCATTTTTAAAACCAATTTTCTCCTATTTTTGATCCTAATATCTGATAATGATTGGATTTCCTTGATACTGGACTCGTATCTTGATATTAATGCATCCAATAAATCTTCACCACTGGAGAAAATTCGGTAACACAAAAAAAATGTTGAAATATACAACTGACTTGGCTCATCCAATTCATTGGTCAAAAAATACACCAATCCTCTAAACGATGAACCAATCAATACACCATTGGCATCTTTCAAGATCTCATTCGACAAATTTTTGATGTAGTACGGGTTTTCTCTCAAGTTCTTGTCGCCAGTAAGCTCCATGAATTCATCTTGCTTGAACATCGGACTCATTCTCGATTCATCATCACCTTTTTCCAACATCTCACTCAATAAATCAATACCCTCTGGTGTTAACGTTAATGAAGCAGAGTTACCACCTCGGAGCACGGAAAACCTGTTCGAATTTTTGGTCTTTGGAGTCACTAAACCTTTTCTCTTTCTCAATTGCTCGTTGAATTTTTTAGATTCCAATAATCCAAATGATGCCTCTCGGATGAAATCTTTAGTGTCGATCTTAACCCTCTGGAAATCAAGATAAGTATGCTCGACCTTGGTGTTCATACTACTTCTTGGAAACATCACGTCAATCTTTGTCATCTTACTCAATTCGATAATCAAATTTGCACAATTACTTAACAACAGTTTACCCAGATCAGTATAAGCGTACTCTTTTAGAGATCTCACATTAATAGTGTCATATTGTAATTTTCCATACTCTCTGTTGGTGAGATCGATTAATTCTGTACAATTACGATCAAACTTTCGGATCAATTTACCAAAACTTTCCAATATAGTCATCAACTTCTCATCTTTGATGAGATTCAACGATTCAACGACAACGAATTTGAAGTCCAAGTATAACAATTCCACGTGCTCGTTGATCAAATGGAGTAATTTGACACCAGTTAAATTATGTTCGATTAAATCCATACGACCAATGATCATGCTGAAGTAAGAGATAAATATAGCAGAGTCCTCCTTCACCCTTTCTCTCAAAGTTGGAGTATACGACAAGTATGGCATTGCCTTGGTGTCGAACTTGAATCTGTCAAAATTGGCTTTTGGTCTGAAAATGTTTTCAGACTTCCAGATGTTCATAAACAGAATCGCCTTCATCAACACTTGATACACGAGCAATTCCAACAACTCAATTTTATTGAGACTGATGGTGCCGATGTAATCTCTTGATTTTTGTCGAAGTATATGCCAATCTTGTAACAACTTCTTACGTACTTCTCGAATAGTCTTTGACAAATATACATTTTCATTCTTAGAACTTAGGCAACCTATTTCTCTTAAGAAATACTTGATTCCGATAGTGAGTTTGTCAACTGATGAGTAAGAGAAGGAATAACCTTTCAAATTGCCCGTTCTTGATGAATAAACAGGTTTGCTCTGCTTGTTTGAAAGAAAATTTCCAGCCGCTTTGAAAAGTAACAATAATGGTTGTTTATCCTGTTCATCTATTGTGGGCTTGAAATAGTTTAACGGAACCCATCCAGTTTCGATATGGTATGAAAGCAAAGTCACTTCGACCCACCCTGAACTTTCCGAGATATCATGAATAAAAGCAATATCATCTTTTTGAAACGAAAGACATCTGGCTGCCTCATCTTGTGATTCCAAACTTGCCACATCGAATGAGTGAGTCGCTGTCAAAAACAACCTTGCAAAATTATCATCTTCATGGTTGGCCAACTCCAGATCAATATCAGCATATTTCCCACTTTCATCTTTATCTGTATATCCTTTAAAGTGTGACATCTGTCTAACAGCACTGCTATGTTCGAGATAATTATTGATGTTGGGCGTCTTTTTTTGAACAAGCTCTTCTTCATCTTCTACAATACCATTATTATCATAGACATGGCGTAAATTTGTCGTGCTTCTGTTTAATAATTTCACCTGAGTGTGCCTCCTATCATTGGTGGAGGAGAAAGTTGACTCTGTAGGTGATAAAAATTCATGTTTGTCAAGTTGTGAAGTCCCCACACTGAAATCATAAGTCAGTGGAGAAATGTTGTCAGGATAAAAAGATGATGAGGGAGACAGCACCGTGTTTGTCTGTATATAAGAAGGTCTAAAACTTTCAAAGATGTCCTTGTTTAACTCATTAGGTGACTTAATCAACTGCTCTTTCTCTGATTTTTTCTTGCTCGGTTTGACAGGGGATAGGCGTAACTCCTTCCTGCTACTCATACCCAGTGAGATGTCTGTAGGTTTCAGTTCTTCGAATTGAACCTCTTCATCATCTTCGCAATTGTGGAATACCTGTTCTTTTTCATCCAGAAAATCCAAACTGTCACTGGCATTTTTGCTGGGAGTTGGTTCGAACATCAGGGTACCGATTTTTTGTGGTTTGTACAGGTGATACAAACTATCTTCTTCTTCTTTTTCTATTACCTCTTCCTCTTTCTGTTCCTCTGTCTGTAATGGAATGGGCGATTCAATTTTTTTTAGTTTTTGATTCAGAGTGGAAAAGTTGGATTTTTCAATGGTTATAGTCTTAGAAGATACAAAATCGAACTCATCCGGGTCAGTCCCACTTACCAGCGTTTGAGGAGGAGAAGGAGGTGGTGGTGGTAGCACCGCTGCTGCATATGCAGTGTAACTGTCTTCGCGGATAAGATCATGTTCCATAGACGTCAAATCATTTTTAGCTTGTTGGGTTTTTGAATGATTCGATTCAACTTCACGCTTGTTGTTTGCACCTATAATTTTTCTTTTGAATTTTGAGAGGAATTTCCCACTATTGGTTTTTTTCAAATTTTGTGGGGTATCAGCATGATTATGTGATGTTCGCTTAGTGCGATGGTTATGTGCAGAAGATGAGGTTGATGTGGAAGTTGGGGGTGTGATAGTCTTAATTGAAGTTGATGGAGTGTTACCAAAATTACCTTGCCTTACTAATGGGGTCTTATTTAAATCTTCATTATTTTGGTTATCATTCAATGATTGGGATTCAAACTTATCTCCCTCACCTGAGACTGGGACTATTGGGGTTGCATCGTTGTCCACCACTATTCTTCCATCACTTAAATACCCATCATTATATTCACCATAGTATGAAGAAGCTGTATTTTTCGTTGTAATTACCGGCATATTGCTTATTCCGGCGAAATGATTTGAAAATATCATGAATTTTGATGTATTCTTGTTGTTTTGTAAATCTTCGTTATTAAAATTTTGTATCACTGGAGTATTTATGTCATCTAATAAGCTTTCAGAGTCCTGGGTTGTTGGGGATAAGTTATGCATATCATCTTGGACCGCATTTAGATGTAAGGATACACCATTGGTGGTGGATTTCAACTCCGCATTGTCACTATCATGTGAGGTGGTATCTGAAGCGGAAGAACGAAATGAGTAAAAAGTGTTCTGAGAGTTCAAAGTCTGCAGAGATTGAGAGACCGCAATTTTTTGTCTAGTTTGAGCAGTATCTTGATCATCTTTACCATTGGATTGTCTTCTTGATTTTTTCAATTTCAAAGGGCTTGTACGGGTACCATCATCTTGGTATGTTACCTCATCATTTGATACCGATAATGGTTGTATTTTTTGAAAGCCAAGAGAATCAATAGACACAGCGGGACTATGGTCTTCAAGAATTTCCTTCCTCAATTGAGTTATAGGAGTATTGGATGGTTGTTGGTTTTGGACGATGTTCAAATTGGGAGATTGAGTTGCTTGTACCACATGGCAAAAGTTAGTATTATATATATTACTGTTAAACAGCTGAAAAATAGGGCATACCATCTTCGAAGATAAACTCATCCTCGTCATCAGCATCATCATTGCTATTGTTGTTGCTATCATCGCGGAAGCCCCTCACAGGGGCATTCGAGATCATCAAGCCTTCCAGTCGATTATAGATCATGATATGTAATTATGGGTGTGTGGTACTTTGTCTTTATCTGATAAATTAACGATTAATATTTTCTTTCGCGCTAATTGATATTTTTTTGCACAATCGAAAGAAGAGGAGGAAGAAGAATACGCGTGTTAGTATGGTTTAAGTTTTATATAAATGTGAATAGCTATCTCTTTTAGAATAATTTCATCTGTAGATATAGGTAAATACTGAATCACTTCTCATTGCTATAGAAACTCCATGGCTCCTTCTTTCACTTTTGTCCGATTCAACTCAATTCAATTCAGGTCCCAATACACAGTAACGCGTGTTGTTGTGAGGCACAACAGTCGTGCACATACATTCCAATTTAAATTAATTCTTCAAAATGAGCATCCCCATCTGTTGAAGGGTTCTATTTTTAGAGTCTAGATAATTCAACATTAGAGGGCCTTAACTGAAAGTGAAATCAAGTTCACTCTCTCTATAACTTCTAATAAAAACGAAAAAGGTGCAGTATAAAGAATTGATGTATGGTAACAATATCATTAATGAATTCCTTGTACCATTTCTTTTTGCAATTTTTACCATTCCTCAGTGATATAAATAGTTCATCATAATAAATCTGTAGTTAAAATTAAAAATTAGTGTTATCTATAAGAATAGTTAATCGGAAATATCAATATCTCCTTGTAAAAGCATGAAGTCTATACAATTCCAATATCAAAAGGAATTTGATCTATTTTTATATTCTTCCGATAATCATTTCTAGTCATCTCGCACGATTCATAAATTAACCTATTTTTTTATCCCTTCCGGATATCATTTTCCAATCATATCAATCATCAGCCTGCCTGCAACTAATTTGCTTCATATATTTCTATTTATCTCCAAAGTTAAGAAACTCAACATCCCTTAGTATGTCTAAATATGAGCTATGATTTATATATAATATAACTTTTTGTTCGTGTTAATGCACTCATAACAACTTCATTTTATGATAATTATCCAATATTTTGAATAATCCCCACTAATGTCTTCAAAAGCTGAGTCTATGCCAATCACAGTTTTGAAGAATACCTATAATTACACTGAAAGATAAAGATAAATTGTTTAAAAGATTTGACATCATTAGATAGAGTCATTCCCTCAGTATATCTAGATATAGATGGATCAAAGTAAGATAACGAACAAGATTGAAATGTATGACTTCCTAAATAGGCAATGATAAGTGTTTTTTCATCAGCGCAATAATTTTTTATTATCATTTTTAAGACGATAGGTGGGGTGACGATGAGAAGGGTTGTGATAATGCTATGTTATGCATGGAGAAGCACTTCAATGAAATATAGATATGGATAGAGAGATAACAAAGATATGCCAATTTCAGCATTAGTTCCATTACCATTAGAACTATGGATCCATATATTATCATATCTATCAATTTCCTCTTTAGAGAATTTACAATTGGTCTTACCACACGATGAGTACGTGGATAAAGAACTACACAGAGATGTCTCAATTAGATTGGTTGACAGTAGTCTATTTGAGTTTAAAGCCTATAAACAAGATTGGCAAATATTACAGAACTACTCAAACGCAATACAACAGCAGACTGAATCGTTGGAGCTTATATTAGTATGCACGGTTGGTAATTCTAAACTAGACTTGGAAAGGGTGAATCATTTATTTGAAACACAACCCAAATTTCAAATGATTAAGAAACTTAAATTGGTTTATATGAGGCCTCACATTGAATCTGACAACTTTATTGAAATATTGATGGATCAGATACCACTCTTACCCACTTTGAAAGTATTGGAAATTACTGATGGATTAAAAATACTACCGCTGGCGATATTGTCGAAGAAATTCCCCAACTTGCGATCTATATATTTAGAGTCCCACGAGTTGGAGAATTTTCCAAAAATGGATACCATGAGCTCTCTTAGAACTATTCATTTACAAAGCAATGATATCAAGAATTTGTCTGTGGATCAATTTCAATATTTAACTTGGGTAGACTTGAGTTATAATAAACTTGAGAATTTGAAAAAATTACAATCCCCAATTTTGAAGTATTTGAATCTTTCTAGCAATCGTATCAGAAATATCGAACCAGATTTTGCGTCATGTTTACCTCAATTACGAACTTTGATATTGTCGAGCAATCCCATTTTGAAATTCCCTGACATTGGTCTGCCTTGGTTGACAAGTCTTGACCTCCGAGACACTATGGTTTACGATTTCGAGAAATTATCCCGATTACCACTGTTGATTGAATTGATGCTCGGTGGAGAGTTTGAGAATTTGCAAGAGCTCCAACTGCTAAGATTGAACAATCTTCTTAGATTGGGATTGTTTAACAATGTAAAATATTACAAGAAGGGCATCACTAAACTTGACCATTGCTTGCCTCAAACACTTCACAAGTTGGAATTACATGGGCATGAGATCAAAGTAATCGAGAACCTTCCTGAAGAGTTGAAAGAGTTGGAATTATTTTCTACCAAAGTTGAAGTGATTGAAAATTTGAACCCAAATTTGAAAAAAATTGTTATCCATGGGATTTCAAAGATCAAGCTGATCAATTGTGATGTGTCCCAATTGGATAGATTCATTCATGGTTCAACTGAAATCTGTGCATTGTCCAAAGTTGATAAGACACATTTGAAAGAATCTATCCTTGATATCCCCATTGGGTAATCATTACCTCTTTTAGTTATTATTATTAAGTGAAAAAATTCTATTCGCGCTAAAAAAGAGAAAAAAAATATTAAATTGTAAAAAAACAGAAAAGAGAAAAGAGAGAGGAAAAAAAAAAATGCATAACACACAGTCTTTTGAAATTATAATATACTTCATCCTTCAACAGACAGGTTGATATAGAGACAGATAGGTATATATATACACATACCAATATTAAGATGTCAGTAAAAGAATCAGCTAAGCATTTGGTCAAGCTCTTGGAGAAGCTTCCAAATGATCGTATCCCACATTTTGCCTCATTTAAAGGTACCCAGTTGGAAAGATTTAGAACGATAGCGGGTTTACCAATTTTGAAGTCAGATATAAAAACCAACTCCAAATCTATCACTGATATTGTAGTTGATACCATTCTGAAAAAACCAAGTAAGAAAATAGAGTACAAGAAAGAGTTGTATAATGTCAAGATTTTAGATCAACAGTGCTCATCAGTGAAAAATTTCTTGGATGATAAGTATATGAAGACTTATAAGATAGGTGATAAATTATTAAAACCAAAAGGTAATCCAAATTATTATACCAGATTGAATAATGATCTTGCCAAAGGTGGTAAGGAGAAGGAGAATTTCTTTGACGCTTTTAAAATGGTTATTAGTGGGAAATATTAAACATATTAAACTTTTAATTATTATTTATTACTATTATTATTATTATTATTATTATTATTTGGCAAACGTTATAAATGACATCTCATCATCATCATTGACAAAATCTTGTATATTACCATCAGAATATTTTTTCATAACTTTACGTGCAGATTCGATATCTGTAAATTCAATAAAACTTAATTTCTTAACCTTGATCAATCTCAGATCGTTGAAACCTTCAAATTTACCAAAGAATTCCACCAATTGTTCTTTCGTCACCAGTGATGATAAATTTTGTAATAACAAAACACTGTTGGGTACTTCTGACTTGATCAATTTGATTTTTTTAGATTGTTTGATTTCATTAGCCTCCAGTTCATCTTCTTCCAATTTCCTCTTCTTCATCCTAGAACTGAGATATTGTTCAAATTCATTTTTAGATAATGTTGCCTTATAATACGCCAAACTATTGTCCTTGGCAAACGTTACTTTCACTATATTGTCTAGTATTTGGATCCCATTCAAATCCTTTTGAGCCCTTACGGCACTATCAATGGTCTTGAATGTTATAAACAGTTGACCCTTCAAGGATACTTTTTTTTTCAATATTAAAGATACAATCTCTCCATATTTGGTAAATTGCTTCTCAAGTTCTTTTCTAGTTGTATTTATTGAAGGTTTCTCATTCAAATTATTTATATATAATGTGGCTTTGCTCATGGTAATCCTTATTTATTTACTTTCTATGCTATCTTACTCCGTTTAAGATACATATTCATACATCCTCTTCTACATTTTTGATTTTTGATTTTTTTTGAATTTATGTATTTGTGTTTTGTCGCACACCCATATACCCACCAGGACGGACCAGATATACATATGATCATTCACACTTGGCCAGGACTATAAAACTCAAAGCAAATTGAGACAAAGAAGATATCTTCTGAAATGACAGGGTATTTCACCAGGTAACTCTTTCAAGCAGTCAGGGTACTCCATGTATATAACTAATCAATCAGCTAGATAACTATCTATATTTAATCCAACTTGTGAACAACACCTCTTTACAAACTCAAATTCACAATTGATCTTGAATCTATTATCATTTCTCACCAATAACCTCAATGCTACCAAGTTATCAAACTCGATATACGTCATCAAATCGATTTTAATCTCCTTTGAAGCATAATAATCCGTGTCCTTATATATCGACTTTAAAATACTAATCAATCTTTCAAATTCAAACCATTTAGGAGTATGTATCACTTTTCTCACATTCCCATTCCTCACTCTTCTGGCAAAAGTTCTCTTACCCGATCTTATCTCTTTCAACTTACTGAACAAGGTGAAATCAAATCTGGAATCATTATAAGATGCCAAATATGAAGATATCACCAACATGGCAGATAATGGGGTCAATAGTTCATCCTTCTTGCTCGTGGTATATTCGGAATCATCAGATACTATACTCTTCGTGATGAGCTTATTTGTCAACTCTTTCTTGTAAAGCTTATATAAATCCATAAACCCAAGCTTATTATTCAACTCCAATGGTGCTATGAAAATAGGCCAATTTTTAACTATAATAGCCTCCAATTCTTTAATGTCTGTTGAGTATGGGTAATATGTATCGACAATCAATTTGATGAAATTTTTTGCATTAAAAGATTGTGGTAAGATAATCAGCTTTTCGCTTAATATTGTAATAATTTCATCCAGTTTAGGATTTTGGAAATAAATCTTCACTATATTACTGGTTAAAAGACTTTGAGGTATTGATACAGTTGATATGATGAAAAAGATTGACAAATTCAAATCCAATTTGTTAAACATGTTGAATAAATCAAATGATAGATTACTGGATGAAATATATTGTAAATTCTTCAAAACCAACACCGTATCACCATCAATGGAGCTACCATTTTTCAAACTATTTGTGAAATCCTGGATGTTGTCGAATTTACGGATAATCTTGGTCAATTGATAGTATATTTTGTTCAACAATAATTTAAAATCTATTACACCATAACAGTCAATCATGGCATGGTTTCTCTTATACTTGTCAAGAATCCTTGTAACTTGGTAGGTTTTCCCTGTAGATGGATTACCATATACAAGAGTATTCACCTGTATGTTTGATCGTACTATACATTCTAAATCGTCCATCTGCCTCGATGTTGTGGTGATAATATCTAATTGATTTCTTCCTCATTATTCTCTTTTTTCTTTTTTTTGCTTGATGTGTTTATTTAGATCAAAACATCAACATCACATTTATCTCTGTCTATATACGAAATAAAAAAACTCGAATAAAACGAGTGACAATTGCTACTGAGTCTATATATATATGTGATCTCAGCTATCTAAAGGGTTAAACTGGAAGACCACTACATTGACAATTTTACCATATTATACAAATGAATTGAAATAAAATAACAATGCACGAAATCTAACTACTTATTCCATCTCCAAACAAATCTTCTGGCTTATAATTTTCAAATTTGAAATCAGTAGCAATAGAATCCGGAAACAAGGATTTGTAATTCTCTCCTATATATCTAAGACATGTTTGTGATCGCTCTAATGTATCCATTGATTGAATAGTATAAATGAATATGGCATAGCACATTGCCCTGGCACAAATATCCATTGGAACTCCACCATAACCTGTCCCCAAACCTGGAAATATCACCTTGGTAATAATACATGATGTTTGATCATCCTTGATGTTATCATTATACCGTGATAATGTTGTCAATGCATCCCAGGTCAAATCAAACACAAACTCATTCATATCTTTACTCGTCATCAATTGTAACTCTCCAGGAATTTTCATTGTTGGGAGATGTAATATATGATCACAATTGAGATCCATATATGGTTGTGTATCAGGTTTCAATCCCAACTCGATGAGTTGAGCACGTGTCGAGTAACCATTAGTGTATTGAGACCATTTCTGTTGAAACAAAAATTCAAATTCTTTCCAATCTGACGGATTAAAGTATTTGGCAATGGCAAGATCAAACCCACCTCCAAGAAATCCACAAGAATTACCAGGCGATACTATAGCTGTGTGGTCATGAGTATTCGTGAGGTCGTTGTACTTGGTGTCATTTTTCTTATTATCGTGATGACTGGATAAACTGGAGAAACTACCATGGTGAACTTCGATTTCTAAAGGATATCCCGAGATCTTGAGCGATTCATTCAGGAGTTGATTCCGTAATATTTCCAATTCATGATTCCATAATTTACAAAGTGCTTCACTTGTGTCTAGCAATATTATTTTGATTGATTGAATGGATCTCATGGAAATCAAAATGTCATGATCGCGTTAATTTATTTGCAAATGCACTCTTTTTTTCTCTTAAAATATTATTTTAATTTCTCATTTCATCGAATAAATCAATTGATATGACATGACACGAGAGATTTTTTTTTTGATATTCCATTTTCTTTATCTGAACAATTTACTTTCTTGTAAGAACGACAGAAACTAATTTTTGGGAAAACTTTTTAAGCAATTAATTCACAAGAGGAAGATATTGACACCAATGGGGTAAATTATTACAAATGAACTATCTCCTGATCTGCTTTAGATACTACAAATTATATAGAAACTAAGAATTCAATATCAGAAAAGTTTTAATAATAATAACAATAAAACTGATTATAATAATACAATAGTTATGGTACACTCACCAACATTCATTCATTCATTCGTTGGTATCTGAATCTTCAATTATACTGGAATCAGCCACTGGCAGTAACTTTCTTCTACTGTTTCCCCGACCACGACGACTGCGTCTTGTTCTTTCAATTTGTACCTCTGGATCATCATCCATTGAGTACACATCTTGTAGTATATCTGATGCATTCTTCTCCTCTTCACCTTCCTCTTCTTCTTCATGCTTTGCTTCATTTTCTTCCTCATCTTCTTCTTCATCTTCATCCTCATTAGGCAGAATCATACTTCTCTCAATCTCTTCCTCAACCAGTTTCTCAAGATCTATACTTTCCTTAGTCTCTTCAGCATTGATTGGAATTGCTTCAACAACATCCATCTTCAGTGCATTTTCAGCAATCTTCTCCGCCTCGTTAACTATCTCTTCCAAATGAAGTTTGAACTTGAAAGCCCCATTTTTTGCAGTTGAATCATACCCAGTTGGATTTTCATAAATCTGCCTCTCACATTCCTCCATTGACTTCATCAGGGTTTGTAAAAGCTCAAGATCACTACACTCTGCTGTGAATTTCAATTTCATCAACGATGACAATACAACCTTCTTAAAAAGCTTATCATCGCTAAACATCTCATGGTTTGCCAAATCCACCAACTCAATACCAAGCTTGACATGGATTGTAGATGACCTGATTTGTTCCTCGGTCTGGTTAACAACATTGGAAGGATCGGTGAAATGGATCATCTGCTCTAAAATCTTGGCAGGTGATGTCATTCTTTCTTTCTCTTCGTTTTCCAATTCTCCATAGTACAGCTGATAAGCCCTTACAAAAGTATCTGACGCAATTTTCATAACCTTTTCTTGGTGAGTAGGATGGCTGAATGAATAAACTGGGATACAAAACGATAAAGCTTGTTTGAAGGCCTCATTATCTGAAACATCTGGTCCGAAATATGATAACAACAATGTCTCAAAAAGCTCATTATCGATCAAGATATCAGCCAAGTACAATTTACATATACCTATGGCCGTGACTGATTGTGCTTCCTTTCTGCTTGAATCTTTCAAACATTTGTATAATAACACTGAAAGAGATAAAGAATCAACCCCATTTTCAATATCCAAAACACCAGTTGTTCCATGAACAGATAATATATCAAAGATCACCTTTAATGCTATCACTTTCAACTCTTCTTCACCTTTGGAGACGAGCATACCCAACAGAAACATCTCTTCCGCAGATAATCCTTTATCTATGAGGCATACCAACCCTAAGCACTGAACTGCTAGAGATCTGATTTGTATCAAGGGATTATGAATAGATGGCTTGATCAATTCGACATAGAGAGACTGTACAGCAAATAGTTCCTTCAATGGCTCAGTTAACAATTCCAACATTCTCTTGGTAATGATAAGACATTGTAAAGTGACTTCATTAACCTTTGTTTCATTCAATTTCAGCTTCTTAGTTGGACGAGCCTTCTCGGCGTCATCATCGTCATCATGTTGACCAAGTTTCTTCGAAGACGACTCCAGTACTCTTGAATTATCCTTCTCTTTATGGGTCGATCTATCAGCGATATCAGATAATGCAGAGTGGAATACTTCTTCATCTTCATTGTCCTCCTCTTGTTCGAGTTCATCTAAAGGAGAGTCTCTTATATCGGTAACGACCTCAGTAATCATTTGGCAAAAATCGCGTTCACTGATGGAAATTTTTCTTAAAACTTTTAACAACTCCTTCACCAATTTATCCGAAAGAAAATCATTGGTCAATGAGGTTCTTAAAACTTGGAATATCTCTCTTCTACCAACTTCATCACTAAAATCATAATCCTTGGCCACGATCAACAATTGTTGAATGACAAATTCCAATGACTCTAAGTTAGTCTCATCCTCTTTCTTATCAAGAAACATTTTTCTCAATTTTAAATATTTGGATAATAATGTGGCTAATTCCATTGCTTCTGGGAAATTTTTATCAATTGAGTTTATGAAATTTTTGTCATTACAATATTGATAATAACATCTAATCAAAAAGGCACTTTCAGGATTTAAGCTCTTCCACAATTCTTCACTGAAATTGATTTTTTGGAAAATTTCAGGCCTTTGTTGGAAAAAAACCTTAATAGCAGTCTCCGCAATGTCACTTTGTATAACGTGCAACCTACCAATCAACTCCATCAAATCATCATCACAAGTCTTGAACCAATTAAATGCAAACATCCTGGCAGCAGCATTCGATACGCTGGATTCTCTATCTTTTAAACCCCATGCCAAGATTTTCTCTCTAATTCTAAAATCTATTGTTCTAAAATCACCTATATCTCTCACAATTTTGGAAAACACCAACCGTCTATTGATAACATTAACATCTCGAGCCCTTTCTAGTAGATAATTCAAAGTGATCTTGTTCTTCTCTAGCGCTAAAAGGGCTGTTTTTCTAACATCAGCACTTGGATCATTTTGAATGGCAATGAGTAGTTTCTCTGTCGCTTCACTGACTTGATCATCCTTATCATTTTCGTCATTCTCTTGAAATCGTGACATGGCACGTATGGCAGCAGATCTTACCAGTGGATCTTTATCGTGTAATCTACCACTTAATAGTTCCATCAAAGTCTCATATATGTCATTGCTTATCTCATCCACCACGAACAAGAGATGGCTCAAGAGTCGAAGACATCTATATCTAACGTTTTTATTTGAAGCTTCAATCCCCTTCATGGAATGTAACACGAGTTCATCAACAAATCTGCAGTACAAAGATCTTTCCTCCGAATTTTCTTGTTTTTGATCATCTTGTAAAATAGACAGACAATATGAATAGATAAATTTAATGATTCGATCACCAACAGTCTCTGATTTTTTCAATGATAGCACTCTGTTCAACATGTTCATTACTATTCTATTGAAGGATTCTTCCAAATCCAACTCATTTGACTTGAGTTGTATCTGCTTCAATACGACGATCTGTTTTCGATGAGATGCGACAGATGCTTGTGAGTCCTGAAACACCTGGGCCACGGCATTTTGTAACTCCTCGATCCGGGAGTGGTTTTGCTGAGTAGATGACTTTGGCATGTGCAGGGCAGTAGCAGCAGGCATAATACAATGTAACTGTATATATGATGATTGGCTATGAGAGACGACGTATCTATCTATCTATCTATCTATCTATCTATCCAAGTTTCTTTTTGTGTTTATGTTTCACAAATAATAAACAAATCAATTGGGTGTGATTGTATTCTTTGTGCACGACTACTTTGCCTGTGTTTAATAATTTGTCCCGCGTTTAATTATTATTTGGTACCTGATTATGTTGGAGAGCCTATGCAATGTGTGAAATCTCACTCTTTTTCTCATTGTTATTGTTATACTTGTACTTTTGCACCAATTCATCATTCTGATATATCTAATATTGAATTAATTATTGCTTTCTATCTTGTTTATTGCATTATGTATCTATCTTTCGAGGTTCGGTCAGTTTTAATCTAATTATTATCAGCGGCGCGGGCGCAGACAGCAAGAGAAAGAAATAAAGAAAGAAAGAATTCATCTGAAATAACAGCCAGCAATCATACATAGCCATTGGGCAACAAGAACAAGCGAACCCCTACTCACACATTGACTGATATATAAATAGCCGGCTGTCATCAACCCTTTAATTTTTCCACAATTGAATTGTTTCAATACTAAACAATTAACTTTGACCATAGACAATTGAATTTATTTATTGACATAAGATAACGTATAACACAAAAAATCGTACAAGATGGCTATCAATTCCACTTTAGAAGGTTATGATGTCGTTAGACTCATGTGGGAAAAATACTATGATGAGAAACTGAAGAAATTTATTGCTAAAGAGAGTTGTTCTGGTTGTATTGGTAACAAGTTTAACGTTTGGTCTGTATCGGTGGCTGTACAAGCCGTTGTTGATGGTTGTAGAGTTTATCCAAAGGAACTCATGCCATTACTAGATCTGGCTGTGACTTGTTTATCCTATTATAAATCCCCACAATACCATGGTTACTGTGCCTCTGAAAATTTTGGTGGGAACAAGGATATCTATTATGATGATGATGCTCAAGTTGCCTCGGCAATTATAACACTGTATGAAGTGTCTGGTAATAAGAAATATCTTGATGAAGGTCGTGACTTGGTTAGATTCTTGATGGGTGGTTATGTTGAAGATAAGAGTAAAAAATGTGGTGGAGGTATGTTGTGGCATATTTCCAAAGATTATGTCAATGCCTGTACCACTGCCGAATGTGCATTACTGGCGTTGAGAATTGCGAAGTTTATCCCCAATGAGGCAAAGGAGTATATTGAGTATGCTAAAAAATGTATTAGATGGCAATTGAAGGTGTTACAAGATAAAGGTGATAAATGTATAATGGATGGATTGGGGATGAATAGCGATAAACCCAACACGATGAAGTGGACATATAACACTGGAACCACATTATCTGCCCTGGCGATGTTGTATGCAATTGATCCAACTGATGAGTGGTTAAATGCAGCAAATGATTTGGCCAAATGTGCCTGTAATCATGGATCTCCATTCTATGACAGAGATTACCCAGATGATAAAAGATACTGGAGAGATGCATCATACTTTGTCCAGTTGATAATTGAAGGGTTGGCTGACTATCACTTGTACGTTGGTGCAAAGGCTCCAAAAGATCTCATTGATAAGCTGGCCAAAGAGATCGCTAGACATTTGGTGTATTTTAGAGAGTATGTTCGTGATGAAAATGATGGGTTATACTTTCAATGTTTCCAAATCCAATCGATCAATGAAGATGTTTACAAGAAGTATAAAGAGAAATTTGGAGGTAACAAGAAGTATTCCCCAAATAAAGAAGAACGTGGTAAAGATAACAAATGTGTCAAGACTTTGATTGGATCTGGATCTGCTGCAAGAATTTGGTTCCAAGGTGGTAGAGTTGTTCCACAGATTGGATAATTTACTTTTATTGATTGTTTTCAATTGTATAAACACTTTGTATATTTATTTCCATCTTTTTGAGTGTGAGACAAACCATGTCCTATACAGCAATAGAGAAAGTTACTGATTATTTGATTATATTTTCAAAATTATTTTATTATAATTAATGTACACATGATAATCCATCAACAAAAGGATTATTATAAAATGATCTTGTTCAACTTAAAAGCTGGTGGAGTAGGTAACAAGAACAATGGTCTTTCAATAACAATCATCTCATTATACCCAAAACTATCACAAAACATTAACGATTTATATTTATTAGTAAACCAAAAACAACGTTCATCTTCAGATTCATCATCTTGTTGTTGGATAAATCCATTTTGTAACATTCTATTGATTTCCAAATCTCTCAAATTTTTGTTCAACTTGGTTTCAATATCGTTATTAGCGTCAGTGATAACCATAATATTATTATTGTTATTACTTGTATTATCATCATCATCATCATCATTATCTGAATCTTCCATAAATTCAGTATTTAAAGAATCATCAACTGTATTAGTAGTCTCGGATATCGTCATGACTACACTACTGTTTCTTCTTCTCTTTTTGTTGTTGAATCTATTACGTTGTTGTTGTTGTTGTTGTTGTTGCTGTTGTTGGTTATGTTTCCCATTATCGAACTTCAGTTGATCAATTGGAAGATTATAATTTAAATCGAAGAAGCAAAGCCAATTATCACCAAATAACCAAATTCTATTATCTTTCAAATTATCCTTAAAGAAACCTTGACATTTATTTTTCAAATTCAAAAATTTCAGTGGTAAAAATTCAGAATTTCTCTTTGACCATGAAGTCAAGATATCCTGTTTTAATACACTCTTTACAGCGGTATTGAACTCATATAATTTATTTTCACAAGTCATCAATATCAAAGTGTTTTGTTTGGTAAAATCAAGATTGATCGGTATTCTGTTCAATTTGATCAATCTGAAACTGCTATTATCAACATCATTATTATTTTTTAAATTGATAATCTCAATGGATCCACATAAACGAGATACAGACAGCATGGAACCATCATCTGAAATCTTGAAATTGTTGATGTTTTGCATGTGGGGTTGTTTGGATTTCACCTTAATCTCCTCTGGAAGCTCATACTCAACAGCATCAATGATAGACATTACTATATCGTTATTTTCCTCACCAGGGGTAATGGTATAATCGAATCCGATAACTTCATTACTTGAAGTCACGGTAAGAATTTTCTCATCACTGATCGACAAGTGCTTAGAGTTATAATTTTCCAATACACTAGATTTTATCTTGTGTACTTTGAAATCACCATTATCTAACTCCTTAATGTGGAAAAGTTTAATGTTGACCAATCTTCCAACAACTAGGAAACGACCAGATTTATCCATAGCACATGTGGTGATATTCTCATCATCGGCAAGTACCAATTTACAAATCAATTTTTTGGAACGATCAAACTCGTTAATTTTCCAAATCTTGATAGTTTGATCTTGCCACATCACAACCAATTTCTTCATCGAGTTTGTAATCACATTTGGTTTTTGTAAAACAATTGGTAATTTCCTATATGGCCCATCATGGAAATTGTTGACGGAATTTATTACAATCGATCTCTCAACGCCACCACTGACAAGGAAATTGGAACCTTTACTTTCGAATGAAGCCAAAGCTCTAACATCATTGGAATGTAATAATCTATTGGAAGAGTTCACCCATTTTTGTGAATTACCATTTGTAATTAAATTAAAGTTGAAAATCTTTCTATCGATTCCACCACTGAATATCTTCTCCTGTTGAAAATCTGTAGCTAAACACAAGACATCAACTTCATGTACTTGAAATGATTGTTGTAATACAAAATGTTGTAAATTCCAAAATTTAATACTACCTGTTGAATCACCAGTGACCAATTGTTGCTTCTTTGGTAATGCCAAAACAGACCATATCAAAGTACTTTCAGTCTTTGACTTATCAACTCTAAGTGTAGACACAATTCTGCCTTTATTTTCATCTTTAAAACTCCAAATTCTTATCCTACCATCGGCACAACCACCGATTACCAAATCATTGTTAAACCATGTAATACTCAAGATTCTCGAGTCCTGTCTTTGCAAGATCATCTCATGTTCCATAGATCCAGGACCACCAGATATGTCCACTACAACAACACTACCATCGTCACATCCTACAGAAAGCTTATCCCCTTGATCATTAATCAGCATTGACCAGATCACTCCTGCGTTACAATCATAATTCTTCAATGGTAACCCACTTTGTAAATCCCATTCAGTTATGATCGTAGATCCACCAATCGAGAACAACCGTGGCACACCACCTTCCCAGATGGACCAGCATAATCCTTCTACGGATCTATTCTTACCACCTTGTAAAGTTTGTTCATGGATCCAATCATAACGTGGATTCCAAATTTCAATATCTCCATTAGCCCTTCCAACAGCCAATCTTAAATCAAATGGGGTGAATTTTGTTGTGGAATGGTGCGAAAACGCAAGAGAAGTTATTGTATGGGGAGTATAGTCGACAAATCGACAACGATGGATATCCATTTTTCTTGATATCTATAATTCTATTTGTGTATGATATATAATCTTGTTCCCTCTTAAAATCAATCCAAACCTTCTAGTTTAGAGAAAAATTTTGTTTCCTGAAAAATTTACAAAATTTTTTTTTTTTTTTTATTTTCCCCCTCCTATGGTGGTTTTAAGGAGATGAGCACGGATAATTACTGTATAAGGAAGTCTAGATAACATGTGTATAAGATAAAAGATGAATAAATGATATAACAACACAGATTTCTCTTTGAATCCACTAGGCTTTACAAGGACAATAACCTGTCTCTAAATTTCAAGAATATTAAACAATGGAAATAACTCTTTTCTTTTGCTGGGTCACCAGCTGAGAGGGAATTCATGATCAAATAAAGGGATCGTTAAAAGATCATTAAAAAATCATGAGAAGATATAGTGGAGTTAGTTTTAACGTAATATGATAGTCTTTATCACCCTACTAAGTATTAAAACATAAAAAGTAATGTGCTTTGAGGGCTCAATATGGAGATATATTATTTTTCTTGATATTTAAACTCTTTGTGTATTATCTTCACCTAAAAAGAACAAAAACCTAATCGTAAAAGAGGTCAACAATCCTTGTTGGGCATATCTCAGACTGTGTTTCGCAGCAATTATTACCTTTCTGGTGAGAAACATTGCCAGTGATAAGTTACCTCTTTTGGATGAGAAAAATATATAGAGGTAATCAATCTCAATTGATCTCTTCTTTCTTCATATGTATGATTAAGACCATAAAAAATGCTTCCAATTGCATGTTACAAATATATCCATGCATTGAAAGCATCTTTAACAATTACCCATCAAATCATTTGAGAGATCTGATTTTCAACAATGAGTAAGAGCTGTAAGATATATAGGATAAAGTAACTTCGCTGAAAGAATGTGTCTATTCAGCTGATCCTTTCAACTCACACAAAAAAACTTCATATAGAATTTTCAAGAGCTTGTTACATTCCTTTTCCTTTCATGTGAATTATCATATATCACTTTCAATAAAACATAAAAATGGTTGAAACTTTTATGATTGAGATTAATTTACAAAATGAATAAAACTATTTAAAAGATTGCAAAAAAATGAGATTTTTGGATCATAATAATGGATGTAAAGAACCCTTAAAACAGCAAGATCATCTACTGCCTATGATATTTTTTTAACATATAGCAGCATCCTACCTCACTCAATCACTAACTATATATTTCTGTAAAAATGGCCTTGATTTGACGAGATTTCTATATCAATGCAACGAAGAAAACAAACTAAGATAAATGGAAAAGTCACTAAAATGAATATATCTTTGATTAACTAAATTAAACAGAGATGGGTAATAGAAATGTAATTAATAGATAATTAGAGAATACGAGAGAAGGGATAATTGATTAATCAAACTTTAATCAACAATTTATACACGACCATGTTTTTTGTAAAAAGGCAAGGCAAGACAAAAAAAAAATTCAGACTTTAATAAGAAAACCCAAAAATTTCAGAAAATAAATACAATTTTCATAATGGCAATCAAAATCAAAATCAATTTTCATTATTGAAATTTCTTTCCAATCAACAAATAACAATACATCAAAAACAACAACAACACAATACGATGACTGTTATCTCAATCAAACCGAGATCCAAGTCTTTACGTGAGATCAATGTCAACACCACACCAGAGACCAGATTGAAAGACATATTAAACGAGTATGCCAAGGTTAACAAGATATCACCAACACGTATAAAATTGAGTAAGATTGATGAAACAGGTAAATCTAAATCAAAGCAAATTTTATTAGATTATAAAAAAACTGTTCAACTGAATGGATTACAAAATAAGGATATCATATATTCTAAAGATTTAGGTCCACAAGTGTCATGGAAATTTGTATTTTTGATGGAGTATATCGGTCCAATTATCATCAATACATTTTTTTACTATGCAATTTATGATGCACTGAATGTAACTTGGACACAAAAAGTTGCATATATGATGATTATGTTACATTTTTTCAAAAGAGAATATGAAACAACTTTTATCCATATTTTCAGTCATCTGACTATGCCTCTGTTCAATTTATTAAAGAATTGTTCTCATTATTGGATATTAAGTGGATTATTCTTTGGTGTCACAATTTTTAATGATAATAAACCAACTTATAACATGTCATCATTTAACAAATTTTTTTTCCATGTTAGAGATTGTCCTCATGATCAATTAATTGCATTTGGTTTACTCTGGGCCATTGCCGAATTGAGTAACTTATATTCTCATATCATTTTAAGAAGATTAAGATTAGATGGTAGTACAGGTCATTCAATTCCAAATGGTTTTTTATTCAATTTTATCACAGTACCAAATTATTTTACTGAAATTGTTGGATGGTTAATATTTGCCATCATGACTATGAATTGGTCGGCATGGTTGTTTTTGGTAGTGTCCGCCACTCAAATGTTCATTTGGGGTGTTAAGAAACACAAGAGTTTGAAAAGGGAATTTCCAGATTATCCGAAGAATAGGAAAATAATTGTTCCATTCGTAATCTAAGTGGTGGTTGTTATACTGTGTGATGAAAGTAAGCAAAATTACTACGATATATAGGTAACAGAATATGTGTATACAAATATATATATATATATATACATGGGTAAATGATCATGATTAGTTTCACATTTTGTCATTTAACAAAATCTGATGTATAGATTGATTAATATTATTCTCAATAAATCCGATTAACTCTTAATCATATGTGTCACGCCGGGGGCTCTCTCTCTCCATGAATTCCCCTTTTAGGAAGGCTAACTTAAATGCGCACCAGCTGAGTTACTTATAAAATTGTAGTTGAGTTGTGGGTCATTAAACCGACCAATCTAACATATAAATGAGCGAATAAATAAATATCTCATATTTAAATATATTATGATACTATTAGACATTTAATGAGATATGAATTATCTTGTCTATCTGTTTGTTTATCCCCCATTATTCGTACATAATTTAAGGATTATGCCGGTCTCCATCTTTGTTTTTTTTTTTTTTTCTTTTCTTTTCTTTTCTTTTCTTTTAAAACTGTTTATTATTCAATCTCATTCTCACAGGGAAAGACAGTGAGATTGAAGATCATCTACAACGTCTATATAGTTTGTAATATCTACAACTCATCTCCATACATATGAGCCTCTTTCTTAAACTCAACCATCCTTTCCTTCCAAACTTTTTTTTTTCTCTATCTTTTCTTTTTTATTATTATGTGGTACTGGTTTTCTTTTTTTATCATCATCATCATTCTTATTATTATCATGAATGGATGGATCCGAATAATTGATATTAACTTGAGATGAATGTGTCATGTGTATGAGGTATATGTATGACTGACTGAGTGACTAATTAATTAATTAATTGAGGGATGGTGTGAAAAGAAAACTCCCCATTTGGAGCCGCTGCCCGTTTGTCGCCGTGTCGTGCATTCTGGGACGAAAGCAGGCCCAAAGCGGCAAACAGGTAGAAAGGGTAAGGGAAAATTAAACTCCAGCCCAATTTTTTTTTTTTTTTTTTTTTTTGGTAAATTTTATTATATAAAACACTTGATTTATTTCCTTCCCACAAACCACCGAAAACCCATTTTAATTTAATTTAATTTAATTAAATTTAATTTATAATAATATTTTCTTCATTCATTCATATTCATTCATATAAACAAATTCATATATATATATATTTATATAAATATATACACAAATATAATTCACAATGGAAGGTTCAAAGATCATTGCTATTGTAATCGGTATGTAATTGATATATATCCAAGTTTTAATCAAAGTGTGTGTGTGTATTGTATTGTATTTGTTTATTGTTTAATTCCTGACCTCCAAGGTGGTTGGTTATTTATACACAAAGGTCCGTCCATTCATCTAATTGCCAATTCCATTTTATTCATCAACAAACACTACTTTAACAAGAGAACACCACAGACGAACAAGATGTCTGTCATACAAAGAGAGATTATTTATTATACAACGAAATTAATGAATGATGATAATCTATCTATTTATCTATCAAGCCATTTTATTTTTATTTATGTTTGTTTTGACCTCTTTTTTTTTTCGTTTTTGTTTTTTCTGTTTTTTTCTGTTTTTTTTTTTTTTTTTTTTTTTTTTTTTTTTTTTTTTTTTTTTTTTTTTTTTTTTTTTTTTTTTTTTGACATTTGATTTTCTTTTGCCGGTTTTGGTAAAATTGGTCAATTATCAATACCATCATCATATATATGGTCTGCTACATCATTTGCATTTCATACAGATCATATCAATATCAATTCAATCAAAAGACAGAAGATGAGATATGGAGATAACCTTCTGAATACTAAGAAGGAAATTAAAAAAACAAAAAAACACTCATACATACATACACACACAGGTTACTACAAATTGAATGATATATAAATATATATATATATATACTAACTTGAACCATGTATTAGCTATTCTTTTACCACCTTTAGCCGTCTTTATGGAATGTGGTTTCGGTTCAGACTTTTTGATCAACATTGTGCTGTGTTGTCTTGCTTGGTTCCCAGGTATTTTACATGCCTTGTACGTTGTCTTGTCAAGATAGATTTATCTCAATTTTAATCCAATGATGAGAGGAAGAAATGAGGGAGATGTTTATCAAAATAAATGTTGTGTTTTATTTTGTTTTAATTTAAAGAGGGGTTTTGATAGAGAAGGAGAGAGAGATGTAATGAATCATGAATGTGGAGATAGATAGAGATGTATCTTTAGATAGCTATAGTTCAATTGAGTGTGTTTTTTTAAAAGAGATTTAAACAACAAAAAATTTAACCAACCAACAACGTCAATCAAGAAAGTGGAATCTTATTTTTGATCATCATAAATCATCTTTTTATTGTTACATCATTATACATTGTTTTAATAGCCAATATTTTTCTTTTTCTTTTCATTATTTAATGTTATCATCATCATCATCATCAATATATCACCTCTATCATCACAAAAATCCATCAAATCTCATCTCATCATGATCAACTTCAACTAAGAATTTTTCTTTTTATGTTTTATCACTAGTTCCCTTTTTTATTATTATTATGATGCTTTTATTTTACTTATTTTAATTTATTTTAACCCAAAAATTGTATACAATGTTAATATTTCGTTTGATTTGATGTCATTTGTTTTTCTCTAGATACTTGTCTTTGATCCATTTGTACATATATATATATATATATACGACTCTTTTATGTTATGTTATTTTTTACAATTTATAAAAATTATCAGTACTATTCTTTATTAATATTATCATTTTGGATTAACTTATAAATTTTAAAGGAAACCTATTAAATCTAAAAAAGATTTTATAAGATAGTTATGTTCAAAAGAATAATCATCGTTAATAAGTTATATATATATATACAGCTGATTCGTTGTTTTGTTTTGTGGATGAAAAGTGGAAGCTGATGGATTTGGTCATTATGAACATATAGCAAAAAGGATAATGAAATGGATCATACAATTTATAATTGAGGAGCCATCATTTCCATTAATGGAGACTGGATAAAGGCAACACCAACGGCAAATAAACTTAACTGGACACCAATTTTGAAGATTGGGGTTTCTTTGAATCTTGCATAGAATGAACCTTCATTGGCATGTTGTTGTGCTGGTTGTGGCATAAGTCCTGACATTTTTTTTTATCTATTAGTTCTAATATTCTTTATATCGTTTATATCTATCTATCTATCTCTCTCTCTCTTCTTCTTCTATATGAAGCTCTTTTCTATTTTGTTTTCGTTGAAAATTTTTGCTTTGTTCCGGCCTGACTGCTCAACACGGTAATATCCCCTTATGGTTTATTTCGGTGGCGAAACACAGACCGGGAAAAAATTAAAAAGAAACTACAAAGAGGCAAAGAGATAAAAGAAAGAAAGACATCACCATCAATTCTTACTCATACTTATTTATATTCAAACAACTATATCATCTTTATCAACACATTCATATATATATTTATATATATATATCTATATATAGCTAATAACATCTAATTAAATTGGCTAATCTATATTTTCATCCTCATAATACAATACAATACAATTTATAAACACAACACACACAACCAAAAGAAAATGAGAGTGTCAATAAGATTATCGAACGGTAGCACACAACTCACCTATGAAGTGACAATACCTGATAATTCTACAGTTAATGATTTAAAACTGGCTGCATTAGTTGCAGCACCTTCAAATTCAAATATTCATGATTTATCCCTTTCAAATTTTAGTTTGATTTATTCATCCAAAAAATTGGAATTACATCAATTACTCCACAATTATGGAATTGGTAATGACTCAATAATTTATCTAATTAATCAACATTTACAACAATCATCAACTGTATTATCATCATCATCATCATCATCATTCCCAGTTTTTTTCGATGAAGAATCGATCAATACCTCATCAACCAAAGTTGATGGTGATGACTCATCAAATAATCAAGTTGTTGAATTGAAGCAACAACAACAGAAAAAGAGAAGACGTTCATCAAATAAAAAAAGATGTACTTTCCATTTATGTAATAATCAACCTTTGAAAATCGTTGGTGATTGTATCCATTGTGATGGTCATTACTGTTCTAAACATCGGTTATTGGAGAGTCATAAATGTACAGGGTTACAGATTTGTAAAGATCAATTACATGAACAAAATGGATTGAAATTGTTACAAGAGCAAACTATTATTTCTAAAGTATGAATATTCATTTATTATTTGTTTCTACCATATTACTATTCATATTTCTATATCAATTTTTGTTCTAAGTGTTTTTTTTTTTTTTTGTGCTGTGTGGGTCATCTAATTTTTTATGTTTTGCTGTTGTATTGTGTGGTCTATCTGTGTGTTTTTTTAGATTATTAGAGAGTTGTTTTTATTTTATTTTTTGATATTGATTTTGATGATCTTTTCATAGATCTGTTTGATTTTTTAACATACATGACCTGGTCATCATTCAGATCATCATTGATTGTGCTTGTCGTTATTTTTTCTTCGATCATCATTTTTTGTTGTATTCATTCATTCACATTGGTCCACATTTCTACCCATCAATTCGAATTTATTCCCCAATCATCCATCCATCCATCCATCCATCCATCCATTCATCCATAATCTGTTGTCATTCCATGTGCCCCGTTTTTCCCTTTTAAATTTTTGAATATCCCTTTTTCACGTCACCATTTGACTTTTGATTCTACATTTACTCTTTATTCCCAAGTTTGACACTTTATAATTTATAACTGGTGAATGAACCTCTACTATTTTTATTATTATCATTTTATATCATCACATCAATATTTTTTCTTTTTTAACATCTCAAAGTTTTTTTCTTTTTTCTTCAGTCATTATTTTGTTTGTATCTAACTATTATCATAATCTATTTATTCATCATTGTAGCATAATGAAATCTTTTATTCCTCTTCTTCATCTTCTTCTTTCGTAATAGTATCCAAGATATCTTGATACTTACCATGTGTGATATTATTCAGTTTTCTCAATTTCACCTCTGCACTACGGTAAAATTCTTCTTGTTCATCTGATCCAATCTCATATAAATTCCCCATACTGATCTCCAGTTCGGCCAAATCAACTAATGTCTCAGGTTTGGATTCCACCATCAGTTGTTTCAACAATGGGATCAGTTTGTTGAAAAAAGACATGGCTAATTTCCTTGCTTCTTCAACATCCAATCCATCAATTTTTTCATCATCTTTATCTTCATCTCCCTTTTTCTCATCATCATCATCATCATCATCATCATCATCATTTTCTTCTTCATCATCGTTATATTTCAAAGTGGTGTATATCAGTTCAGGACGCTCCAGTAATTGCAAATATGATTTTCCCAACATACCACTTATCTCACTGTTTAATTCATTTTTGGAAACATTTTTGGAAGTGGTTTTACTTATTAGTTCATGCAATGATTCCAATTGATTTCTTAACCAATCCATATACTTCTCAGTCTGTTTCTGTACCGAATACAATGGATGTTTCTTCGACAACTCAACCATCCCACCATCTTCAATCTCTTCTTCCTCTACTTCCTCTTCCTCTACTTCTTCATCATCACTGTCCAACCCTTCCAATTTCTCACGACCAAAATTTCTTACAATATCAATAAAATCATCAAAAGTCTTTAAAAATTCCAACATTGAACGAACCAAAACCAACAACAGAGTCTTATCTCCATCATCATCTTCGACAACGATATTGATACCATCAAGTCTAGATAAGTTTTCATTCACCAATTTAGATAATTCCTTTCCCAGATTATTTGGTTCCAGTACAGAATCAAGATCCATATGTCCAATCTGTTCCAACATTATCCGATTTAAACTGATTTGTGATTCGGCAATCTGTAACAATTTACTACCGGGGAAATGAGTCAACCCTGATTGAGCTCTCTCAATAGCAGCATCAAAGTACTCACCAGATTTACTCTCCTGTTCCTCCTCTCCCTTTTCATGCTTTGTTTCTCCCTCGGTATCAATATCCACCAATTGGGTTTGAAATTTGGCTAATTCAGAAAGTGCAATGGAGTAGATAGAATAAAACTCATCATTCAACTTGACATTGTTTTCTTTTGTGTTGCTACTACTACTGCTCACTTCCTCTGTGTTGTTGTTTCTTAATAATCGATCACACTCATGGATTATACCATTCAACATCAACTCATTCTCTCTCGAAGAATTTAAATATGTGATCCATAACCCTTTCAATTGAGATAAATCATCATTAGGATCCACAAAATCATCCAATTCCACAGTCAATTGCAGTTCTTGTTCATCAGACTCTGTTTGGGATACATTTGGTTTTTCTTCTTGTTGTTGTGGAAGTTTGTCAATCAATTCAGGTGTGGCTGATGATGATGATTTCTTTTGTTTTTTCAGTCTCACAGACTTACCTAGTCCTAAAGGTCTTTTTGCCATATTTTCTTGAGTTAATTGTGGATCTATATAAATAGATAGATAAGTAGATATATGCTATAACGGTTATCCCAATATGTCTGTCTTTGACGTTGTCAGATGAACTGTTGTGAAATGAATAACTATAATATAAAATTTTTTTGCAAAAATATCTCTCACCACTATTTTTTTTTTTTTTTTTTTTTTTTTCAGGATCTCTGATGATGTCAAAATAATATCAAACAAATGTCAATTAATGAGAAACTATATAAAAAATCAGGATTGTCATAATTGGGTTTCCCAAAATATACAACACTGGGTAAATGATGTGATGCAATTGTATTTTTTCATATTTCAATGGAAGAAAATGAAGTGGAAATAAAAAATCACCATCATGCCACCGCTCATAACCAGTCGTACAGAGAGGTCTCTGATAAGGCCTCGATTAAATTGAATTATACGATTACTCACTAATCAAGTTATTCCATAAGCCGCCCTATTCAAGGGCCTTTGGACAAAGTGATGTCACTACTACTCATATCCAGTCCATGAGCCTAAGTAAAACCTTCCTTCACACCATTCCTATCCACAATTTTCGTAAATTTGCTTGTAAAATCAATAATTCTAAAGAATTGTTGCGATTCTTAACCTGGTAAAGTGCTATGTGAGGTTCTTGATGATTGAATCGAGACGGAATTACCCCCAAAAAAATAGATCCATAGCTGAGTATTTTTTGCATTTTTACTAGATCAAAGAGTTTACTGTTAATTATTTATCTATATATTAATAACCATCTTAACCTTTGAGGCTAAACCTTCCCTCGAATCCTGTTTGTAAAAAATGAGGGTAATTCCTATCATTGGGATCATTAGTACCATAATGCTGAGTTTCCGGTTTTACAGAGAAGTGGTGAATGTAAAAAGCATAAATGTTGCCGAAAATTGGATTCGATTCCCAATAGATCTATAAGTTTCACGGCTGATGAGTTATTGACTATCTATTTGATTCAGTTGTGTGTGTGCAGAGTAAAGCGTTCACGATTATTATATCTCTTAAAAACTGCAGAGACCCTCCTTCATCCCATCTTGAGTTGGGTGGATTTGATTACATCATCAGCCATGATTGATTGTTCACTCTTCAACACCTATCAATCTTGAATATTTTTGACCAGTCCAAGACCTGTAGTTTAGGAGGAGGATCAAGAGGCTGGTACAAACGAGAAAGCATTTTCTGAAAAACTTCCTATTCTTTTAAAAAAAAGTACCCTCATCTATATGATCAGAAAGGAATAATCATGGTTTCTAAAGCATTGGCTATTCCCATATGTCTCAAAAAACTCGATTGATGTTAACAGCAGGAATAACCATAAAAAGGGTGGGTGAGCGTTCTGGGTAGAAAACAGTATAATAAACATATCAATGTTTAGTTGAGCAAAACAAGCAGTTACTTCGAAGAGTACTAGCTAGACCTTATTACATATATTTAAATACATAGATATATTAATAACCTGATATTGATATGTAAATTACTAGATGTTGAATAGCTATAAAATGATAGTTGACTTCCAAAACCTGACTTTAAAAAGAATAGATTCGGTCATATAATCATGACCTAGTCAATAGTGAACCAGTGTTTTTCTGCCAGTTGCGAAGAAAGGTGAATGTGAAAGTTGAAAGGGATATAAAATAAAATAAAGAGATGATCAAAATAAAGGTTAATCAACCAGGAGATCACGGACTTCTTTCATCTCAGCTTCGAACTCATCTTGATCGTTACATCTCCTTGAGTGAGTAAAGTCTATTAACTTTACACTTTGATCTTTACAGACAATGATATTCCCAATGAACACATTGTTGTGTATATATCCCAGTTCATGAAGTCTCTCATAAACAGGAACCACCAGTGACTCGATAAATTGACTCGTTAGTTTACTTTCGGTGAAAGACTTGTCTTGTTGACATTCGAAATTTTCCTCTAGAATGAAACATCCCCACATTCTGGGATAAGGAGTTCCCACTGAAACCTCCAAATCGTTAAGACGACCGTAGGATTGAACCTGGGGAATAACACCCTTCATAGTATCTGCCAACAGTATTAAGCACTTTACCTCATTGGCACATAGTTCAAGACAGCGCTGAAGTGTATATGGAATATATCCAATATCCTCTTCTTCTCGTTCAACACGAGTCGTCCATAAAGGATCGAACACCTTTAGAATGCTGGTATCATCCGAACGATTCAAACTGTAGTATTTTTGATTTAGTTCTGGAAGACTGGTGAAAAATTTGCGGGTATTAACAGTGATCACTTGGGCTAAATGTGATTCACCAAGTTGGACAACAGACACCATAATTGAACCGAGAAACATTATACATTCGTTCTGGAATAATGTCCAGTCCCATTTCATCACCTTCTCCGGGTCTACCTCCTTCTCAACGGTTCTTGCTGGAGTAGGTAGTGAATCTTTTGCACTTAACTTAGTTTCATGATTATCACCTTTTTCCAAGACAGAACTCTTTGAAAAACCAGCACTTGTATCCAGATGTGAATTTCCCAGATCAGGATTACCCTTTTCCGAAGGCGGAGCTGTTGGGGGACCTTGGAAACTTTTGTCTCTCTTGCTTTTGTCCACGTCTGGCTGAGATTGTTGTTCGTTGGGGTGGGTATCTGTGTCATTTCCTGATGACCCTGATGAGGTTGGTGCTGAAACGACTGGATCTTCTATCTTTAACAGACCTTTTATCTTTAACATGTATCTTTTAATGCTTTCTCTTAATTGGCTTTGCTTGGTGAGTTCAGGGCGGCAGAAGGCGTAAATAAATAGTCTAATTGATTCATGGTCATGTCCAATCAAACAATGACGACTCCCGATACTTCCATTATTGCCAATATTTCCATTTTGCACGTTGAAATCACTTAATATTTCGATAAATAAATAGTGCTGGTAATCAGTGATGATAAACTTGGATGTACCACTATAAGCGGCACAAGTTGTATATTTTTGGATTACACGCTCCAATTCGTTCATCGGAGGAGAGTTTTTCTCTTCATTTCCCTTATCTTTAGTGATCAACTGATAATAAAGTTTGGATAACTGAAAGGTGGGGGTCTTTATTTCCATTAAAACGCTGCAATAAATAACCAGATCACCCCTGCTAATAGAACATGGATAAGTAAAGCCGCTGATGAGATCTGGAATAAGGGAGATTCCTAATAGAGAAAGTGAATATTTTTGAAAACCGAAATGGGGTAGCATCGATGTTGCATCAAGTACCAAATCCTGTTCGTTTCCAGCCTTTTTAATTGCTATGTTTTTCTCAATGAGATAGGATCCAAGAGCACCCAGAATTTCAGATGACTTTTTTTGAAGTGAAAGTTTAACCATTGCCTTGATTGGTACAAAGGACGATGACAAAGCAGTTTCGATTTCAGCTTCACTACTACTGGCTTCCTTCTCAATTTGATATAGATTCAAGTTAGCTTGGTGTACGCAGAATTGTTTATACAAATCTTTGAGAGGTATTTCTTCATCGAATGGAGTTAAACTAGGATTTACCCATTCATGAATAAATTCTTGCTCTGTCATAGCATTTTCTAGACATATAGAAGTTATGATTTTGTGCAGATGTTGATATGTGGAATAATAATATGAGATTTTTTGTCCTTCTAATTCACATTGCCTGTTCTGATGGAAGAATCCCCTATCTGCTTCATTAGCATTGGACTCAGAATAAACGACTGGATCATTGTTTTCCTCAGTATTCTCTTCGAATATCTCTTCATTCTCCTCTTCCAATGTCAGAGCATCATCAGAGAGTTTTGGGCGCTTCACTTTCCACAACAGTTTCGAATCTTCATCTCCGTCTCTGTTTTTCTTGGATTTCCTCCCTCCCATAACACCATCATTTAGCCTGGAAGAAGTTTTTGATTTAAAGATGACATCTGGAATTGGCAACCTAAACAGTAACTTTTGCTTGTCTGATAGGGACAATTTGAGAAAATCATCATAGCATTCATCAGTAAATTCATTGGATTCAGTCAAGGACAACTTAAAATCTTTGCTTTTCAAGTCCAATTCTTTGAACAGACTAAGTGGTAGCTTCTCACTAGTTGAACTTGTAGATGATTGCATGATAGTTGATAAACTGACTAAAATTCAAGAAGTCCAAAATTAAAAAGTTACCAGAGGGATCTTTTTTTTTCTGATTGTAATCACAAATAGTGCTGCTCTTATTCTTTGAACATAATATATTTTACATAAAAATACACAAAATTTCAAACTTAACTCATTGGAAAACTGAGAAGAACGAAATCCCAACGATTATAATAACGAGAGCACTCTCAGGTTGAGACAGAGAGAATCATCGCCAACTTAAAGTCATTATCAGATGGGTTTATGAAGAAATCCTCCGTTCATATATGAGAGGAATTTGGCGCTTAGACAAGAATCACCTGTTCAAATCCAATATGGCTGTACTAATAATGGCTATTAGTGGTCATGCAATTGTGCTGCATCGTTCTAGCAAACCAAGAGAGCAATAACTTATTGGCAACGATCAAATTAATTGAAAGAAATATTAGTTTCGAACTCATTTTATTCTGGTAGTTCAATATCCTTATGATTATTTGCACATACAACATCTTTAACCATGTGGGCTGCGAGTGAAAGTTACAATTATGAATTTGAGTATTTAATTTAAAACTATAGGTGGACTATACAGAACGAAATAAGAGAAGAAGAAATTAATTGATGATAAACGAAAATAGAGCATCACAAAGGCTAAAAACGCAATTAACAAAGAAGTTTTAACGTCCCAAGTTGTGGTGGTTGTAGTCTCCAGAGAAGTTTCAGCGGCGGCAGCAGGCAGCAGGTTTCCATCTTCCATTAGAAACAGATGTTGGTTTTTCGAACCAGCCAATTTTCTCCACCAATTTTTTAACCTCTTCATGAACTTCCATGATATCATTAACGACATCTGAATTAAAGTTCATAATCTTCAATAAAGAACTATTTTTTAATGAGATCACACCGCAGTACCACCTGTTCATCCCATCTACATAAAGATTCAAATCAAACAGGTTGACATCTCCTACTGGAGCTAATGGAGAAAATTTCAATTGCAGATTTCATATAATGAAAATTTAACAGATGGGAAGATTGGTACCCTCTCACGCACCCATTTTGCAGGTTGGTCAGTTGCAGAACTAAGCATGAAAAAGTCTCGGGGTATGTACAAAACAAAACTTTACTTAACAACCTTTGTTTTCGTGAGATGATGGGGGAAATTATTTCAAGCAGATTGTTTGAAATATTAATTCTAAAGATAGAAATACTGCAATGCACGGAGTGATCTTGAAAAGGCCCCATAAAGATGAGAACCTGTCTTTCTATTAACCCCCTTTCTTAGATTGGTTTTATTTCTCGTTGTATTTCAAGCAGGCTCATTAATGACGAAGTAAAATATCATCAGCATCGCCTAGGCGGCTACTGCCACCCGCGGTGTACCCCCTTTTCCACGCAGTGCTTAATAAACGATATATTTTATGAGTGGAAGAAAATATGTCGTGTTCAGCTTATATGGATATCGCTCAATTTGTTGAGATCTTATGAGATATCTATATACCTAAGTTTTCTTTGTTTTTTAAATTGAATTGAAAATCGATCGTTTCATACAGTACTTGTAGCAGGTGGTAAACCACTTCTCACTTAAACCCTTATTTCATTTCCAGTTCCCACTCATATTTATATTCAACTACTTTTATATAATTATAGCTCTCTGGGATTTATGAAGGTAATGAATCTTTATCTGATTTGATTTGATTTGATTACAGACTAATTATGAAGTCAATTTAACAACAAATTTTCTTGAAAAATTTTCAAAACGTTGAACAATGAACTTACCATAGCAAAGTTTGAATTAGAGGCACAAGCCACTACACAGATGAATAAAACTGAAATTTATAAATCCATCGAACATGACTGATTGCAACAAGTGAATGGAGACTTTTCAAAGAAGATATCGATATTACTCGAAGAGAATCAGTTGTTGAAATCGCAACAGGATCTAAACCCTATTGCAGACGAACTCTACCTCTTTCGTGGTGCCACAACAACATTTTCACTACAAAGAGTTGCGTTTAATGGTAATTGGAAGACCACAAGTCTCCAAGACCTCGGAAAACTTTTCGAAAGAAGAAAGAAGAAGTCTTTAAACTGAAACTCTTGAGGCTGAGATGTTTATAATACTGGGGCTGTTTAATTATGATAAATTATTAAATACAAAAACAAAAACAAACAAAAAATTTAAGAAACAATATTGCAATAAGTGAATCCCGTCAATACGTCAATTGATCAAGAGCGACTAATTTGTTGAAGAGTATTAAAGAGCTCCCTTTCTAGATCTTAAAGCAAATGTTAAGGATTTGAGCAATTGTTATTAATTTAGTTTGAAAGATTGGATTGGATTATAGAATGTCATTCGACAGTATTGACCTCCCACCACCACTTCCAGAAGAGAGAGATCTCACTTTACCCTCTCCATTCAGACGCGTATTGAATAAGACATCACAGTTCGAATCTACAGATGAAGATTATTCGAGAACCCGTTACTATGAACAAATGAAAAAAATCAGTATGCTAGAGTATGAGTTGTCAACTGTTAAAAATCTGTCGTTATTGGACAAGATAGATCATGACAAGGTTGTGGCGAATCTTAACAGGGACTTGAAATCAAAAGAAGAGGAGATTTCGACGCTGTCGAGTAATGAGAGGTTTTTATATGAACAAAATCAAGAGTTGACAAAGGAAATAGAAAATTTAAAACAAACCCATACACGAAATATTGCTTTAAAGGATGAAGAGATTTCCAAATTGCGTAAATCAGTGGCGGTGACACAGGATCAATTGACTGAATTGCAATACGACTTTGACTCCAGAATATCCAGATTATCTGATCTGGGCAAAAGTTCAAACACCAAAATTCAAAACCTCCAAAATCATATTGAAGAATTGCAAGAAACATTGGATGAACAGATATCTCAAAATGAGTTGTATCTGAAGAAGAATAGAGATTTGGAAACGCAATTGGAAAATTCTAAATCTACATGTGTAAATGATACTCGTGAAACAGAAGCCAGCACAGAGATGTTGTACAAGAAGCAGTTCAACAGTCAAATTTCATACATTGAACAATTGGAGCAAAAAATATCTGATTATGAACAAAGATTGAATTCATTGATGAAGAGTAATGAGCTTGTTCAAGTATTGAAAGAGGAGAGAAGTTCAATGGTTAAAAAATTGGAAAATTTTAAAACATATGAGATGGAATTAGATCAGTGTAAATTGAAATATCAGAAATTGAAACAAGAAGTTCAAAAATGGAACAATTTGGTAAAAAATGGTGAATCTCCATTGGAGTTTACAAATAGAATGAGATTGATAGAAAATGGAAATAAATTGATGGAGGAAAAAATGATCAATTTATCGGTTGAAATTTCACAATTATCAGATGCGAATAAAAAATTAAAGCTTCAATTAGATGATCTCCAATTACGAAATGAAGATTTGAAAAACCAATTGAACAAATCTCAAATGGTGATAGTGAGAGATATCAATTATAGAAAATTATTGGAACAAGAGATATCATTCACTAAAAACCAAATAGAATTTATCAATAAAGAAAATAGTTTGTTGTTGGAAGGGCGTAACAAGAGACTCTCCGGTATGGGAGAAGTTTCAAATGCAGATGAGATTCAAATATCTGATAACAATAATAATACTAATAATAGTGAAAAAGTCATCAAAGAATTAAATGAATTAATTTCAAAATATAAAGATGAGTTGAATAATACGCTTATGGAACTGAACAAGAATTCAGGCCCAATGATTGGTGATAAAAGACGTCATGTGGAGGACGAGCTGAAAGTTCGAAACTCTTCAAATGATACCAAAGATTTAGCAAAAATGAAGTTGGAATTGGAGTTGAAAGATCGGTCAATATCAATTTTGAAGGAGAATATTGAGTCCTTAAGTAATGAATTAGAGAAATTGAAAATGGATTCAATCTCATCATCTCGTGAAAATATTATGGTTACAAAGGAGAAAGAAGATTTCTTATCAGTAGATGGCATTGACAAAGTACCCAAGAATGTTTATGATCAATTACTTTCGGAACAGAGAAGTCTTCAAGACAAAGTTTTTGAATCTAATAAGAAACAAACCCGGTTGAAAGAAGCATTTGAGACCCAAATATTGAGATTTAATACAATAATTTATCGAGTACTAGGTTATAAAATTGAATTTATGACGCTGTCAAAGTTGAAGATCATTTCGTCTAAATTCGAGGCAAATGAGTACATAATTGCAGATGTTATCGAACAATCGAGAGGTGGTGATGTTATTATTAAAATTGATAATGAACAAACTCACGTGAAACAAGAGTTCAATGGTGGTTCAAATTTGGGAAATTTGATAAAGTTTTGGATTGATGATAAAAATGACGTGCCATGTTTTTTTAGTGCTTTGAATTTGGAATTGTTTGAAAAATGAAATATAAATAATGGATTAATTCAGGTTGTAATAGCTATATATATATATATAAATCATTCATCAAAGGTCTTCATATCTATCGTATGTTTCTATGAATTTGCTTCAGTTCTTCTAAGTAATAAAACAATTTACGTCAAAAAGATCAAAAAAAAAAAAAAAAAAACCATAAAAAATGAAATAATTAATTCATATAACATAACATAACATAACATAACGGATCAGATAACATACTACAATGGCACCTCCAATACCCGTTTATTCATATGATGAGATTAAACTGAAATATCCAACGGTATTCAACCGTACAAAGAAGGGTTGTGAACTTTACGAGTTGGTTCAGAATCAATGCACTTTACAAGGATCTCAAATCATATGTCTTCCTTTTAAGAGAATATTTTCAAGATGTTTGGTTGATGATGAAAGTGAGAAGAAGAAAACGAATAATAGTAGCAATAATTTGAAGAGGATACCAAAACAACAGTCACCTAGGTATCAGTGTGTGGAGTTGACTGGACCCGAGACCAATGATTATAATCGGTATAATGGTTGGTATAAAGAAACGCATAATGGAGAGGATATTTTAAAGAAATTTTTAGAGACAGATGCAATATTGAGGAAAGCTTATATTCTTGATTTGGAAAATTCGGAATAATGGTGATAGATATGTCTGGAATTTATGATTATGATCATGTGTGTATAGTAATAATGATATGACAATTAATTTTTGGAAAGATATTTGTAAAGTTGGATGTGATTACACTTTAGAGGAAGGGTGATATATAAATCAAACAGTAGACAATATATGTGTCAAATTAAAATCAAACTCGTTATGTATTAAAAAAAGTATGGCAACAAAAACACAGACACATACATCCATAGGAAGATAAGGAACTTGTGTGGTGTGGGAATCTAAACATCAACAAATCAAGTCTCGGTGGAGACAGAATGTTGGAGACCCAACTCCTGTGAAAATGAATCAAACATTTATGATAAAGGTTAACATAATAATACCACTGATGTGTGTGATGAGAACGTTTATTTGTTTTCATCATGCGTGTATGTCATTTGATTTATGATATTAACCGCCGTATGGATAGCACAGAAGAAAAAGCTAAAAAGAGACACACACAGAGAAAGAAAAAGAGAGAGATAGAGAGATAATATCTAAAAAAGAAAAGAAGAGAGAGATTGAAATGAAAATGATGATGATGATGACGTTCGTTAATTGGGATTTGAGATTAAAAATGATGTATAATTATGGCAGCTCATAATGGTGTTGTATATATATATATATACTTCTTTTCATACTTATTAAAAAGTGGTACCTTCAGGCGGTTGTGGTAATTTTCTATTACCACCTTGTGCCATCTCTTTCCTCAATTCTAACAAGATGATTTCCATATTATAAGTTCTCTTCCAATTACCTAAAGTTGGGAATTTAGAAGTTTCCACAACACCAGTTTTGGAATTGACACAGGGTAAATTTATCTTACTGATAAATTTAACCAATGGTGGTTTCTCAGGATAATTTTCACCACATGTTAATGTCAATGAATAAATTCTATTTTCATGATTGGAGTTTGGTGGTCCTAATATCGTACCATTCCAATTAGTCATTGTTATGTCATCAGAATCGGATAAACCATATGAACATGACTCAGCACCTAAACCCTTTTCACCTTTTTCCAACTCTTCCAAGAGTTTGAAATTTCTCGGACTATATGTAATATGATTAGTAAGATCGACTTTAAAAGAAAGAGAAATAGATATATATATATAAAAGTTAAGTGATTTCCTTTTTTGAGCATACTCACATCTTTGACATTATGATTATTATTTATTATTTATTCCCGAATATTATTTATAAAGATGAGAACACAGATAGAACTAGTATCTTTCTTTTTCTTTTTGCTTGCTTGCTTGCTCCTCTACTAAAGTATCAATTGAAAAGCCTGAAACTAGATTGATGTAGTAGAGATTGATCTATCAATTATCTGTTCTCAATTAAACCAAAAATATTAATAAATTTCCCAAAAAACCCATTTTGGGTTCTTTTGCACACGACCATTCTCTGCGCAGATTTTTTTGTTTACAATTTGGCAATCGAATAGATGAAGGATGGATGTGATGATGATGATGAAACAGGAAGAATAAAAAAAGAGTGAGCATTGGTAGTAGAAGGAAGGAAGGAGAGAAAGATCAGGAGCGAAATGACCAACTCCACACAGACACCTACTGTGTCGTTATTTCATCCACAGGTGATATTGGGTTCGATAATATTGACTGGGTCAATCTTGACTACTTATAATCTATACAAGCAAAATTTGAAACGAATACCGACAACGTTCAAGATACCACAGAGTTACTTCCGTAAGAGGTTTTTGTATGGGAGAGTATCTTCAGTTGGTGATGGGGATAATTTCCATTTTTATCATCTCCCCGGTGGTAGACTTGCCGGTTGGGGTTGGCTACGACCATATCCTAAAGTGAATGATTTTCGTGGTAATAAAAATCAAACAATCCCAGTGAGGTTATGTGGAGTTGATGCCCCAGAGAGATCACATTTCGGGAAACCAGCACAACCATATAGTGATGAGCTGTTAGACTGGCTTCGTGGGTATATATTGGGGAAGAATTTATGGGTTAAACCATTGAGTACTGATCAATATCAACGTGTGGTGGGGAAGGTTGTAATTTGGAAATTTTTAAGAGGAGGATACAGAGATGTTAGTGCAGAGATGATTAGGAATGGTATTGGTGTTGTTTATGAAGGTGGTGCTAGTATAGCAGAATTTGATGGTGGGAAACAAAAATATATGAATTTAGAAAAATTGGCAAAGAGAAAGAGAAGAGGATTATGGGGTCATGGTAGTCATATTCAGACTCCAGGTGAGTATAAAAAAAAATATAGAGAAAATGCATAAACTAAATAATTATATATCTCTACATTTTGGATATTATTTTGAAGATGGGAGAGTAAGAGCTAATGTGGTGGAGAAATTTGAGTATGGATTTAAAATATCAACTTGGTATGAGGTAGGTCTCCAGAGGTTCAAATGCGATGAGCATCCCTCTTTTTAGCAAGTCGCGTACTACTTTTTCCACTGTGATATATATCAACACCAAATAGACACATAAATAGAAGAAACATAGATAACTGATTATGAGATCTACAACAATACGGACATATAATAGAAACCAGTAAGTATATTTTTATTTGAAAATATAGACGCTAATTATAAATAAATAAATCCCCAATAAATTTCCTAAACCGTGGTTAAAAGAACCAATAGTAAAAAAAAAAACACATAGCCAATAATAAATAATCGATTAAACCAACTATTTTTGTTGTATCATAACCATTCAAAATATCAATTATATGATCCAATTTATTTCTTGCATGTGGTACAAGTACATTCAGTTGTACATTTACCCTCAGCACAGGCACAACTTGGCTTTTCACAACAAGCACATGTGGTTGATGGTTCCAGATAGTTATCCAAGTTTCTCTTGTTTGTACAAGATGAACATTTGCATGATCCTGATTCACAGGTAC